>SNVD02007190.1:0-280930 GCA_013180625.2 Boswellia sacra | reverse complement strand
TCTTCTAGCCTCTAAAGCTCTTTTGGCTCAACGGTCCTAACTTCTCCTCGAGCGAGAAGCAAACTATAAGGCTTACTTAGCAACTTTCGGGTTCAAGTTGCCTAAGTGCCGCACGAGCAGCTGTGCTAAACTCTAAGCTCGTGACAGTTGGTATCAGAGCACGGTTCGAGCACAAGAGCAAATGGCATCCGACGTGGAGATGAATGTGGAGGAGCAAGTCCGTGGACGTGAGGAACAACCTCAACCTCAACCTCAACCACGCCCACAAGGAAAACGAGGTAAGTCCAAAGTTCCCTCCTCGGAATCCTTAGAGCCTCGTGTTGCTAGCATAGAGCAATCTCTTTCGAGTATGGACAATGCTATTGAGGGCCTCTCCGATCGTCTCGAAGGCCTAGAGACGGATTATGGAGAGATCACCCAAGCAACAAAGTCCACAATACTCGAGTTTAGTGAAAACGTCACACGAGAGCTCGCTAGCTTGCGAAGCTTTGTGGAGCGTGAGTTGCGGGCAATTCGTGCGGAAGTGGAGGAATCACGCACGGAATGGGAGAAACACCGTTGCGAACGTGCTAGCCCTTCTTACTCAAGTCCTAATGGGCTAAGCAACATGCAAGTGCCAACTCCCGCCACATACCATGGCACTCGCAACGCCACGGAAGTGGAAAACTTCCTATTTGGCTTGGAGCAATATTTCGAGGCGAAAGGTGTCTATGATGATACTTCGAGAATAGGCATTGCGCCTACTTTCCTTCGTGATGCAGCCCAATTGTGGTGGCGTCGTAAGCATGGCGACGCGGGCAAAGGCATCATCATCCTCCGCACATGGGAGGACTTCAAGAGAGAGCTACGGAAGCACTTCTCTCCAAGCAATGCGGAAAAGGAGGCAAGAGGTCGCCTCCGCCGTTTGAAGCAAAGTGGCACCATTCGTGAGTACATCAAAGACTTTACCACAATCATCCTTGAAATTAAAGGTATGTCCGAAAAAGACTCCCTCTTCTACTTTCTTGATGGCTTAAAAGATTGGGCAAGGGTTGAGCTTGAGAGGCGTGGCGTGCAAAACCTTGATGACGCCATAGCCGTGGCCGAATCCCTTGTTGACTACACATCCCAATCGAAGGAAAGAAAGCTCAACCATGGCAAAGGTGGGGGAGAGCGGAACACCAAGAAAGGACATGACCGAAGGGATGGTGGTGCGCGCAAGGCTTTCGGAGGGGACAAACGAGACACGCCTAACAAAGGTAAGTTCGAAGCCCCTAAACCTAAAAGTCCTTGCTTTATATGTGATGGTCCTCATTGGGTTCGGGATTGCCCAAAGAGGAAGACTCTCAACGCCCTTGCCGCTCAACATGAGGGCGTACACAATGAAGAGCCACAAGCGGGGATGGGTTCTCTCCGCACAATTGGCGCACTCAAAAGACCCACATCTATGCAAAAGGGTCTTATGTATGTGAGCGCCACAATCAATGGCAAAGACGTGCGTGCGATGCTTGACACGGGAGCCACGCACAACTTCATTTCGGAAGACGAGGCCAAACGGCTAGGCCTCAAATACACCAATGGAGGTGGCACCATCAAGGCGGTAAACTCACCCGACAAGGCAATCTTGGGAGTGTCCAAGGCAACAACGGTACAACTTGGCACATGGAACGGTAAGCTTGATTTCTCCATTGTTCCTATGGATGATTTTCAAGTAGTGCTTGGCATGGAATTCTTCGACCAAGTCCATGCTTTCCCCATACCATCTTCCAACTCCCTCAACATACTCGACGGGAGTCATTCATGTATGGTGATGGCGGAGCGTGCAACAAAAGTTGAAGGCAAAATGCTCTCCGCACTACAATTCAAACGGGGAATGAAGAAGGATCCAAGTTTCATTGCCACCGTTCGTGAACTAAACGATGGAGAGGATGTTGCCATTGCCAAGGACCCAATGCCAAGGCAAATCCAAGACATCCTTGAGAAATACAAGGATGTCATGCCCCAAGAACTTCCAAAGAAGTTGCCTCCACGACGGGAAGTGGATCATGAGATCGAGTTGGAGCCCGGTGCAAAGCCTCCAGCCATGGCGCCTTATCGCATGGCGCCACCTGAACTTGCGGAGTTGAAGAAGCAACTCCAAGATTTACTTGATGCGGGTTACATCCAACCCTCCAAAGCTCCGTATGGTGCACCCGTCCTCTTCCAAAAGAAGAAGGATGGATCTCTCCGCATGTGCATCGACTATCGGGCACTCAACAAGGTAACAATCAAAAACAAGTACCCAATACCTTTGATTGCGGAGTTGTTCGACCAACTTGGGAAGGCTCGATACTTCACTAAGCTTGATTTGAGATCGGGGTACTATCAAGTGCGCATTGCAAAGGGTGACGAACCAAAGACCGCGTGTGTAACAAGGTACGGTGCTTATGAATTTCTTGTTATGCCATTCGGTCTCACCAATGCACCCGCCACCTTTTGTACTCTCATGAACAAGCTCTTTCATCCCTATCTTGATCGGTTCGTGGTAGTCTACTTGGATGACATTGTCGTCTATAGCACAACTCTTGAAGAGCATGTGCGACATCTCAACAAGTCTTCCAAGTCCTCCGCGACAACGAGCTTTATGTCAAGAAAGAAAAATGCTCTTTTGCACAACAAGAGGTAGAATTTCTTGGCCATCGAATTCGGGATGGGAAGCTTATGATGGATCAAGCGAAGGTGAAGGCCATTCAAGAATGGGAGCCTCCAACCAAGGTACCCGAACTTAGATCTTTCCTTGGGTTGGTTAATTATTATCGGCGGTTTATCATGGGCTACTCAGCCAAGGCCGCCCCTCTCACGGATCTTCTCAAGAAGAACCGCTCATGGCACTGGTCCGAAAAGTGCCAACATGCCTTCGAAGAACTAAAGAAGGCCATATGTGAAGAACCGGTGTTGGTGCTACCCGACCACACCAAGCCTTTTGAATTGCACACGGATGCATCCGACTTTGCCATAGGGGGAGTTCTCATGCAAGAGGGCACCCATTGCATATGAGAGCCGCAAGCTCAATGACACGGAGCGGAGATATACGGTCCAAGAAAAGGAGATGACCGCCATCATCCATTGCCTACGGGTTTGGCGACACTACTTGCTTGGTTCCCACTTTGTCATCAAAACCGACAATGTGGCAACAAGCTATTTCCAAACTCAAAAGAAGCTCAGCCCCAAGCAAGCAAGATGGCAAGATTTCTTGGCCGAGTTCGACTATAGGCTCGAGTATAAAGCGGGCAAGGCAAATGTTGTGGCCGATGCCCTAAGTCGCAAGGCGGAACTTGCCACCCTAAGTGCAAGTCGTCCACAAAGTGTGCTCATTGACCGCATCAAACAAGGCCTAGAGCACGATCCCTTAGCCAAAAATCTCTTGAAGTTGGCAAGTGAGGGGAAGACACGACGCTTTTGGCTTGATGAAGGCCTACTCCTCACAACCGGGAATCGCTTGTTTGTGCCAAGACATGGGAACTTGCGGAAGGAAATCATCAAGGAGTGCCACGACTCTAAGTGGGCTGGTCACCCAGGTATGGCACGAACCCTTGCGCTCGTGCAAGATTCTTATTATTGGCCTCAAATGCGGGAAGACGTGGAAGGCTATGTCAGAACTTGCCTTGTGTGCCAACAAGACAAGGTTGAGCACCAACGTCCAGCGGGTTTGCTAGAACCCCTACCAATTGCGGAAAGGCCATGGCAAAGTGTGTCGATGGACTTCATCGTGGCCTTGCCAAAATCCGAAGGGTACGGGAGCATCATGGTGGTAGTCGATCGCTTTAGCAAATACGCCACCTTCATACCCGTTTCTACGGATTGTACAGCGGACGAAGCCGCTCGAGCATTCCTCAAACATGTAGTGAAGCTATGGGGAGTTCCACAAAACATTGTAAGTGATCGTGACCCTCGCTTCACCGGTCGATTTTGGGGAGAACTCTTTAAATTGTTGGGGACCGACTTAAGCTTCTCTACAAGCTTTCATCCCCAAACCGATGGGCAAACCGAGCGCATAAATGCCTTGCTCGAGTTGTATTTAAGGCATTATGTGAGCGCTCACCAACATGATTGGGCAAAGTTGCTTGATGTTGCCCAATTCTCTCATAACCTCCAAAGGAGCGAGGCAACGGGTAAGAGTCCCTTCGAGATTGTGACGGGACGACAACCAATGACTCCACATGCCATAGCCTCGACATATGGAGGAAAGAGCCCCGCGGCCTACAAGCTTGCAAAAGAGTGGCACGAACAAGCCGACATCACAAGAGCATGCTTGGACAAGGCCGCCAAAAAAATGAAGAAGTGGGCGGATACAAAGAGACGGAATCTCACATTTCAAGAGGGGGACTTGGTACTCGTCAAGCTCCTACCCCAACAATTCAAATCACTTCGAAAAGTGCACAAGGGGTTGGTTCGAAAATACGAGGGTCCTTTCCCAATTATCAAACGAGTGGGTGAAGTCTCTTACAAGGTACGCTTGCCCCCTAACCTCAAGATCCATCCGGTCTTTCATGTGAGCTTCCTCAAGCCCTATCATGAGGACAAGGAGGATCCAAGTCGAAGCGAGTCCAAACGAGCACCCACAGCCGTCGTCACCTCATTCGACAAGGACGTGGAGTACATCCTTGCGGATCGAGTGATTCGAAGGAGAGGAGTTCCACCATACACCGAATACTTGGTGAAGTGGAAAAACCTTCCGGACAGTGAGGCAAGTTGGGAACGCGAAGATCTCTTGTGGCAATTTGGCGAGCACATCCAACGCTACAAGGATGAGAGCGCGCCGAGGACGTCGCGGAAATAGGTGGGGGAGGATGTCACAGCCCGCCCAATTTGCTTGCTAGAGTGGCCCAAAATGTGCACAAAGGCTTGGCCCGATTTCTAGAAGACTTGCAACACAAGCCCATTTTCTAGAAACTCTAGCAAAGTCAAATATGTAATACTCTCACATGTAAATATGCATTGTCAAAGGTAGTTCACCTACCACACCTAAATTAGGTAGGACTCATTTATGGCCATTGGATGTATTGAATCCTAGCCATTCATTTGGGAGGTGGATTAGTATAAATACCCCTCCAAAGCTCATTTGTAAGCATCCAAGCTAATCCAAGCAATACAATACAAAGCATTGTAAGAGTTCTCTTGTGTAATACAAAGCTCATTTGCATTAGCAATACTTGCCTCTAAGTTCCATCTCTTCTTCTAGCCTCTAAAGCTCTTTTGGCTCAACGGTCCTAACTTCTCCTTGAGCGAGAAGCAAACTTCAAGGCTTACTTAGCAACTTTTGGGTTCAAGTTGTCTAAGTGCCGCACGAGCAGCTGCGCAAAACTCTAAGCTCGTGACAATTGGGCCATGATATGTAGCAAAAGAGAATAAAGTATCTGGCCTCGATTTGATTGCCCATTGGCTCCAGTTATCAAGGCTTTCAGCCCGGACTTCCCAGAGCTTTCCAAGACTATACATATGAAACAGAAAGGAAATGACATTCTATTAGCATTTTTTTTTTCTTTTTTCAATTGATGAATACCAATACCAAGATACAACAAAATCTTCTCTAACATCAATCAATTGCACCAAAATTTGATGTCTAAATGACTGATTGTCTTTTAGTCTAAAGTGTCAGACTTCACTCCAGATCTTTTATAATGTTTGTTTTTTGACTTAAGACTAAATTAAAGGCATTTTCATCTAATAAAAAAACTAAAGATTTTATCTTTTATTTGAATGCAAATATCAGAATTACTTATTACTCCTCTAATTCTCTTAAATATCTTTATAAAATTTATTTATGACCAATTTGTATATAACATAATATTTTAATTTTGAAACATTATTATTTATTTCTAATTTTATATTATGATTTTTATATATTTTTAAAATTATTTTATAGTCATTTATCTTATTTATATTTCAAATTATTTTAAAAAAATTAACTCCTTTACCCAATTATACACATTTAAATAAATTAAATTTATAATAAATTTTGGTATGTTGATATTTTTACTAAATGAAATAAAATCACAAGTAAAAATAAATAAATATATATATATAATAGGAATATATATGTAAATTATTAGTTTTAAAACATTTCAATTTAAATATTTAAATAAAAAAATATTATTTAGATTTTTATATACAAATATATTCAGATTTCAATTGAATTTAGACCTATTCAGATTTTGGACAAAAAAATTGCCTCTAAAGGTACAAAAAAAGAAATTTGTAGATAAATCTACCTATGAAAACTTTATTAATAAAATTATACTCACAAAAAATAATAGTATTAGACAAAATATATCTTAGATTATCCTAACAAAATCATGGCCTTTATTTTCCACCTTCAAGAATTTTACTAAAAAGAATTAACATATCCTTCTTATCATAGAAGAAGTAAAAAAAGTGAAAATTATGTCGAAGTGCGTTATTGTTAGCGAAGCGTTGACACACGCCAGCCGCCGCACCTCTGGTAGGCGTGGTGGCATGACTGCTTATGGCTGACCACGTCATCTGCTCAGGTTCAAAGCCTGTGGTGTGGCGTCTGAATAGAACTCTTCTACTCAAATTGAAATGAGGTATTATAAAATACGTTATTTGTTAATTTTTATTTGAAAAAAATAATTGGTATTTTGTCATGTAAATTTTTTTTCCTTGAAAAACAGTATTATTACATATTTCAATATGTCGTGTTAGGCTAGTAATTACCATCTCTGTCTTTGATTTGAAAGAGGATTTCCATTTTTTATTTGATTTTCTAATTTAGTTGAATTAGAAAACAAATGACCATCCTAGTTTGAAAGTTATTTTGTGGATAAAAGTCATTTGAACGAGTCGCAAATATTCTCTATTCATATTCGTAAATTTTTCTTTCTTTTAAACTACTTTAGATCACATTTCAAAAGATTTAGGGAATACATAATAATTTGTTTCACCCCATTATGTGACATCGTATTGAAATTATATATAATTAAACTATAAGTTTTATACCAAATTGGAGAACTCAAGAACAAATAGTTTTTTTTTCTTATTCTCACTTTTGAATACTTATTTCTTAGCTAGATTCATACTAAAAATGTATAAGAATGGGAAAAAAAATCAATATAAATGCTTCTACTTTTCAGTTGCTTTTGGGATACTAAACGAGAATTTTTGAGTCAATTATGTTAATAAAAGAAAAATTTTAGCATAAGATTTAGATTATTTTGAATTGAAAAATGGTCTTATATTTTAGGTTTATTTCATGCTTGAGTTCAGGAAAGGAAATTGGTAATTGAAGTTGTGGTTAGCATCCCTCACTAGTCATAGACTAAAGGAATAACGAAAGCATTTCCGTACTAAGTAATATTAAATGAATAATATGATTTTACAATCATCAATAAAATAGTAATTGCACAAGAATCCATTGCCAGACAACCTTGCATCCTTGTTGCTTTAGAACTTGTGTTTAAATGTTGAGGGCAAGTGCACAAATCTTGGCAGACGCGGAAACAAATCTCAATTTCGCGATCAACCAAGTTAAGGAATTAATCCAATCATCATGTGAGGTATTCTAAAATACCTTCTTTTTTTTCTTTTTATTTCTACTTCCATCAAAACTACTTGAGACAGTTCCTATTCATCGTGTACTATTTTATTGATAAGAAGTTGTTTTCTTTAAGCTAATTATGAAAAATTATCAATTCTTGGTTTAAAAAAATTTAGACAGTTATGATCACAAACGGATAATTTGACAGTTTGACGTCTTAAATTGAGTGTGTTAAAATTGACATCTAAATTTATTTATGAGACGATGATATTCTTCAAAAACTTTCTAATTTTAGTCATTTCTATAATTAGTACCTCAGTTTCTTTTTCTTTTATTGTATTTAATTAACTACATCCGAAAGATTATTTTAATTAACAATATCCAAAAATATAAAAATCTAATGTCCAAATCTTCTTTGTTAATGATGATACAGGTGTAACAAACTCTCTATCATATTAAGTTGTTTGTGAAATGACAAATTTCCTTTTTTTTTAAAAAAAAAGATATTGTGTTCTCGGCCTGTTATGAATATTGAAAAACTAAACTTTCACCCAAAACAAATATATCTAGTTGAGAAAATCCCTTGATTTATAAAAATAATCCAAAATCTATTTAGTGATGTAAAATAAGACACAAGTGATATTTATATTTGCCGTTCATTCCAATTCAAATTTTCTTAAGATTAACCTGCCCGATTATGTTAAAAGAAATCATTAAAAAAACTTTTTAAAAAAAAAAAAGTTAGCTAGGTTCTTCTGTCCTGATCTTCGATCTTTAACATCATCGTTCATGCGTCGCATATAAATTGATATCATATATGATCGATGTTAATAGATAGTAGTAGTAGAAGACCATAGTAGAAAAATAATAATTGAAACCCTTAAGGGTTTACCAACTATAGTTAATAACTATTTAGAATTAATTAATGTCATTTTCACAATTCAACCAACCTGCCGAGCCCCTACCCCATCCATTATTATTATTATTATTATTATTATTATTATTACTATTATTATTATTATTCCAGAAATAAAGCATGTCACCAGAGCCGGCCCATATATAATAATTATATGTTGATTATTTAATCATTTTATAAGAGTATGTATGGCCATGTACTACTATTAATTCACAATAATAATTATTAATTGTAAATATATATATTTATACAGCTTCTAGAAAGATTAGACGAGAATAATTAAAAAAATAAATTAAATTAAGAGAGCCAAAGAAAGAGCAAGAGTATGTTAAAAGATTCCGGTTGAATTGCTTGTGTTACTCGTGGTTGTGATTTTGACACTTAAGCCATCCTTAAATTGCCTAACTCGTTTTATTTAATTTCAACGATTGACTAGTAAGTTTATTTTATCGATTTGCACCCTGCAAATGTTGGTTGGAGGTTTCCTCTCTGCCAAAATTAATTAAACTAAGTTAGCAATACAGGTTGCATGATTTAATTGCACCAACTGTAAATTTAAATTCACATTAATATTATATTATTCTAACTTACGCAACATTTTTGGCCCCTACGATATTTCATCATTTATTTTTACTGTTTGTCTCGATGTTGTCAAAGACGCAACGACATATTATTCATTCTTCAAACTTAATTTCACAAGTTAATATGATATTATTGCTTACTTATCATCTCATCAATCTTTATTAATGTTATTAAATTTTTAATTCAATCTTACGATCATATGATATCATATCCATTTTAATAATCAACTTTTTATTAAAATTTTTCTAGTGATGTTGGTTCTAAAGTATCATTTTTCAGATTCAAATCTTGTTCTTATCCTTAATAAATAAATAAGTCAAAGTTAGAAAGATGTAATGCTTAAATAGGATAACATTATTATTAAATTTCTGTACCTAACATTTTAAATTAAGGTAACTTTTTATGGAAATTTTAAATTATAGATAACTTTTTTTAAAAAAGAAAATGTCAAGTGAAGATCCCAGAAAATGTTTCCATCAAACAAATTGAGTCATCATTTTTTTCTTTTGGAAAATATTTTAAAAAACAACCCCAAATAGCAGCATAGTAGTGGTAGAGTTTTTAGGGTGTTAAAAAAATTTAAAAAAAAAATTAGAGGGTGGAGTTGACACATTTATTTCATTTAGAGAAATGCAAGTGCAATTTCCATGGCCACGGATATATAAGAATTAACATCAGAAAGATGCTGAAAAAACGTTTTTGTCCGGATTCACCTTCACTTGCAAAATTTCCAAAATAATACAAATTCAATCTAAAAAATTTATTATTTATTATTTATGTAAATCCTTGCAATCAAATCCCTCCCAAACTTCTTGTGCCACCAGTTCGTCCCTTCCCTACCCTTCCCCTTTCTCTCCGGCCTCTCCCTTGTACTCTCATTTATCATCACCAATTCTTCCTTCTTCTTTTAAGGTAATTATAATCCTTGTTTCTTTCATCCATTTCTCAAAACAAATTGCATTTGAGAAGTGTTTTGCCAAAACATTTTGTTCCTGTTTTAGTTTGTTCGGATTATAAGAACTTTGACTTCATAATTAGTGAGGTACACTACTGGTTCTGTGAATGAATGTGATTATTTCTGTATTTAATTAACACATCACAATTAGTGACTTCATAATTATTCCTTTTTTTAAATCCCTTATTTGTTTAATTACATATGCCTAATTAGTTTTTTTTTTTAAAACAGAAATATCCTGAAGCTAAACAATTTCGATATAAGCCCTTAGCAAATCTTGAGGAGTTAGAGGCTTTGTTTGGAGGGGTATTGGCCACTGGAAATCATAGTTGGAGTACTGGTATGAAAGGAAGTATTAGTTTGTGTTACGGATCGCTTCCGCTTGCGCACAACAATAATTTTACAACAAATGGGCCACCATATATGGAGCAAGTATCCAGCCCAAAAGACTAGTCTATTAAGTGGAGGAACTCCTCCCATATATAAGCCCCATGACCTTTCCTTAACCAATCAATGTGGGACTCCCAAATGAGGATTATACAAATGGGGATCCTCCTACAACAATCCCCCTCCTCAGACAAGGCCTCGGCGGGTGGAGGCGCCATCCTTGTCTGAATCACCAACGATAATTCTCTACAAAGACAAGGCCACTGCTCCTCGTCTGAACCAAACGAGTCCACACATTGCTGTCTTGGGTTGGCTCTGATACCACTTGTTACGGATCGCTTCCGCTGCGCACAACAATAATTTTTTCAACAAAGTGGGCCACCATATATGGAGCAAGTATCCAGCCCAAAAGACTAGTCTATTAGGTGGAGGAACTCCTCCCATATATAAGCCCCATGACCTTCCCTTAACCAATCAATGTGGGACTCCCAAATAAGGATTATCCAAATGGGGATCCTCCTACAACAGTTTGGAAGAAGGAAACCCATCATCGTTTCATTCAAATTCAAAGACTTCTGAAACTTCAATTAATGTGGAGGAAGATGATGCTTTATCAAATGAACCACATTTGAGCGCCAATGATCTAAATGACTCATCTGCTTATGAGAAAGAAGATAGTAGGAGAAAGAAAAAGAAAAGTGTTGGGAATATTTATAATAAATTTAAATAATATAATCAAACAACAAGATATTATAAAATATGAATTAGATTAATATATTAAATAAATAGAATAAACAAAGAGATAGAGTAAGAAATAAGTGGCCTGAGTATTTGGGAGGCATGTCAAAGGCATTGTCCTAAAGCCAAAGAGTCCTCCCCTCGTGCGAGTCATATCGGTACTCAAAGGCTCCAAGATACAACCCAATGCTCACAGCCTATCTTCTCGATGAGCACGATCACCGGAAGAAAATAACCTGTCTTCATGTGTCGCGGTTGCTCAAAACATAGAAAACTCAGAAAATCTCATATCTATATTAGAACCTTTGAGACTCCTTTATATAGTAGTCTCTTAGCCAAGTCAGTTACAAATTAAATTTCTTGTAACTCCTAAGCCATAATGTTCTTAATAAAAGCATGAACGTTACAAATAATAAGTGTCGTAACGTTCATGTTTTATTATACTTGTAACCTATGAAATTAATCTCAAAATAAATTTTGTAACTTATGATGTAAATGTTTGTTTTAAACCTTTTATCTCCAACAATCCCCCACAAAAGGTTTAAAACTTTAAAGCTTTATAAAATAAAATATCAAGATAAAAATACTCATAAAATAAAAATTATATATAAAGAGCAACCTTCTATTATGCAATGGGTATAGGTACCTTTCGGGTTTGAACCTACACTTAGTGTTAATAGTATCCATTTGAGAAACCTGAGTGAACAAAGTCTTGAACTCGATTTCTTGACCGAACTTCAAACTATCACACACATAATATTGACGAAGACATGGTTTTGGCGGGTTAGCGCTATTAATGGCCATGCGCTCAATCTTGATTCTCATGAGAGCTTTAGAGAACAGTCCAATTCTCATAGTCGCAGCCCTTACGACGCTCTCACTTAGGTGAGTCCTTAAAAGGTATATGTGACCTATACCTCGCAAGAGTATCTAGCCTTTGGACTCATTCAAGATAAATATCATTCCTAACATCACATATAACAAGCACTTTGCCATAGGGATGAGTATGATCATATCTCCTCTAAGATATGTCTTTATAGTTGTGCTTAACAAGTCACGCAGTACGGATTGTTCCTACCCATTGAACCTCCTTCATGGGATCTCCAATCACAGAGGTTGGGTTACTTCCCTAGGTGACTCCCTTCGAGCTTAAGCATATCCCCCTTGACAATTTAATTAACTAATTAATTAATTAATTAATTAGCATGCTAAAAATCTTTATAATTGTATAAAATCTCATTGACTTTATCTTTGAGAACTTGTTCCCATTATTTTGATGAATGCTTCCACTAGCTCTCTTAAATAATATTTCACAAAAAGAATATTAGAGAGCATAAGAATATCAAAGGCACAATAAAGAAAATTGAATGAGCACTTAATTACCTCATAAGTAATAATTTTTAAAACTTATACACAAAATTTATTAATCATCTAATAACTTATGACATCATTTTTTTTCCCAAAATGTCATAAAAACATTAACAACTATCAAATAAATAAAACCCTCACATTTATTAACATTTTAAATACAGTAGCAATAACTCCATAAAATATTATTGCACCAATTTGTTAAATTTTAAAACTCATCAAAATAATAACTATACTCAAATCGTTGTCATCTTAATTGTGTAAATTAAGAACTATAATATGAAACTACTCAAAAACTAGAAACCCCCACATTAAAAATATTTTTTCAATCCTCACATTAACAAGATATTTATTGCTAAAACCGTAAATAAAATATATATAACTCATATATGTATTTAATAATAATCATTAGCATTTATGTTATTATTTCATTTAATATAACCACATAAATTATCATAATAATCTACCTAGTAATCAATTATTTAGATGTCATAATCTAATATGCATGATAGCCACAAGAAACTATGACTTAATAGCACACCATCATACATATGAGTTTCTAATTAAATATATGAAAAACGCATGCTTTATTGTGTAATAAAAATTCTATGCATGCAACTCATAAATTGAATTCTTAATCAATAATAATATGCAATAAATATCAGTAATAAGGATTTTTATAACTGAAATATTTATTAAACTATAATAAAAACTCATAAAAGGTTTTGATTATAAAACCACTACATTTAACTCATCTATATTCTTTGTAACTCAAGCATCATGCACTAATAATCTAACACCACAACATATGTATAACGATAAATAAACAAAGATTTAATATATCACAAAAATATTTTTTGATTGTAAATAAATAGTCATGCTATCATAAATAATTTCGTATTACCTCAAATAAAAAATATATATCTATTTCCTCCATATTGTCTTGAGGTTGATAAAGATATCCAATCTCGATACTAAGTTGAACCAAGAACTTTGAATAAACATTTTTGTTGTCAACACAATTTGAAAGCTACGCACATAAAGATAGCCAAGTTGAAATCTACATGTCAAAGCATAATGGCAATATGCATATTTTAATGTGACATGAAAAAACAAATAAACAACTGGCAACACACTTTCACAACTTATGCAAGCTTACAATTCTAATTAATGTTTATACATTCATACATTTGTAACTCATGCAAGGACAAACCTCTTAAAAAAAACTTATCAACATAAAAATATCATTGGATAAACAAAACAACATAAGCAGTCAATATACTCTATAAACTATTCACATTATATACCACCCAACGATAAATTAAGGTAAATAATAAAATATATAAGACATTCTTTGACTTTAGATTGTTGAGAATATTTATAATAAATTTAAATAATATAATCAAACAACAAGATATTATAAAATATGAATTAGATTAATATATTAAATAAATAGAATAAACAAAGAGATAGAGTAAGAAATAAGTGGCCTGAGCATTTGGGAGGCATGTCGAAGGCATTGTCCTAAAGCCAAAGAGTCCTCCCCTCGTGCGAGTCATATTGGTACTCAAAGGCTCCAAGATACAACCCAGTGCTCACAGCCTATCTTCTCGATGAGCACGATCACCGGAAGAAAATAACCTGTCTTCATGTGTCGCGGTTGCTCAAAACATAGAAAACTCAGAAAATCTCATATCTATATTAGAACCTTTGAGACTCCTTTATATAGTAGTCTCTTAGCCAAGTCAGTTACAAATTAAATTTCTTGTAACTCCTAAGCCATAATGTTCTTAATAAAAGCATGAACGTTACAAATAATAAGTGTCGTAATGTTCATGTTTTATTATACTTGTAACCTATGAAATTAATCTCAAAATAAATTTTGTAAGTTATGATGTAAATGTTTGTTTTAAACCTTTTATCTCCAACAAAAAGTAGAGTGGATAAAGCTCAACGGCAAGTAAATAAGTTATTACATATTTTAGAGAATGATAGTGTTGAAGAATCGGTGAAGCAGTGTTTGGCAATTTTAGAAACACTACTACCATACGAGGACCCATTATTCTATGTGGCTGCTAATGCATTATGCATGAGGAAAGAGTTTCGAGTGTTGTGGTTGAACTTTAAAACTGATCAAGCAAGACTTGCATGGATTCGTAGTTTGCAAAGGATTTAGTGAAATTGTTTATTTTAGTTTATATAAAAGGGTTGTTATTTTTACTTTTGTTTGGATGGTTTAAATTTGTTTAGTTTATTTTTCCAATTATGGATGTTTACATTTGAACTAATTGAGCTTGTTTTAGTTAGTTAAACTATATGGAATTTTCTTAGTTGAAATGGATATGATATGATGTATACATTTGATCTAATTAAGCTTGTTTAGGTTGGTGAAATCATTTTTTGGCACTTGATTGCTTTCTCATTAGTTGACATTATGGTCAAGTGTTGTGTGTGTTATTCTGTTAACATTCAAACCAGTGCTATTGTGTTCCATTTTAACAATATTATTTCTTATAATAGGTATGGGAAGCTCAAGCATTTTTAATTTATCTATTTGGAGTGAGGATGATGATAAAGAGTTGGAGAAAGAAAAAGAGTTGCAAAAAGAATTGGTTAAATTAGTACTTTATTTGATAAGTCAATCGTGTGTGAGAAAGCAACCTATGTCTACCTCTTCACTTACGGGTGCACAATTCACTCAAGAACTTTTAAATGGTTCATCTTCTGTAATTTATGAGTTGATACGAATGGAGAAAAATGCATTCATATGTTTATGTCAAATGTTTTGAGAAAGAGGTTGGCTTATCAATAGTAAGTATTTGACTGTTGAAGAGAAAATGGCCATGTTCTTAATAACAATAAGCCATAATCTGCGAAATCGATTTATTAAAAGTCGATTTCAACACTCAGGTCAAACAATACACAAATACTTTCATGAGGTGCTAAAGGCCATAGTCGAGTTCTCAAAAGAAATGATTACTTCTCCATCATTCAATCATGCTTCAAATGGCATCACAAATCATCGACTAAAGCAAATTTTTAAGACAATTTATTATTATTTTTTTCGATTAGAAATATAATGGAATATATCATTTTTACATTGTTCTTATGTCAATAACAATTATTATTTAGGGAGCTATTGGTGCAATTGATGGAACTCTAATTCATGCAATTATTCCAATCGATAATCAAATACCATACAGAGGTCGTGGAAGAGGAGAATGTTTTCAAAATGTATTAGCAATTTGTGACTTTGATATGATGTTTAAATATGTTGTTGTTGGATGGGAAGGAACAGCACATGATTCAAGGATTTTGACTGAAACGATTAATGATCCGAGACATAATTTTCCAATGCCACCACCAGGTACATTACTAGTAATTATTTTAGTTCTATAATTTTTGTTTTATTCATATTGTTTACTCAAACTAATAATTGTTTTTGTAAATCAATATTATCTAGTTGATGCTGCATACACACACACGAAAGGATTTATGGCACCATATTGTCATGTTCGATATTGGTTAAAAGACTTTCGTGTTGGTGGTCGAGCAAATGGAAAAGAGGAAATGTTCAACCATTGTCATGCCAAACTTCGAAATATCATTGAACATGCTTTTGGAGTATTGAAGGCTCGTTTCCTAATATTAAAGAAAATGGCACCGTACTCATTTGATACACAAAAAGGTATAGTGATAGCATGTTTCGCATTACATAATTTTCTTCGAAAGATGTCAATTGCAGATATATTATTTTCTAAATTTGATGATGAAGAAGTTCAACTAGAGGATGAGGAAGCATATCAAAATCAAATACCAACCACAAGTCAATTCGATAGAGCGTCAGGGCAAGCTTTTATGCACCAACTTCGGGACCAAATTGCTAATCAATTATTTCAAGCTTATAATTAATTTTGTATGGTCTTGTTACAATGAAGAATTTTAATAATTATGGTGTTGAGATCGATTTATCTATTACTTACATTGTTTTATTATTTTTATTAACGTAGTTTAGTTAAAATAACTAATTCAAAGAAAACTTGGTTAATAATTGATAAGAATAAATTAAAAAAATATAATCAATTAGAAATTAAAAAAATATTAATTAAAATATAATTAATAAATATTAAATTTATAATTATTTATAATTTGGATTTAATTTTATTAAATTTTTAATTTTTAAAAGATTGTAAGAAATATAATATTAACTATTTAAATAAAAAGGAATTTTTATTTTTTTAGTTACTATTTATTTTTTAAAGCTTTGTAAAAAATATAATATTAATTATTTAAATGAAAATGAATTTTGGTTTAATTTTATTAACTATTTAATTTTTAAAGAATTGTATAAATATAAGGGTTAATTCTAACTTGCCCCCTGAGGTTAGGCCAAAAGAAAATTGAGGATCTCAGTTTTCTGAAACTCAAAATTACCCCCTGAGGTTACTGTAGCACCGTTAGATTTAACAGAATATGTATTAAATGGTAACTTAACGCTTTAGAAACCATTTAGAAAAGGGTATTATAGTCTATTTTACTGCTTATTAGCGTTAAGTTATTATTTAATACATTTTTTGTTAAATCTAATATTAGCATTAATTTATTATTCAATACATTTTCCGTTAAATCTAACAGTTTAATACATTTCCCGTTAAATCTAACGGCGCTATAGTAACGTCAGGGGGCATTCTTAGATTTCAGAAAACTGAGGTCCTCAATTTTTTTAGGCCTAATCTCAGGGGACAAATTAGAATTATCCCTAAATATAATATAAACATGTTATATTTTAATAAGGGTAAAAAAGTTATATTAAAGGTAAAAAATTCCCTTGCTACTTTTTTTAAGTGATATCTAAAAGTGCAAACAAACATCCTAGTAAGTGGTGTAAATTAAGTCCTAAAAAATGTTTAGATCTAAAAAGTGTTAAGTGATTGAAAGAAACACAACCTAAAGGAATAACGAAAGCATTTCCGTACTAAGTAATATTAAATGAATAATATCATTTTACAATCGTCAATAAAATAGTAATTGCACAAGAATCCATTGCCAGACAACCTTGCATCCTTGGTGCTTTAGACCTTGTGTTTAAATGTTGAGGGCAAGTGCACAAATCTTGGCAGCCGCGGAAACAAATCTCAATTTCACGATCAACCAAGTTAAGGAATTAATCCAATCATCATGTGAGGTATTCTAAAATACCTTCTTTTTTTTCTTTTTATTTCTACTTCCATCAAAACTACTTGAGACAGTTCCTATTCATCGTGTACTATTGTATTGATAAGAAGTTGTTTTCTTTAAGCTAATTATGAAAAATTACCAATTCATGGTTTAAAAAAATTTAGACATTTATGATCACAAACCGATAATTTGACAGTTTGATGTCTTAAATTGAGTGTGTTAAAATTGACATCTAAATTTATTTCTGAGACGATGATATTCTTCAAAAACTCCCTAATTTAAGTCATGTCTATAATTAGTATCTCAGTTTCTTTTTCTTTTATTGTATTTAATTAACTACATCCGAAAGATTATTTTAATTTTAATTTTTGATTACGTTGCAATTAAAAATAGAAATTGCGAATCAAATGTTGAAAAAAGAAGCAGTTTATTATAAAGAGGATTTACAGATCATTATCAATACAAAAAAGATCTTATGTTCCAAGTTAAGATTTCATATTTACACTTTTCTTACATCTCTTGGACTTACTTACATCCTTGGTGCTTTAGACTTAAATGTTGAGGGCATGGGCATAAGTCTGGGTAGACCCGGAAACAAATCTCAATTTCAATATCAACCAAATTCAGGAATTAATCCAACATCATGTGAGGCAGTGGGGGACCCAAAATTTTGTTAGAGGGAGAGCACTATTTATATTTTAATATTTATAATTTTCTTTAATAAATCTTGATGATATAAGAAAATTTGTTAAAAAATAATTAAAAAACACTTAAATATAGAGAAATAATGAGCCTCACCATTTAGCAAAGTTTTTCAACTATAATTTTCTAATGATATTTGCTACTTGTTTACTTTAATTCATACAAACAAATCAATAATAAAAAGAAAGATATGGTATAATTTTACAAACATAATAATATGTTATTAAAAATTATTAAAAGAGTTTGTCATTACCATTCATCAAAGTACTTCAATTTTGTACTCATCTAATAAGAATTGATTTTTTTTTTCAAAACATAGAAATATTAAAATAAATTCCACATAATTTATGTCAAACTACGTAAATAAGAACTAAAAATGTCTAAAACCTTATTTATGAATAAAATAGCAGAAATTAATTAAAATATAATATAAGCTCATATTGTTGTATTTGTGGCTGTATAAAGTGGTCAAGGGCAAATAGCTCAGCATTTAGATAAAAAAGGACGGTAAAACATTGAAATTAGGTGTTTTAAAATAGAGGAAGACGAAGCAACTTTATAAAATAAGTGAGAGTTTCGAAAAATTTCCAAATTTAGGAGAGGCCCAGGCCCCTGAATTCCTATGCAGGTCCACCTCTGATGTGAGATATTCTAAAATACCTGCTTTTTTTTTTCTTTTGGTTTCTACTTCCATCAAAACTACTTTAGATAGTTCCTATTCATCGTGTACTATTGTATTTATAAGAACTAAGAAGTTGTTTTCTTTTGAGCAAATTATGAAAAATTACCAATTTACGGTTTTAAAAAATTTAGACATTTACAATCACAAACGGATAATTTGACAGTTTGACGTATTTAATTAAGTGTGTTAAGCCACTGGTTCGAGGTGTTTACATCTAAATTTATTTTTGAGGTAATGATATTTTTCAAAAACTTCCTAATTTAAGTCATTTCTATAATTGGTACCCCAATTTTTTTTACTTTTATTGTATTTAATTAACTACATCCGAAAGATTATTTTTATTTTAATGTTTGATTAGGTTGTAATTAAAAAGAGAAATTGTGAATCAAATGTTGAGAAAATAAGCAATTTAGTATAAAAAGGGATTTACAGATCATTTTCAACACAAAAAAGATCTTATGTTCCAAGTTAATAGTTCATATTTGCACTTTTCTTACATCACTTAAACTTGTTATATCTTTACTCTCATGATGCACAATGATTGCAGTTAACATATAATTACTTATTAGTTTTTATTCAATTCAGTTCTTACTACCGGCATTTTTATTGAAATTAGTTAATTTGATCATTAAAATTATTAGGAAATGCAGTGGAAATGAAGGTTGAAAACGATGCAGCACTAATTGTTATTACTTAAAATATGAGTGTTCAGGTTGTGCCAAATACAATGCAATTGAGGTTGTACCATAAAGCCTGATTGCAGCCCATTTAACTAATAAAACTTCACCAAATAAAAGGCCACCTGCCATCGCAACAATGGCTTTTATTTTTCACATCTAAGAAATTGATTTATTGAATAATTCATGCAGTGGAGAGTGACATTTGATAAAAAACTGAAAAAGGTTCAATCATTTATTACCCAAGCCCTTATGTGACCTGGTGGTGTCGAGTAGGGGTGAGCATAATTCCTTGACCCGATCCGATTTATCCGACCCGAATTAGGTGTGATCGGGTAAGAGAGAAAAAAATAACCGAAATCGGTTATAAATTTGGAGTACCCGATGATACCCGACCCGATTTCGAGTAAAATTATATAAACCCGATTGATACCCGACCCGAATATTTTTTATTAAAAACAATATAAATTTTCACGTGACATAAGTTAATTGGTTATAGTTAAATTAAATATGATGCAAAAAGACAAAAAAAATAAAGCTAAAAGCCTAAAACAAGCAACCTGCAAAAACGCTCGACAAAATTTGACAAAACTCGACGTGCTCGATAGAGCTCGACACGACTTGACATGTAAGTGTCGAGTCTCAGATGATGCATCCGATACTCGATGTCTTCCAAAATAGACTGATATCGAGTGCCAGTTGAAAATCCGACACACATATCGAGTGTTGGATGATGCATCCGACACTCGATGTCTTCCAAAATAGACTGATATCAAATGTCGGTTGTAAATCCGACATGACTCGACATGTAAGTGTCGAGTGTCGAATGTCTTCAAAAATAGATATCCGACACGTCTGACACTCGATGTCGTCCAAAATAGACTAATATCGAGTGTCGGTTGTGAATCCGACACGACTCGACATGTAAGTGTTGAGTGTCGGATGATGCATCTGACACTCGATGTCATCCAAAATAGACTGATATCGAGTGTCGGTTGTGAATCCGACATGACTCGATATGTAAGTGTCGAGTGTCGGATGCATCTGTTGACCCAGGTATGGCAACCCAAGAGGGGGGGTGAATTGGGTTTTTATTTATCAATACGGAATTAGAAAACTTTTCTTGAAAGATCAAAATTATTTAACCCTTTCTTTGAGAATAAAGGTGAAGAAGATGAAAATAGAATGCAATCAATAGAATAGCAATAAAGAACAATCACAAGTGCAAGTAAATGTAAAGAGCATAGGGATAGAGAGAGTGCAAACTCAATTTACGTGGTTCGGCAAACCTTGCCTACGTCCACGGGCTCCTAGCTCCACGAGCTAAGCTTTCAACTAAGTTGTAGAAATCTTTACAACTTGCTTGATGAACAACCTCACCAAGACTTTATCTTCCAACTCTTGATAACACCACACCAAGAGTTCTTCTTGATGAACAACCTCACCAAGGCACTTTCTTCAACCCTTGATAACACCACACCAAGAGTTCTTCTTGATGAACAACCTCACCAAGGCAACTTCCTTCAAACCTTGATAACACCACACCAAGAGTTCTTCTTGATGAACAACCTCACCAAGGCAACTTCCTTCAACTCTTGATAACACACAACAAGAGTTCTCTCAAGGATAACTATTATCCTTTACAATAATATCTCACTCTCACCACAATACAAGAACAAAGATAATTTTTACAACAAAAGTATAACTCTCTTCAAAGAGTAGATAAATAATATAAAAGCTCTCTAGACTTGATATTTCTCTTGCTTTTTGCTTGATAAAATGCTTCTCTTGCACTTATTGAATGCATGGGAGAATGGCTCCTTTTATAGGCAAATGAGATGAACTTAATCAAGTGAAGACACCATCTCCAAATTTTCTGCCCACCATAAAAACCGTAATCTTGTCTGCCATTTTTGTCAATGTTCCGTTTGAAATTTGAAAATCTGTAAAACATAAAAGATCTGCACATTTGAATAAGCTTTCCAACGCATCAAGAATCAAGTCATTTGGATATCTGTAGCTCAAGATATGGCCAAAACACCATTCGGTGCTCATGTGACTTGATTTTTCTTCCATGTGTCAGTCCACCGACTTGAATGATAATTCTGTCAGCCTTCCATTTGAAATTTGAATTTCTTCAAAACATAAAAGATCTTCATATTTGAATAAGCTTTCCAAAACATTAATAATCAAAGCAATTGGATATCTCTATCTTAAGATATGGCCAAAACACCATTGGTGCTCATGTGAGTTGATTTTTCTTCTTTGTGTCAGTCCACCGAATTGCATGTCAATTATGTCGGCCTTCTGTTTGAAATTTGAATTTTTTCAAAACATATGAAATGTTCCTCATTAAGTCATCTTTCCAATGCCGCAAGAATCAAGTCATTTTGATTTTTCTAGCTCAAGATATGTCCAAAGGAGTATTCGGTGCTCATGTCAGCTGCTTCCATTTGTCTTTCAACTTGCATGATGATTTGGACAACCTTGCACTTGAAATTTGAATTTCATTAAAACATATGAAATGTTATAAATTGAGTAAGCTTTCCAAAGGCTCAAGAATCACGTCATTTGGATATTTGTAGAGATATATATGACCAATTGATTGAACATTGCTCATGTGTCACATTCCTTGAGTCAATCCTTGTTCTTAAGCTTTGGTGCCTTTAACATGTAGTCTTCTCCTTAGCTTCAACACTTCATTTTAATAAGCCTCTTCTTGATTTTAAAATTATTTCAATGATCTTACTCTTGCACATAAATAAACATGTTAGTAAATCTCAATTAATCAATGTGTATTGTTATCATCAAAATTATCATGTAGCCTTAGGGCTAACAGCATCAACTCGATATACCCGATACACTCGACCCGACGTCATCGGTACCCTTCGGGTAGTTAAAAAAAATTGCCCGAAATCGTTTCTAATTTATCGAACTCGATGAATATTCGGGTATGATCGGGTATCGTCAAACCCGACCCGTGCCCACCCCTAGTGTCGAGTGCTTTTCCATAGTACCTCCCTTTTGTTTCTATTTTTTTTATTTAAACTAATGAAAACTACTTTAGGTTTTCTAAAATAATTCAAGTTATATATCAATTTGCCGGAAGATTATTTTTCATTTTAATTTTTAATTAGATTGTGTATAAAAGAGTAAAAATTAAAACGAAAAACACTTTATTGTTTACTTAATATAAAAAGTGAATACCCTTTTAAAAAATCTACTTATATAAATTTTATAAATAAAATTTTTACTCACAGAAAATAGAAATCATTTAAAATTACATTGCAAAAACAAACTTCAAGTTATCATAACGAAATGAGTAATACTACATCTACAACTCATTTATAACTATTTTTTTATACAATCTGAGTTGACAAGATATCATTGGATGGGTAAACAAATGAAAATAAATAAATAAGACTAAATTCAATGACATAGTAATTAATGATATCTAGCCAACTCAAGTTGTATAAAATGTTGATTATGAATTAGTCGTAGGTGTAGCATTTTTTAAACTAAAATAATGGCCTTGTATCTCTAAGAGGGGGAGAAATCATGTTTATATATAATATTAAATGATAAATGAAAAGTAGGGAAGGGCATTCTACCAATACCGCCAGTGGGCATGGTGATATGAGTTTTATGGCCTTAAATTCTGTGTCTCAGGTTCGAGCGTCGGTGTTCTTTCTTACTTGAGATAAGGCATTCTAAAATACCTTCCCTTTTTTTTCACACTTGGCTAAGGCTTGCACCATTTCCTATATAGACGTTCTTATTTTGTTTGTTGGGTTATGAAAAGACTAGATACAAAAAAGAATAGACCAATTAATATGAGATGTTGATGCACGATTTCCAGACGGTTGGAAAGCGGGTTGAAGCTTGAATTGTACGTCGGGTCCAATCCTAAGAACAAAGAAAAATAGTCAGGGGTGCCAGCGATGGTGCCGGCGAAAACCCTTCGACGCCTAAGTCAGTTTCCGGCACATCAAAATTTTCTAAGAGAATTTCCTAGAGAGAGAAACTCTCAAAAGCAAAGGAAATTTAGAGAGAGAAAGAGTTTACAAAAATGTGCATACCTTGAGTAAAAATTTGGAAGGTTTATATAGGCATCAGGAGGAGTCATTGTTGGACCCAGACAATAGACCTAAATAACGGGCTTCAATAATGGGCTTAGATTTAATTAAGGCCCAATTTTGTTATGGCCATAACAGTAGTCCCCCCAGGCCCAAGTCGACTATCGAGTCGAAGTAGGGACGATTAAGTTATTCAGGGCTATAAATTAAATATTAGTAGAAGGCCCAAAGGGTAAATTTTATCATACATATAAGTCTAACGTGACTTGAACCCTAGGGGGTGTCACAGAGATGGAAATTATATAATTAACAATTGTTGATGCAAACTTTCCATCTATATATATAAAATCTCTTTTATTTCTTTACTATCGTTGTCCTTCATAATTGAATCCCTAGCACTTCAAAAAATAAGAGGCAAGTTGGGAGGCGATCATTGAGGCGGCTGTAAAAAGGTGTAGATAGCTTCTTTGGAGAGTCAAACTCAGAGGGCAGTCATTAGATGTGTTCTAGAGTCTTTAGTGAGGTAAACTCCTCATTCCCAATTCGTTTTGTTCATAAATATTATTCCTTCAATTTTCACTGCCTCTCACAAAAAGTCGTAGCATGTAGGGCTCACTCCAAAGTGGAAGTACTCAAAAGTCAAGCAGTGTAGGCGGTTCAGAGCAAGCAATCTGACGAGGTAGGCTTCATTATTTTAATTCTCCGTTTAGAACCTGTGAGTGTTCTTTCTTCCAATAGTGCATGTTTGAAAATGCTTTATATAACCAACATGGACAAAGGCCTATGCAAATAGAGATACTCACGTGCTTTATAAACATGCTTTATATTATAAAAATATATACAAAAGTGGGTAGGTAATGAATGACCCAAAGCATTCAAGCATGATAGGAATATACTAATTGTTAAAGCATGTTATATAATATATTATATTTCATAAAGCATGTGTTTGTGTAATATAATAATGGATGGTAAGTCATGAAGAATATTAGATGTAATAATTGTGTGAAAAACATGCAACACGTATTGGACTTGTGTTGACCCACCAAAGACACAATGTCCACACAATAAAAAGCAAAATTATGGAGCCAAAATAAAAGCTAGACAAATAAATGCATGCGGACCTGTAGACTTGTTGGAGGTGGCATGCAGAATGCAATGAGTGTGAAACTATTTATGATGTAGTAAAACTGATATAGCACATGGGCATAGCCGAAACAAGGTGAAAATTCATGGCTTTGTGCCATTGAAGTGTTGTTTGCGTGGACTTGGAAGCATGACTAGACATTGGAGACAACTCTTGGCAAATTGAAACTTGCAGGAAGATAAACCTGTGAGTGAGTAGAGTTGAGTTTTGGTGTGGACTTGGCGATGAAATGACCACATGAGAGAAGGAAAGTGAGGGAAGAAATAGAATAAAAATGTAGCAGTGCAGTGCATGTACATGGCATGATGAAAATATGCCAATGTAATGGATGATTTGTAACAAGCGTAAGCATAAGCATATAGGAAATAGTTTAAAACTCATTCAAACATGTTGAACTATACATTAAAATATTAAGAATGGTGAGCACATTAGCCATGGTTAAATAGCCATTTTATATGCATAATCACATGTAGCTACGAAAGCATGATATTGGATATGAAAAACTACAAGCAAATTGGCATGGAGACTTGCAAACAAGTCAGAACACATAGAGAGATTCAACATTTAACACCGAGCAGTGATCACCAAGCAACCATAGGCGAGGGGTGAGTGAACGAGGGGCAGTACCCAAGCAACCATGGGCTAGCTCGCAAAGGATGAGCTGCATGTGAAGGGCAGGCTCGCGAGGGGCGAGCTGCATGCGAAGGCCGAGCTCACGAGAGGCGAGCTGTACGCGAAGGCCGAGTTGCATGCGAAGGTCGAGCTCGCGAGAGGCGAGTTGCATGCGAAGGTCGATCTCGGGAGGGGCGAGCTGCACGCGAAGGACGAATTGCATGCGAAAGCTAAGCTACGTGAGAAATTGTTTCTTCATCATTTTCAGTTGCAGGGGCCTTTCTGCAAGTTTTGAAAACTTCTTTTAGTTGCAGGGGTCTTTCTGAAAGTTTTAAAAACTTCATTTTTAGTTGTAGGGGTCTTTTTGCAAGTTTTAAAAACTATGAATAGGGGTCATTCTGCAAGATTCGAAAACTATGAACAGGGGTCTTTCCGCAAGTTTTGAAAACTACGAACATGGGTCATTCTACAAGATTCGAAAACTACGAACAGGGGTCTTTTTGCAAGTTTTGAAAACAATGCACAGGGGTCATTTTGCGAGTTTCGAAAACCATGAACAGGGGTCATTTTGCTAGTTTTGAAAACATGCACAGGGGTCATTTTGCAAAATCCTAAAACTTGCACATCTCCCCTAAAATTTTTGAACTTGTTGACCTTTGTTCTTCTTTTTTTTTTTTTTTTAGGATCAGCTATATATTTTTGGTGAAGGACTAACTTGATATTTTTCAAGGGCGAAAAATATTTTTCAAGGCTATTTTAAAAAGTTTTCAATGTAGTCCTTTGGCATTTCTTTTCTCTCATCTCTTACCTTCCTTAGTAGACTTGGTTTGATGATTAACGACTCCTCTTTAACTGTGCAAATGGCTAGAATTAAAACTGTGACAGTGCTACGGGGGGAACCAAGTCATCAAACCTAGTCGACAAGGAACAAGGATCTTGCGACTAACTGTAAAGAGATTAATGAGTTTTATCAAAACTTTTTCAGTCAAGATCGTGAGCTAGGGCGTAATTTTGTTAATCACAATGTGGTAGAGGTTGAGGGGAGAGTGATTGGTCATCCTCTGCTACCTCAGATAGTGATCCTGAAGTTGAACAGTGGTGGGAGGTTGACCATATTGATAATCAACTACAAGGTGACCGATTAAAAATATATAGAGCCTATTTCCTTATCCCGGATTCAGTCGCCCTATTTCTTCCAAGGAAAGGTGATCGATGGAGCCAGCCACCACGAGGTGTCATTGGATTAAGCTTGGAATTACTAAAAGCTGGTCTCCGGGTGCCTTTTGATAATTATATTCGACGGATGCTTGATGCTATGGGCATTGCCCCTACCCAATTGTCAGCCAACGGGTGGAGACTTCTGATAGCATTTCAAAGTTTGTTGAGAAACGCAGGTCTGGGTGATCCTACCACCAACCATGTTAAGTATATTTTTGCCATTCATCCACCGAATGGAAAGAAGACAGGTTATTATTACATATCCCAACGAGGGAAGACAGATGACCCTAACCGCCTTTTTGGCATTCCCTCACATGTGAAAGAATGGAAATTTAAACAATTTTGGTGTGGTGGCGATTGGAAGTATCAAGAGGGTGCTCGTCCAAAGGGCGAGAAGTTGAGAATTAGGAGGCGTTTTGGTTTTTGCGATAACCTATTATAACGATACCATCTCTCTTTTCATAAAAATTCTGATCAACTGACTCCTTTTTTTTCAGCTCCCTGGACCAAACGCCCGATTTTATCTCCAAAAGAAAGAAACGATTTGCAAGAGGTACTCAAGCTACCCATTGATTCAAAGATCAATGTGAATAATCTCATTGATCGAGAGCAATTGATCCGTCTTGGCTTGTAACCTCTAATACCCCCGGAAGGTAACCTTGATTATTACTTTCTGATCTTACCTCATTTAATTAAGCATATGTTTGCTTTCTTACTAGTTTTATTTTCGCGTAGGTCTATTTCCTTTACACCCTACCAAGAAGCAGTTTGCCCAACTTGAAGCCAAGATGCCTCTTAAACCCTTTGCGCATGACAGGCCTGGTCCTTCTAAGAAGAAACGGAGTGGAAGTCCTCCCACTCTTAGACCTTTAAAGAGGAAGGCCAGTGATCACAAGGAAACTCCTATACGAAAATTTGTGCCTGATAAGTCTATCTCTGTTCAGCCTATGGACGAAGTAGCAATCTCAAAGCCCACTGGAAGTAAGTTGCCCCCCACCTCTCAGCTATCTAGACGTTTTACCTTTGATAGTACGGGCTTTCAAAGTGGCTCGACATGTGGAGACTACCTTCGTGAATTGTCTCAAAGTGCTACACGTTTCATGCCCACTAATGTCTTTTTCGAGAGTGTAAAACTTACATATTTCGATGCGATCGTTGTTGGGATTGGCATCATACTTCAGGTCGGGTTCTACTAAAATTTTTTTCTTCTTCTTTTTTTTTTTAATTTATACTTTTGAAAGACATGCCTCATCTGTTTTCCTCTCTTTGTCTTTCGTTTTGTAGGTGACAAGACCTCTAGCTCAAGGAGAGTCTACTAACACCAACCTTCTAAAAGAAGTCAATCATCTCACTTCTGAGGTTGCTGATTGGAAGGGAAAATATCAAGTCTGCCTAGACAATTTAACTAAAACAGAAAGAAAGATGGTAGAGATGGGTAAAATGAAAGCAGACTTGTCCGAAGCTAAGAAGGAGGCAGCTATCCAGCATAAAAAGACAAATGATCTTAGTCAAAAACTTCGGGAGAGGACTGTTACGGAGCAAAATAGGATTGAGAAAGCAATTGCTCGCTTCCGTAGGGGTCGTATTTACCAGCAAACTATGGAACATTCTTATATTGATGAGGTCAATGGGGTGCGTAAATGGTTCCATGATTGCTACCCAGAGATTGATCAGTCTCCCATAGCTGAAGAGTTAAACTTGGTGGCAGAGTCTATCCCGACAGCAAACTCTGATCCTGAGCAATTCGACCGATTTATACTGAAATACGAGGATTATGAGTCAAAATTGGACACAGCAGCCTGGGAAGCCAAGCAAGGTGACTCTACCTTATCATCTTCAGATGAAGAGGGAGATGATGAGGCCACTTCTTAGAGGTAGTCGGAGTTCTTTCAATTAGGTAGATGCTTATTTATAGAGAATGATCATATTAAGGCAGTTTTCTGAGCCTTGACTTTATCTTTCATTGTTTTTGCTTTTAGTTTAATGCCATAGGTGAGGATTTGTCCTTACTTGGACTATATGGGTGACACTCTTCTGCCAATCTTAAAATAATAAGAACTCTTAAAACTTTTTCTAGTGTTGTACCCTTTTGTTCCTTTCATCTTCTTGCAACTTGATCTAAATGAGCTTTAAAAACGTATGATTTGTAATATAATAAATTGAATGCTTTATTGATAATCTCTTTATAGGTCTCCCTATGGGAGTTATTACACATGCATAAGTCCTTAGAAGGAGTTATTACATATATAAAGAGATTATGGATAATACTTCTTTAAGTGCTCAACATTCCATGGATGGCGAAGTAACCTCCCATCCATGGTGACTAGTGTGTAGGTACCTGGTCGGATGACTGCTTTGACTCGATAAGGACCCTCCCAGTTGGGCCCCAATGCTCCATCAGTAAGATCTCGAGTATTTTGTAGTACTTGTCTCAAAACAATATCTCCCTCCTGGAAGATCGGCGCTTAACCTTAGAGTTAAAATGTCGAACAACCCTCTCTTGGTAAGCAGCAACTTTTATACTGGTGAGATCTCTTTCCTCCTCAAGAAGATCCAAGTTGAGTTGAAGGGCTTTATGATTAAACTCTTCATTATATCCCTCAGTACGAGGTGATGGAAGACCAATCTCAACAGGAACGACTGCTTCTGAGACAAATGCTAAGGAGTATGGGGTCGCCCCTGTTGCTGTGTGGGTAGTGGTTCGGTATGCCCAAAGTACTTGTGGAAGTTCCTCTAGCCATGCACCTTTCCTAGCATCTAATTTAGTCTTGAGGAGGTGTTTAATAGTTTTGTTAACAGCCTCCACCTGACTGTTTGCTTGAGGATGAGCTGGAGAGGAAAAGCATAAAGAGATGTTCAACTCCTTACAGAAGTTCATAAAGTTTGAGTTATCGAATTGCTTGCCATTGTCTGTAATGATGGTGTGAGGGATACCAAACCTATAGACAATTGACTTCTTTACAAAATCCGTGGTCTTTTTTTAAGTAATTGATGTAAGGGGTTCAGCTTCCGCCCACTTAGTGAAGTAATCAATTGCAACAATAGTATATTTAACTTGTCCTTTACCCATTGGAAGAGGTCCAATAAGGTCTAGTCCCTATTGAGCGAACGGCCATGGGGCCACCATTGGCGTCATGTTCTCAGGAGCTTTCCTTGGAATATTGGCACATTTTTGGCACTTGTCGCACCTAGCTGAAAATGCCTTAGCATCATTTTTCATGGTCGGCTAATAGTATCCTTGCCTGATACATTTATAAGCTAGAGATCGACCACCAGAATGGTTACCACATATTCCTTTATAGATTTCTCTAAGGACATAATTAGCTTCTTCTGGGCAAAGACATTTTAAAAGAGGAAGGCTGAACCCTCTTTTGTAGAGAGCACCATTAACCATAGTGTACCTTAATGCTCTCCCCCTTACCTTGATTACCTCATTTTGGTCAGCTGGAAGTTCCCCTGTCTCTAAGAATTTAATGATAGGGTCCATCCAGCACAGGCTACCGTTTATAGCCATTGTTCTTTCTGGCAAAAGTTCATACTTTGATATACTAGGAGACTCTAGAATGACAGGCAGTTGGTAGAAGGGGGTCTACCCCTAAGGCAATTGTTTCTAAAATATCAGCCTTTGAATTCTCCAACCTTGGGACTCTTTTGATGTCAAAACCTTTAAAACTACGAAGAAAGAAGTTAACTCTATCCAAGTAAGCTATCATGGTAGAGCCTTTTGCCTGATAGTCTCCGCGGATTTGGTTAACCACAAGTTGGGAATCGCTATGGATGGCAATCTTTTCTACTCCAAGGGCAACTGCCAACCTAAGTCCTCCAAGGAGAGCTTCATACTCTGTGACATTATTGACGGCTTTAAAATTAAAACGTAAGGCCACAGCAACTTCTACCCCATCTGGGGTTCACAAAATCAAGCCAGCTCCACTACCAATCTTATTAGATGACCCATCTACGAATAAGACCCATGCCTTCTGTGGATCTATTCCCATAGACATTGATCGATCATTTGATCCTGCACTGGTCTCTTCATCCTCCTTAACTCCACTACCTAAAAATTCTACAATGAAGTTAGCGATTGCTTGTCCTTTGATAGATGGTCTTGCAATATAATGTATATCAAACTCTCCTAACTCAATGGACCACTTGATGAGTCTTCCCGAAAGCTCTGGACGATAGAGGACCTGTCGTAAAGGGTAATCAGTTGGTTCCATAACAGTGTGTGCTTGAAAATATGGGCGAAGCTTTCGTGCAGTAACAACTAAGGCGAGAGCCAGCTTCTCCATAGGAGGGTACCGACCTTCGACATCTGTCAAGGCCTTACTCACATAATAGACTGGCCTATGGATTCCCTGATCCTCACGGATAAGAGCTGCACTAACTGCATATGTGGAGACTGCTAGATAGAGAAAAAGTGGTTCCCCCATAATTGGTTTGGAGAGGAGAGGAGGAGAACCTAAGTACCTCTTAAGCTGTAGAAAAGCATTCTCACACTCATTTGTCCATTCAAACTGCTTGCACTTCCTTAAAGCTTTAAAGAAAGGTTGACATTTGTCGGTCGCCCTAGAAACAAAGCGATTTAAGACGGCAACTCGTCCAGTGAGAACTTGTTTATCTTTTGGTATTTTGAGAGACTCAAGCTGCAGGAGTGCTTGAATTTTCTCAGGATTGGCCTCTATTCCCCTTTGGGTGACAATGAATCCTAAAAACTTTCCAGAGGATACCCCAAAAGCACATTTAGTGGGATTCAGCTTCATATTATGTTTTCGGAGGATGTCAAAAGTTGTTCAGAGGTTGTCTACATGGGATCTGGCATCCATACTCTTGGTAAGCATATCGTCCATATAAACTTCTATGGTCTTTCCTAGGAGAGGAGCAAACATGGAGTTTACTAACCATTGATAGGTTGCTCCAGCATTTTTTAGTCCAAAAGGCATCATTCGATAATAGTACAATCCTCTATCAGTGATGAAAGCTGTTTTTTCTTCATCCTTCAAGTACATTAGAATCTGGTTATAACAAGAATAAGCATCCATGAAGCTCAATAATTGGTGGCTAACTATGGCATCAACTAGTTGATCTATCCTGGGCAATGAAAAACTGTCTTTTGGGTAGTGCTTATTCAAATATTTGAAGTCGATGCAGACACGCCATTTTCCATTAGCTTTTTTCACCAATACGACATTAGAGAGCCATTCAGGGTAGTTTACCTCTCGAATGATTCCACTTGTTAAGAGCTTTTCTATTTCTAAGGCAATCGCCTCTGAACGCTCTGGGGCTTGGTACCTCCTCTTTTGTTGAATGGGTTGAGCTTGATGGTTGATATTAAGGAGATGGACAGCTACACTTGGGTCTATACCCGGCGTGTCTTCATGAGACCATGCAAAAACGTCACTGTATTCTCAGAGAAAACTAATCAATTTGTCTTCGATTGGTAGAGGATGACTCTTGCCCATCTTCACTGTCTTTTCTGTATTATTCAAACAGATAGGGATGTCGTCCGTTCCTTCCATTGGAACTACAGCCTCCCCTTTTATAGGGTCTCGTGGATCCAAACTTTCCATCCCCTCAGGAGGTTCTCCTCGAATCATCAATAGCTTATGTGGCTACTTTTTGAAAGCCATGTTGTAGCATTCTCAAGAGGTTCGTTGTTCACCTCTAACTTCTCCTATCCCTGCAGGTGTTAGAAATTTCAAGACATGATGATAGACACCCATTACTGCTTTGAAGTCATAAAGTGACGGCCGTCCAAGAATGGCGTTATGAACACCCGGATGATCTACCATGAGAAAATTCACCATCTTGGTTGTCTGTAGGGAGCCTTCTCCCAAGGTCACCGATAATGAAATTACTCCTTTAGGAATAACTTTTCCTCTAGCGAATCCCATCAGAGAAGTTTGGATGCCTCTCATATCTCTATGGTTAAGACCCAGTCAATCAAATGCATCCAATGACATTATGTCAGCTGAGCTCCCGTTGTCAACCAATACTCTTCTTAACCTTTTATTGGCCACAATTACTGTGAGGACCAAGGCATCACAATGAGGATGATGGATACTCTGCGCATCTTGAGATGAAAAAGAGATAACGTCATGATCCCTAACATTGGTAGAAGAGGCTGTCATGTTGACTTCATAGCGAAGGAGGTCATATCTTGCTTGCCTAGCTAGGTGCCTTCGGGCTTGGGCACTCGGACTAGCCACTACTCCCCCAAAAATTGTGGCTACTTCTTCTAATGGTTCTTTCCCTTTGTCATTCTTACTAGATGGTTCAGGGGGGCGATAAATGTATTCTTGTAGCTGGCCATCCTTGATAAGACCCTCGATTTGTTTCCTTAATTCAAAGCAATCTGCAGTGTTATGACCATGAGCCCGGTGGAAATGACAAAACTTTCTCTTATCTCTTGCTCTTGGATTCGACCGTAAGGGGGCAGGTTCTTTCAGTAGACCTTTATCTTTGATTTCCTTCAAGATATCTTGCTATGGCATGTTAAGTAATGTGAAAGTACGGTGCTCCTCCTGGGATCGAGCATGATGCTCTTGGCGGGGTTGGGTGGCTGGCCCTTGCAACAAGAGACGATCATTTCTAAATGTATCTCGCGCGGAGCTTCGATCCGAGGTTGATCTCCGATTTCTATCATGATGTTCTCTTCTGTGATTGTCATATGGTCGTCTATCTGTACGTGAGGAATTAGGTGTCACCAAAGTCTGCCCAGGGTAATTTGCTTGATAAATTTCCTCTGCATCGGCAAGGCTAGAGATCCTTGCCAATGCTTCTTGGTACGTGCGTGGGAGGTTAACAGAGAATTCCCATGCTAGAGGGAGCTCCCCTTTGATTCCTTGGACCAAACCTTGCATAGCATAACCATTATTAAATTGATCCATTCGAGTGACCTCCCGATGTTACTTGTCCACAAATGCACGGAGTGATTCATTACGACCCTACTTGATTGAAAGAAGGCTCTGTGCTGGACAACTTCTTGTTTTCATATTGCTAAAGTGTGTGAGAAAACTACGAACAAGCTCATCAAAGCTGGAGATGGATGAGGCTGGTAACCTCTTATACCATTGCTTAGTTGATCCTCCAAGGGTAAAAAAGAAAGTTCTACACATTATTCCCCCTGAGACCCCTTGTATCTTCATATGAAAAACAAAAGAGTCTAAATGCTCTCGAGGGTCAGTTGTCCCTTGGTAAAGCTCAAGTTATAGTATCCGAAATCCGTACGGGTATCTTTCTCTAAGAATATTGTCAACAAAAAGGGTGCCTCCCATTGTGGACGACCATCCTCTTCTTCTCTTGAACGCTTAATCAACTTCTCCAGTTTATTAATTTTTTCATCCATTTCTCACTTGAATTCTACATAATGATTATCTGATGTTTCCTCTTCTGAGACATCGATTGGAACAATATCTGGGCGATGATTCTTACTTCTAGGCGGTGAGCTGGGGCGATTTCTTTTTTACTCGTAGTTGCCCCTTGGAGCGTAAGGACCATGATAAGAATAGGCTGGCTGATCAACATTACTTCCTTTTGGTCCTTGCTCAATACTTGTATGGCGCTTTTTGTTTAAAGAGTGACGAGGTCTACTGCTGCCAATCGTTGTTCAGATATGACGTGTGGAGGAGAGGGAATCTTTGGGCGACCATCCCCTCCCTGAACAATAGGATGGGAAAGATTTGGTTGAATGACCTGATGGAGAGGTAATGTAGTGGTCTAGGCAACCAGGTTTGTATGCCCACTAACATCCGTCGAGACATTAGGTACTACCATAATATTCCTTGGGTTATTTCCAGCAGTATTTGCAGCCTGTTGAGTACTATGTCCAAAAGCTTGGTTGAACATAGTCACCATACGGTTCATTTGTTCACCAAAATTTCGTATGGTATGCTCCATAGTTGTCAATCGACTCGTCTTGCCTTTCTCGGTCTCCTAAGTGGAAGTCGGGGTTGCTTGGGGTTAGGGTCCATCCTAGAGGATATTACTAAAGCTCTCCCTGTATCAACTACCCTTCGACATCGGGGAGGTGCTTCTACCTCGATTTCTTCGTCAACCTCTAGGGAGGTTGAGTGTTGGGAGGCATGACTCATGATGTGTTTGATTATGTTTGGATGGGAGTAACAACTAAAGAGGCTTAGATTGTTGTCCCCACAGACGGCGCCAACTGTTGATGCACGATTTCCAGACGGCCGGAAAGCAGGTTAAAGCTTGAATTGTACGTCGGGTCCAATCCTAAAAACAAAGAAAAATAGTTAGGGTGCCGGCGAAAACCCTTCGACGCCCAAGTCAGTTTTCGGCACATTAGAATTTTTTAGGAGAATTTCTTAGAGAGAGAAGCTCTCAAAAGCAAAGGAAATTTAGAGAGAAAAAGAGTTTAGAAAAGTGTGCATACCTTAAGTAAAAATTTAGAGAGTTTATATAGGCATCAGGAGGAGTCATTGTGGGACCCAGATAATAGGCCTAAATAACAGGCTTAAATAATGGGATTAGATTTAATTAAGGCCCAATTTTGTTATGGCTATAACATGAGATACTGGTGAAAACCATGATATTACATTCCTACATTGATCTTATATTTGCCATCGTATTCAAAACTAACAGATAAATTGTTGGTATCATTGATATGATGATGATTAGATTAGCACCTAAATCTAGATATACCAATAGTTATTTACATTTTTAAAGTGGCCATTATTGTTTTCATAGGACTTAAATTCAGAGGCATTGTGCCCGTTTCCACTTCCAAAGAATTAAGAAGGGAGCAATTTTATAATCATTAATTCCTTATTTTTAACACAAAACGATCTTATATTTGGTTCGATTTAGAGTTGCAGTTTTTATTTTAAAAAAATGGCTTTTCATCATGAAAATATTTTTTTACTTAAAAAAATATTATTTTTACGGATGTTAATAGGATTAGTTCGAGTTAGTACAAGGATTAATACTCCCAATCCCATCTTTAATTGGGGAGAGGATACCTAAGCTTACCAATCCTATGATTAAGCAAGGATGAGGATTTCTTGAATTATAAAAGAAATCCCTATCCTAGTTCGAAATGATTTCATGAATAAATATTTGTGTCTATCTTGTTCTCATTGAACATGAGCCTTAGCAAATCCTCATCGCCACTTATAAATTTCTATTTTCATTTAAATTACTTCAGGTCATATTCCAAAACACTTAGAGAATATATAAAAATTCGTTTTACCACATTCTATGACATTGAATTGAAATTATATATCACGACTACAGTTTTATATCAAATTGAAGCACTCAATAAAAAATTCTCTCTCTCTCTCTCTCTCTCTCTCTCTCTCTCTCTCTTTCTCTATCTTCCTTCTCCTCACTTCAAATAGTTACCTCTTAAATAGATTAATGCTACAAATGTATAAAAAAATTTTAAAAAAACTGCTGTTACTAATTTTTGGTTGCTTAATTTTGAGATATTGAGGGAGAAATATTATGTTAAATGTTGAGAAAGAGTTAATTAAAGTTTAATTAGCCTTTCTTTACTCACCTAATGCCAAAGGTACATCAAAATGTTTTCCATTAAATTAATAATATATTATTAAAATAATTCCATTAAGGGATCTATTATGTTAAAAGTAAACGTCAGGCTTTCTTGCGTTGGTGGTTTAAACGTTATGTTTAAAACTTGAGGGTACAAGTTCAAGCGCCGAGAAACCAAACAAAGAATGATCATCCACACACAACAGAAAAACTGAGGTATTATAAAATACCTTTTTTTTCCTATTTTATTTTAGAAATGTGATAGCGACTTTGATGGATAATGGGGTAGGGTGGGCATATTTCGGGTCGGGTCGGGTTTGACGATAACCAATCATACCTGAATATTCATCGAGTTTGATAAATTAGAACCGATTTCGGATATTTTTTTTAAACTACCCGATGGGGTCGGATTGAGTCGGGTGTATCGGGTACCCGAAGTGTACTGATGATGCAATCGACACTCGACACTTACATGTCGAGTCGTGTCGAATTCACAACCAACACTCGATATCAGTCTATTTTGGACGACATCGAGTGTCAGACGTGTCGATTATCTATTTTCGAAGACATCGAGTGTCGGATGATGCATCCGACACTCGACACTTATATGTCGAGTCGTGTCAAATTCACAACCGATATTCGATATCAGTTTATTTTAGAAGACAATGTTTAATAAGTAGAACTTGTGATAATTGGCCTATTTAATAAGTAGAACTTGACCAAACAAAAGGCCAACATTTCAGGACGTGGTTGGTGGACTATCCACTTGCCATCACATTAATGGCTTTTATTTTTCACATTTGGAATTTAATTTATTTAATAAATATTTATATACTGAACAGTGACAATATTTGTCAAATGTAAAGGTGCGCAAACTTGGTTGCTGGCTCCTTTATGTGTTCTAGGGGTGTGAGGGCTTAATCCATCTCTTGGTCTGATAGGTTCGAAAGCTGGTAATGTTATATTAAGTACCCTGATGTTGTTCTACGTAAATGAGGTATTCTAAAATACCTCCTTTTAACTTATTATTTCTAAATTTAGCTACATTTGGAAAATTATTTTCATTTTAATTTTTAATTAGGTTGTAATTAAAAGAGTTAAAATTCTTTAAAAAAAACACTTTTATTGGGATAAATAGTCCAATCTCTTGTTTGACATTTTAAGAAGAGATTGGGATTGCACTATTGTTAGTCCCAATAGTGCCAATCTCATGGGACAAGTTGTCCCATGTGGAACCATGGGACTCAATAGTCCCAAGGTTTTACAAAAATTTTTTTTTTATTATAATTGATAATATTATAATTAAAATATAATATAATAATAAATAAAAATAAATATTATTAAACTTATATTAAATAATATTAAAAATACTTAATTCTGAATAAAAGAGTAATATTTAACAAGTTTTCAATAAATATAATTTTTCGCTATATCTAATTGTTATGTAATAAATAAAATTTTTATTATAAATATTTTATTTTATTTATTATTATTTTATATTTTTATTATAATATTGTCAATTATAATAAAAATTTGTAATATTATAGAAAATAATAAATAAAATAAAATATTATTAAATTCATATTAAATAATATTGAAAATATTTACTTTTTCATAAAATAGTAATATTTAATAATTTTTTAAATAAATATAATTTGTAACTGTATTTAAATATTTAATAATGATGTAATAAAATATTTTTATTATAAATATTTTATTTTCCATTATAATGCAATTTTTATGTTTATAATAATTCATAAAATTATATTCAAAATGTAATATAATTTTATTTTTATTATAATTAATAATATTATAGTTGAAATATAATAAATAAAAAAATAATATTATTAAATTCATATTAAATAATATTAAAAATCTTACTTTTTCATAAAATAATGATATTTAATAATTTTTAAATAAAAATAATTTTGAAATATATTTAAATATTTAATTAGCTATAAATATGATGTAATAATAAATTAAACTTGAAGAAAATTAAATTCGTTTATATTTAAAAATAGATGTTTTAAAAGTTTATAATATACTAATATAATCCAGTCCCATACTACACCAAACATAAGATAGCATTATATGTAATCCAGTCCAATCTAGTCCAATCCCAATCCCAATCCTAATCTCAGTCCAGTCCAGTCCGGAGTCCCAAACGTGCCCTATGTGTTCTAGGGGTGTGAGGGCTTAATCCATCTCTTGGTCTGATAGGTTCGAAAGCTGGTAATGTTATATTAAGTACCCTGATGTTGTTCTACGTAAAGGAGGTATTCTAAAATACCTCCTTTTAACTTATTATTTCTAAATTTAGCTACATTTGGAAAATTATTTTCATTTTAATTTTTAATTAGGTTGTAATTAAAAGAGTTAAAAATTCTTTAAAAAAAAACACTTTTATTATTACTTAGTATAAAAACGATGAAAACCCTTTCTAATTTGTTAATATATCTGCTTATGAAGGCTTGATTAATTAAATTTTTACTTACCAAAAATATAAAAACTACCATTTAAAAGTACAGTACGAAACAAAACCTTAGGTTATCCTAACAAATTTTGGCCTTTATTTTCCACCTTCAAGAATTTTACTCAATAAATTGATATAGCCTTTTGTCATGGAAGAAGATAAAAAGCTTGAAAAACTAATATTAGTCTTTTGATGGAGAATTCTAGTAAAACAAGTATTCCATAAAAAAACTAATTTTTTCTTTTTAAAAACCATTATTATTCCTAGCGAATTGTGAGTTTGTGATAGTGCAGAGAGATTTCTAGTAGGAGAAGGTATATGTAGAATATCATAAAGATGTAATCTCTTATACTTATGCGTTAGAGTAGATGTAGAATAGGTTAGTCTTACTTTCTAGGATTGTAACTAGTTACAAGAGAGAATAAACCAACATCAGGTATAAGTAGATTTACATTGTCTTCTATATGGATTTTACATTCTTCATTATATTCAAAATTAAATAATAAATGGTTAATAGCATTCCTCTTTATAATAGAAAAAAAATACAACGTATTTTCTAATTCTATTTTATAGTGATCAAACGACCAGCATGTTGGCACTCCTAACTACCATTGCACAATAAAGAATTATCAAAATCTCTTCCATAGTAAAGATTACATAGATCATATTATAATAATAATCTTTAGTGGAAACTAATTAAACTAATTAAAACAGTTATTGTATGACAAGTTCATGTCAAACTTTTTTGTTTCCTTGGTGGTCTTAACGTTATGTTAAGCAGATGAGGACGAGGGTTCAAGGTTGGCATGTAGCCAAAGAAGAAGCAATATATATCCATTCACATATATATGCATGAAAAAAAAAGGTATTCTAAAATACCTTTTTTCTTTTTATCCCAATTTAATGATAATTGATTTTCTAATCAATATCTTCATGTAATTCAATTATAGAAATCTGATAGGCTGATAGCTATTTTCATTAATAGTTTATATATAATAGGGTTCTCAAACGATTTTTATTATTAAACTAGGTTTGAAAAGATAAACAATATTCTACTTGCTTATTTTCTGTATTAACTTCTTTTTTCATTATTTTTATAAATGTTATGGTGATTGGTGGATGATTATTCATGAATGGAACTAAAATCAAACATAAATTGTAAAATTCTGTTTAATATTATACATCTATATATTTTGAAGCATATCAATAGATATTATTTTTTCATGAATAAGATAATAATCTAAAATAACATTTGAGATTATTTAAATTAGTCTGTAAAATGAATAACACATATTTCTAATTAATTAGCCGTGATCATATATATGTTAATATATCAAAGCAAATGCTTTGCTCTATATTGTGTCAAATGAATTATTTATGAACTTTTCTTGTATCAAAATTTCTAGCTTCATCTGATCATTAATCTTTGATAGCTTACGTTCATTAAAAAAATTATATTATTTTCCTCTAATTTTAAACTCCTATCATAATCAAATAACAAAAGATAAGAGGCTCTTTCAGGTTTTTTTTCTTTTTCCTTTCCTTTTTATATTCATGGAAAGACATAAAAGGTAGTGGCAGGAATGCAGTCTACGTACTCAAAATCTAGAAAATTAAAAAACAGGCGAGGTGCGTTTACCAGCAGCTCGACATGGTGGTGTGAGTGCTCATTGCATCACATTATCTGGTTTCATGTTCGAGCGCTGGTGGTGCGTTGAGCGACCGTCTATTATCTCTAAATTCTAATGAGATATTATAAAATATCTCTGTTTTGTTCTTTTGAAAAATTATTTTGCAAGTAATAATAAACGGTTGAGACAAGAGGTTATATCATAATTAGAACAGAAATATGCCAATTTTTTATTTTTTCCAAGTAATGAAATATTTTTAAGATCATTGGTTAAACATAGACTAATATTTAAATCCACCTACAATTATCATTTTACATATTTTGATGTGGTTATAGTTTACCAATGCGTTCATATATCTAAAATAAGAGTGATCTTGCAATTTCCACTTCTAAGAATTTAGATAGAAACAGTTCTAACATAAAAAGAGATCGATAGATGATTAAAATATTAAATCATCATTTTCAATACATAATAATTTTATATTTTCAATTATTTTTCATGCTTGAATTTTGAGTTGAAAATCAATGTGTTAGTGTTAGTTAGCTTTAGCCATAACGAATATAGCTAACATACCTATGCTCAAGGTTTGCTTGATTTCTTTCTTAATTTTAGGTGATAGATTTCAGAAATTGAAATCAACTGAAAACCCTAGCGATTGGGTCAGGATATACAATCCAAAAGATTAAGAGATTTGGGTTCCATCTAACAGTACATGTCTATGAGAGTTTTGAAATAAGTGATGAACTTCTCATTCTTAATAAATGATTTATCTTGTATAAATATGATTAAAAAAAAAATTACTCTTATGTTATCCTCTAACAACTAATAAGTTTTATAATAAGACAAGTTACATTTAGAATGTCATGTAAATATCTATAATCTTTTCAGCTTGTCAATTAAAACATATGTAAAAAGGAATGATCCATACGGGATATATAGGTAGGCTTTCATCAATTTTCAAAAAGATTTTACATTTTCTATGGTTAGAAATCGAGAGATAGATTATTCAATTTATGAGTCAAATGATAACTAGTAACTAAATTTAAATACGAATATTCATCATTTTCATAGTGAATACCACTACTTTTATAGAAAGTAAGGATTTTCCTACCCATTTTCACTTCTAAAGAATTAAAAAAGAAGCAATTTTAGCATAGATAAAGATTAATAGATGATTAAACATTCATTTCTCATCTTTTAATACAAAAACATTTTACACTGTATGTGGCACTTGAATTTAGAATTGAAGTATGATTAATTGAGTGACTACTTTTATAGAAAGTAAGGATTTTCCTACCCATTTTCACTTCTAAAGAATTAAAAAAGAAGCAATTTTAGCATAGATAAAGATTAATAGATGATTAAACATTCATTTCTCATCTTTTAATACAAAAACATTTTACACTGTATGTGGCACTTGAATTTAGAATTGAAGTATGATTAATTGAGTGAAATCGGCAAGATCAGCTTACCAGCTTCTAAGTGGCCTCGTGGCGTGGGTGCTTATTGCACCATAATGCCTATCCCAGGTTCGAAGCTAGTATCCACACCATCTTCTTTGTTTCTGGTTAATTTAATCAATCACTCAAATGAGGTATTCTAAAATACCTCTTTTATTCTATTTTTATTTAATCAACTGAAGGTTTAGAAGTTGTTTTGTTTTGTTTTAGTTCTACTTTATTTAACTAATCAAGAGATTATTATCATTTTCATTTTTAATCAGGTTGTAACTGAAACTTTAAAAATTGTTATAAAACAAAAAAAAAAGTTTCATTATTATTAAATATATAAAAAAATTGAATATCTTTTTTAATTTGTCAATAGATCTACTTATAAAAAATTTATTAACAAAACTTGTACTTCAAAAAAAAAAAAAAGGGACTTAAGGCTACTTAGGATGTCTTATCACCTAATATTATAATCCAACTAATGGTAGTTGTGGGCAAAGTTGGCGCCAGCCTTTCTTGTTACCTCGGTGGTCAAAACTTTATTCTTGGCTATCGAGGCCCGAGTTCGAAGGTGGGCACCGAGAAACAACATCAAAACCAAAAACAAAACCATTATGGGCCGAAAAGAGGTATTTTAAAATACCTTATTTGTTTTATTTCAATCAATTCATGTTATTTATTTTACAGTCTAATCACTTATTTTTAAATGAAATTATTTATTTTACAGTCTAATCACTTATTTTCAAATGAAATTATCTAAATATAAAACGTAAAATTTTATCACCTTTTTTTTTTTAAATTGAGAAATAACTAAACTACCCTTCCATAATCAAAATTATATTAGCAATTTTTGCTGCTCCCGACCCCACTCTCGCGATCAACTTCTCATATGTCACGAACATAAAAAGTGAATTTTGGGTGGTGAGCATGTGCTTATCCTTGCGTATTCCCATCATAACCAACCAGTGATTATCATCAACTACAGTGTTATTTATTTATTGTATTAATTTACAATAAAAAGCTGAACGAGAGAGAGAGAGAGAGAGAGAGAGAGAGAGAGAGAGAGAGAGAGAGAGAGAGAGAGAGAGAGAGAGAGAGAGAGAGAGAGAGAGAGAGAGAGAGAGAGAGAGAGAGAGAGAGAGAGAGAGGAAAAGGTGAAGAGAGAAATGACTCAGAGGGAAGAAAATTATATAGAAATAAGGGAGGGGTTTCGTAGGAGAGAGGAAAATATTTTTTAAATTTTAATTAGAGATAAAAAAATCATTTAAAATTGATGAAGAAACAAATAAATAAGAAGAGAAAGTTTTAGTTAAAATAACTAATTTAAGAAAAAGTTTGGTTAATGACCGAAAAAGAATAAATTTAAATAAAATAAAATAAATTAGAAATTTACAATAAATTTAATAATTTAAAAATATAATTAATAAATATTAAAAGTATAACTATTGATAATTTTGTTAATTTTATTAACTATCAAATTTTTAAATAATTGTAACGAATATAATATAAATATTTTCTATTTTCTATTACAAGTGTAAAAAAGTCACATTGAAGTTAGATATTCCATTACTACTTTTTTTAAGTGATATCTAAAAGAGCAAACAAATATCTTATTAAGTGGTATAAATTAAATTCTATTAAGTGTTTAGATATAAAAGTATTAAGTAATTGAAACAAACACCACCTTAGTTTGATTATATTTAATATAATTATTTTTATTTTATATAACTAAATTAAAAACACTTTTGGATAATATTTGAATATAAAGTTTTAACTCTAAAAATATGGGAGCTACTATTAGCTTGGTTATCGTCTTATAACAAATTTGTATATATTTTAAACTACAAATTTACAAAATATAATTTGAAACTGTTGGTTAAATTACTGATTGTAATAAATGGAAATGAGGGTTGAATTGAAAACTGTGAAGCAATATATTGTTTTAATAAAAAAGATCTTATATGCTAGGCTATATATATATATATATATATATATATATATATATATATATATATATATGTGGTTTGAAAATGGTAATTAAAGTTATACCTAGCCTTTCTTACATGTGTAATGGTTAAAAAGCATCAATATCTCTTCTATACTAAAACTAAATAAACATTATAGGGTTAACTTAATCATACTTAAAATTTAAACTTAACTTCTTTTACTGTAATCCACAAAACTTGATTCAATGCAATTCAATGGATATTAATAAAAAGTTAAGATGTAAGTACATTTAAAGCCAACTCATCAATTCACATCCATTGGATGAGAATGAATCAATGGTTATAGATCAATATAAAAATTTAAATTTGTATGTTATGATATTAAGTTATTCAAATAAAACAATCGTTGCATTAGAAGGTGTTGTCAACCTTTCTTTTATTGTTGGTGGTCCAAGCCTTATATTTGGTTGTTGAGAGCAAGGTTTCAATTCAAGGGTTTGACAATAAAATGAAACAACAAAGACCAAAACCTATGTGAAAAAGAGGTGTCCTAAAACACCTTTTACTTTTTTTATATTATTTTAAACCACAAATTTATATAGCGAAATTTGATATTGTTTGTTAAATTATTGATTTTAATGTGATTATCGTTTAGTTAACTTTCATTTTCTTTTTATTCTTATCTTTTTAACAAAATCATTAGTAAAATCCTAAAATAATCAGCATTTCTTAGCGTGTAGCAACTGGAAAAGCATTAAAATCTCTTCTATGCTAAACTATCACTAAATGAATGTAATAGCATTAAAGTTTGTGCGCCAAAAAAAAAAAAAAAATCACTGTTGATTGCAAGCGTCAACGGCTCAAACCTTACCAACGTCTCTTTTGGTTACTTCGGGCCGGTTCGAGACCTGGCAGTGACGCACGCTCAACATACACAAGTAATGATAAGGGAAATTACTTGGACCCCCTTGTTTTGGCCAAACGACCCTCTGGCCCCCTTACAGTGTTTAAATTACCTACTAGTTAACGCAAATTGGGGGTGAGTATGTTACTTGTCCAAAAGTAGGGGCAGGTTGGCCAAAACAAGGGGATCCATATGTTATTTTCATAATGATAATGATAATAATTACAAAAAATGAGGTATTCTAATTTTTGTTTTTTGGGTTAAGTTAGATTTGATAGGTTTAGGAATTAGGATCTCCGATTCCTTATTTTTCAAATTTAAATTATTATTATTATTTTTCTTTTGTAAATCTATTTTAAAGGTTGGCTATGACCATAGTGTCTAAAATCATTCTAACATTATTATTATTATTTATTTATAAATAAAAGATGTAATCAATAAAGTTGTAAGCACAAAAAAGGATTAAAATAATGGTATTAAACAGTAGCATTTCAAAACTAAAGAATAAATTTTTGTTTATTGAGATTATCGGTTAGACAATAATTAGTAGTTGAATTTAGATGCTATTAGTTATCATTACTTTGATAAGATTAAAGACTATTCTGCCTATTTTCTTAAAAAAGAAACAATTTAAAAAGAAAGAGATTACTAAACGATTAACCACGTTCAACTCAAAACAATCTCATATTATATGTGCATTATGCTAGAATAGTAGAATTTGCCTATTATTAGTCAACTTTTTAACTAATTAAATTAAATGAAATAAAAATATTGAATGAAAAATTTTGTTGAAAAGTAAAAATGGTCGCTCTGTGGGAGGGATCCGGGAGCCTATGCTGCTGCAGCGGAGGTACCAGCTCAGCTCGAACATCTTTTCAATGAAGGATTGACACGTAATCCCTTCGAAAGCATATTTATTTTAGTTTTTAATTTCCCTCCCATGATTCAATTTTTCAATTTTTTTATTGGACACGGGAATCCTCTCTTTCTTTAACTTCTGCCGAAACTTCAAAAGAGATGTTCCAGACTTCTTTTCACTATTTTTATCAACTTTTTTCTAACTCTACTCCACTCCTGGCCACAGGCAGCTTTTTGCAATCTATAGCTGTTGCCGGCCCGTTCAAGATTTTTGAACTGATACCAAAATTTCTCTGCTCAAAAGCAAATAGAAGAAGATCTCTCTCTCTAACTCTCTCTCTCTCTAACAGAAACAGAAGCCAACTATTCTATTCATGGAAGCGCCTGGTTTAAAGCTGGTGATAGTCCAGGGTCCACGTGCCGGTGAAACCCTCGATTTCAAAGCCGGATCCACAATCCGAGTCGGTCGAATTGTCCGTGGCAACAATCTTACAATCAAGGACAACGGCATCTCCTCCAAGCACCTCATAATTGCTTCCGAATCATCGGCCAAGTGGACCATCCAGGACCTGGACACCTCCAATGGCACAACGCTCAACTCCAACAGACTGCCTCCCAACGCTCCCGTCGAGCTCCACGACAACGACACCGTCAAAATCGGAGAGTATACATCGATCTCGGTCAAATTAGTGACGGAGGTCCTGGATGAGTCGGTGAAGCCGAGGAGGAATCCGAGACGACAAGCGGCTACGAGAGTGACTAGGAGTAGTCGGAAGGATGAGGTGGCTGTGGAGAATTCGGAGTGTGAAGTAATTGAAATTGAAAGTAATATTGGGCGGAAGGGAAGGGGAAGGGGAAAGGGGAAGAGGGGAGTGCCACCGGAGACGGAGAGTAGTGAAGTTGAAATTGAAGCTAAGGAGAATTTGAAAGCAGAGCAAATGCCGGCAAAGAGTAATGAAGTTCAAATTCTTAATTTGAAACCAGAGCAGCAAATGGAAGCAGACTGTAATGAGTTTGAAATTACGAAATCAGGAAATGTTAAACAGGGTAGTGGTGAAAAGGTTGAAGACAAAGGAGGGGATTTGGAGAGGATGACCTTGGGGGATTGGTTTGATTACTTGGAGGTTTATTTGCAGAAGCAAATAATTGAAGCCACTGAGGAGATGATTGAAAGGATGAGAACGCATGCAGATAGAGTTCATCAATATATTAAAGACCAAAAGAAGACAAAAAAGGGTATATTATACTTTGAGTGATGTGATGGCCACTTTCCTCCCAAGCATTAGGGAATCATACGTGCTTTTTGTCATTTGATTAGACTTGCTTGCTTCCTTATTATGCTGTAGTATAACTTACTTTATGATTACATTTTGTGTGTTTTATTTTTTTCCTCCCTTCATCTAGGACTAGGCATTCCTTGCTTCTCTTGAGATTCTGTGTGTTTGATTTGATGAGGCTTTAATAAATGAATCATATAATTAACAGGGTAACTATTTTGGTACCATGACTACCAGCTCAGCCAGCATGAGGACGTGGATGGTTTTTATGACAACGCTGAGGAGGAGGAGGAGGATGATGGCTTTGATCCCACCAACGTGGCTGATTTGCTGGTATGAATGGACTCTTTTGATGCTTCCCGAGATCGTTATAGAGCATGTATATGATTTTAGTTTTAACAATGCTGTTAGATGTGGAGCTTGAAGTGTACTGAAATTCTTATGTGGAATGTTGGTAGGGTTGGAAAAGGATGCTGGAATTAAGTATCTGAGCTTGTTGGAATCTCCCAAGCTGGCCAGGGAGCTAGCAAGTTATGCTGATAAGCCAGCCAAGTAGGTGAACCCAAAAAACAGCCCCTGCTGCATCCAGCAGCCTTGTTGAAATGGTGAACCTGCAATAGCTCTAATTTGAAGTTTATCCAGCCATCGAGTAGAGTAATGTCTGCTTTCTATAATTGCTGTATAGAGTAGAATTGCTACTCTTGTATAACTACTTGTTCAGTCTCACGTCTTTGTTTTCAGTTAACCAAAGAAAACGTAAAAGAAATTGTAAAATCTTAGGATAAAGAGTAAAAAAACCATCAGTTTCATCTTCTTTATGGAGTCTCCTTATATTATATGTTTGTTGATTCTTTGGATCCTTTTGCATGCGTTATTGTTAAATTGGCATTTGCTGATTGAAGAACTATCTAGGACAGGATAAGAATCCTAGTACTGATACTGATTATGCTTTTTTTTTCCTCCCTTCATCTAGGCATTCCTTGCTTCACTTGGCATTCTATGTGTTTGATTTGATGATGCTTCAACAAAGGAATCATATAATTAACAGAGTAAATATTTTTTTTAGTTTAGCCGTAATGCTGCCTGGCATGATTCTTTCATCATGTTCGAAGATGATCTATGTGAAATGGTCACTGTCATGTCCTCTCAGATACGAATGACTCACAAGTTTCTGGAACCAAATTCTATGTTCGGGAATTACTTAAATTTATGATAATTTTCTTCACCTTATTGTTTGTTGACCATCTTTTGTATATTCTATGTTGAAGCAGTTAGTAAGATGGTAATCTCCAGAACATACTGTGAATTGCCTTATCGTTTGTATTCTCTTATCATTTTCATAGCTTGAGCAGGAACTATACACTACAGGATTTCTGCCTTACTGTCAAAACCACCACCCTTGTTATCCATATTCTAGTCTTTGCCTTAGAGCTGCTGCTGTGTCTTCTTTGGTTCCTTCACCAAGTTTATCTATGGCAACCTGTCTCTCGTACTGCTTCCCGGGAAGGCTGCAGGACAAGGAATAACCTACTTTGGACGTGTTTATATGCACGGCAGACCCCAATTAGGAGCCACTTCTAGGTGTAATGAACACAGTTTTATCGGCTATGGCCCTGGATTATCCACCTGGGAAGTTAATGTGTATATTTCGGATGATGCTGGTTCTTCTGTAACTTTGTTTGGTATGAGAGAGGCTTTTGTGTTTGCTAGGTCTTGGCTTCCATTTTATAGGAGATTTGGCATAAAGAGCAGGTGCCTGAAGGTCTACTTTTCAAGTTCAGAAGATGATCATGGCGTTGCTGATGATCAGAGTGTGGAAGGTAAGGAAGAAGGAGAGAAGCTCAAGGTTTGAACATATTTTAGGTCTATTATTCATTTTGTTCAGAACCATGTTAAGAAGTTCTATGTTGTTCCTTCTTTTTCCTTCCTCATTTTCTAAGGCTTGTCACTTACATTTTTGTACATCATCATCATCTTTAAGACACATTAATTAATTTGACACTAGCGCAGAGGAAGTATGAGCTGTTCCAGGAGTGCAATAAGATAGAAGAAGAAAATGTTTTGAATATCAAAGAAACAGCCAGTCTGAAACCTAAATTTCATCCTCCAATTATTGAGGTTTGTTCGGGAGTTTTCTATTTATCAATCTGTCACTAATACACTGTGCTCAGTTTCAAATTTATTCAACATGTTTCATATGTTACATTTTAGACCATTTAATCAATTTTAGCCTTGCATAAATTGAGAATATGCTTTATGGTTGTGAATTGGTGATTGTCAGAGTGGTTGATCAAAAGTTGATCCAAATCAAGTGCTTATGTTCTGTTACAATGACTTATTCTGAATCTTTTTCTTCAGGAGGTACATGGTAGTTTGGATGCAGTGCGAACTCATCAATTAGGGTTGCCTCTTCTTGCTAAACGTTGCTCGAGAGAAAAGACCAACTCATCCACAAAATTTCAAAGCTGGAGCAACTAATGTTCTTGTACTCTCTGTCTCTCCTGCTCTATTTCTTTTGCTTGCTTATTTTTGGAGACCAACAAGAAGTTTAAATAGTTTTAACCATGGTTGCGGTTGGAGTTGATTCAGGTAAGGTGGCCAGGTATTGATGGATTTCGGGGACCATTGCTGTTTGTGACTGGCTTTTACAACTAATAAGTTCGTTAAAAAGGAACTTCCATGTAGCTCTCTGCGTGCTCTTTCCACTCCTTGATCCACCTTTCACATTGCAAGGTAAACATTTCATTAGAAGTTGCATACTAAAATTCAGGTACCCTTGATCTGTAGAACCAAATTCCAAAGTGCACAGAGCAATTAAAGAGAATCATTATTAATTTTAGAAAAGTTAAAATTTTACATCTATAAAGTTCAAGGGCAAAGCCATTTTACTCGATCAACAATATTAGGTAGTCAGTGATTATCTTTAGCTTGTATTACTCCGTCTAGCTGCTTTACTAACTGCAGTCTTGAGTACCTGCAGGAAATCCAAACTGCAATTAGAGCGATAATATATTCTTCGATTGGCATAAAATCACCTTAGAATCGAGTAAAATCTGACTCTTGCATGTTGATATCAGTTTCACTCTGTTTATCCCTGCCAATTAAACCAAAAATTTATTTTTCAATCGGCACAAAATCACCTTTGACAAAAGTGGATTTAGGTTTATGAATTTTTCAGAAGACCAACTGAAATTATTGGCTTAATATTAGAATTTTAGACTTTAGAGTTTTTCAGTTAGCAAACTCTATAAAATCCACAAAGCCAACGATAAATACTGAGATACTACCCACATTCCAAAAGACAATAACTAAATAAATAAGCTACGAGAGGAGATGATAACATAAGCATATTGCTAATGAACCAAACCATTCTTACAACTTAAAATTATGATAAATTTGAAACTCTTTATCATTCCTTACATAGATTTATAAAGCTAAAACTCAAAATGTTAAAGCCATATAAATTATACTTCCATACTACAAAACTTAAAACTCTTCATTAACGGAAAAGAATAAGTAATTGCCATCGGAGTGTAAGAACTATTAGACATTAAATACTGTTTTTACATCAAGTACTTTCTTAACAAAAAATATTGCAAAGAATTAGAGGAAATCTTATAAAAGCATAAAAGGGAAATAACTCATACGGGATAATTGTTTTTTAATCTGAAATTTGAATAAATTTGAATTTAACTTAAATCTGAATAGGGCTAAACATAAAAATCTGAATAATATGTTTGTTTTTCATTTATTAATGTCTGATTTTAGGTCTTAAGTTGTTTTTGTTTTTAAACTAAAAATGTCTTAAAATTGTTGAATTGACACATATGCCTTTATTAAGTATAATATGTACTTACATCTATTTTATATTTACAAGTTATATAAACATATGCATATAAAAATTTAATAAAGTTTAAAATTGAATTATGCACGTGATTGATAAAAAGTAATATATTTTTAATTTATATTCTTATAAATGATGTGAAAATTTTGAAAATAATATATATATATATATATATATATATATATATATATATATATAACCATGTAATTTTATAATATGAATGAGATAATTGTAACAATATATTAATAATTACGAAACTAAAGAAATATGAATAGTATATGTAATATGCTAGATGAGTGAATGATAATAATAAAAATAAAGTTTATACAAAATAGGTAAGGATATAAATAATAAGAATAATTTAGGAAAAAATAAAAAAATAGGCATTCAAATGTTTTTTCATTTGGATAAAAGTTAAAGATTTTAGCTTTTTCTATTGAGATGATATTATCTTATTCTCATATTTAAATTAAAAAATCAATCAACTTAAAATATTTGAATAACTGAAAATAAATCATATTCCATCTTCAGATATAAAAACAATATGTTTCTTAGTCAAGGGCGACATCATGAGTCTCACCCGTTAAGAAAAAAGTAATACAACGAGATAAAAATCCAACTAATTTAAAATCTATGCCAACTCCATCAATTAGAAAATTTTTCTTGAAATATTTTTAAAATTCGAAATAAGGACTGGTTGAATTTGGACAAAGATATTATTATTTAAATTTGGATAATAGAGATTTTGAAGTGGAATATGTAACCAAAGAAGAGTTTAAAAGTGGAATTTATTATAACTAAAAATCTCAAATGTATCTAAACATATTTATGTGTCTTAATAAATATGTCCATATGAAACTTCATTATTCTTTATTGCGTGTACTTTGGTGTAATAATAAAAAGAGTATGAATGAGAGGAGAATATGAGAAGGCAATGAATGGAAGAACGAAAAATATGGTCGCATTCTCAACTCAAGTCGCGCAATATTGCTGTAGTACTGGGTCTGACGTGTTACATTACCGCTATCTAAACTAGCTATTTTTTAGGTTAAAATTAATTAATGAGATAAAACAGTAAATTAATTTTGATTAAGCAAAGCATTTGCCCGGACATTAACATCTGACAACGCTTATTAATTAGAAATTAATATTGTTTAGTTACCCATTCATTTAAATTATTAATTTGAAAAATATAAACTGCTAATTAGCATCTCATTCTGGAAAAATTTGTATCTATTCATATGCTTCGAAACATATCCATTTATTTTTTCTATTCGTTTAAATTATGATAAAAGAAAACAGAAGGAAGCTTACAATCTATATCTGATTTCAACTCCATTCATCCTCAACAATGATCATAACATTTTTAAAAAGGAAAAAAATTAGTTTCAAATATAGAATATTCTACTAATTTATCAAAAATTAAAAAAGGTATTTTGGAATACCTCTTTTAGTATGGGGTCGCTATCATGAACTTCCATTTCAGATTTGCTATGCCTCGAACTCTTGTCTTCCACATTCAAACACAATGTTTGAACCACTAAGAAAACAAGAAAGACTGGCACCACGTTTTCAAACAATAGTCTTTTATTATGCAATATTATAATATTCATTAAATAGTATCGAAAAAAATTTGATTCCGCTGAGCACTATTAGAGTAGAAATAAAAATTGTTATTGTATTATATCAATTTGTGTTCAAAGAATGAGGTCAACACCTATATTCCAATATTCCAATGAGATATTGTTTATTTTGATTCGTAGCTTGCGCAAAATTTCCTAATTAAACACAACAAAACGAAAGGCAACAATAATTTTTTGTATATGGATGTTATTTATTTAAATAAATAAGAAATCACAAAATCGTATCATCAATATACTTAATAACTGAAAGGTTAACTATAAATTAAAGCTTCAAATTTACAATGTTCAAGTTCATAATTCATTTCATCTTTTTTAATTAGTCAATTATCTATTCTATCTAATCGTATAACTGTAACTGTAACTATATATATCAAAGTTAAAAGAATCCTAAATCGATTATAAGTTAAGTTTATATAACAAGTCCCATTCATATGAAAGTAACTTAGCTCTACAGGTGAAATTTATTAGTGATTAATGAGTTAATTAATCCGGTAATTAAAGTCAAACAGACGTGGCCATCATTTTGCCATCGACCTTGAATTTTTTGCTTTTATTTAATGATGATTTTCTCCAACTATATCACCTGATTAATTACCTTTTGATGTGGCGAGTCTTCATTGATGACCTATACCACTTTATTTATTAGAAGCTACTGACAATTGATGAACTACGTAATGTTAGTTCGATAACTTTATCGAATTATTCAGTTGAAACTCTAAAACTCTTGACTTTTAATTAAGGACAAATTTTTATTTAAAAAAAATTAGAAAATCGATACATTGGAGGTTTTAAAGTAAAGGCTGAACATGCTGCCATGCGTATACATACAAAATTTAAACGTAAAATATTTGAATCAATATTTCATTATTTGAAATTCTACTTTTTTATCGGCAAAAAATCAAAGAAGCTGCACATTGCACTGTTGTTGCTTTAACTTGCTACAAAATATAAAAACGACATATCGGTACCGATCTATGGGAGAAATTCAACACGCTAGAACACCAAAAATTCGATTTAGATGTCGAGTAACGAGCATGGTCATGGTGGCTAACGTTTGGTATTCATAGCTAAGCTTATCATACTTTCTACTGCTCATTTTCTTTTTTCTATTACACACACTGATAAGAATCTGCTGAATCCTGATGTCGTATGTTATGAATAATTTAATAAATGTTTGTTACGACACACTTAATAGAGTTGAACGTCTGGATCACTTTATTTAAACTTAAATAGCCTTTATATAAGCATTACATCAACTGAATGATAACATGAATCCATGACTATAGGACCATGACTTACCACTAAACCACTACTAACTTATAGAAAAATAATAAAACAATTAATGTCTAAGATTACTCACACGAAGTGACTTAGTCATAACCAAATCTAAGTCAATAACTTATTCCTAAAGAATGTGACATAATATTCGCATAAAACTCTAACATTCCCTCCCTTAAACAGAATATTGGGAAATCTTTAGTTTAATTCTTATGCACTCCCTCAAATCGGATCTTCAATAGTGCAAACTCCAAATAACTTCTTTAACTTCAAAAAACTTGCCAATTTGAGAAGTTTGGTGAAGATATCAGTCACTTCATCTTCACTTCTACAGTAAACAAGATCAATAACTCAATTCTTTTGTGAGATCACGTAAGAAATGATATCTCACATCTATGTGCTTGCACCTTCTATGTAAAACATGATTCTTTGAAAGCTTAATAGTTGAATTGTTGTTACAAAATATTTGAGTAGAACTTAGTTACTTGAGCTGAAGTTCCTCAAGAATCTTTCTCAACCAAAGTGTTTGACATGCATAAAAAGCTGCTGCAACGAACTTAGCTTCTGTTGTTGATAAAGTGACTATTGGTTGCTTCTTTAATAACCATGAAACTGCTGTAGAACCAATCATAAACATATATCTGGATGTGCTCTTTCTGTTATCCAAATCTCTTACATAATCATTGTCTGTGAACCCGAACATAACAGAGTTTTATTTCGTCTTATCAATAGCTGCCATGTTAAATTGTGGTGTTGGTAAGAAAAATTGCATAGTTTTACTTTTCATCGATTGTTATCACTATCTAGTACTTGACCATTTATTGAATCCATTAAATTCTCATATGAGAAAAATAAGAGCCATTCTTGCGATGGTTGGCAGGTGGCCTTTTATCTGGTCAAATTTGGTTAGTTAAGTGGTGTAGAGGAAAAAATATTACACATCCAGGGAAAAGACAAAAATGCCTTTAATGGGGCTTCTGGATTGTTTCTCTTCAAAAATATACCTTCATGCTGTCCCTAGCTCCCCTAGATCTGAGCACCACAAGTGCCACAAGCGTGGAGCAAAGACTACATAATAAGCTATACAATCTACAGATCCGACCTTTATACTCCTAATTATGCGAAAGACATTAAAAGAGTACGACACTATAGTCGCATGCACGCTTTTGAGAAAAGAGTGTGGTCACGTCCGACCACATGTCAGTCTGAGAAGCCTAGATCTATAAATGTCAGTAGAATGGTCCCTCATCCACATGTCTACTCAGAATTTGACTATACAGTAGGTACAACTGAGGACCAAGGAATTCTATCCAGCTGCTTATCCAACTTGAACGATGAACAACCCAGATCACTCAGCCGTACAAAGAAGGAGGTACAAAAGCAATAATTAGGGTTTGGATAAGGGGGAATCTGATGAAAACCTAGGCAACCGTCATCTTAGCATGGTCTTAGGAATCTCTCAAAATCTGTGATAATACGAAGAAAGGATTCAACTACCTCCTTGGCAGTTAGCCATAAAGTAACCACTACACATTCCCCTTTTATTCCATTTCCCTAGAAATAATCCCGCCTTCATTTCATATTTCATTAGTTATCACCATGAACCACACCAACTTGAGCATCGGAGGGCCTACGTTGGGAAACAATGGCTCCCCCTGATCATTTCTCATGGTTTATAGGTATTTCTTTGGCCGGAACGTAGCTCAAGAGAAAGCAGGTTGTCAGGTGAGGGAGAATCTGTGGCTGTTCTTTGGGCTGAGATCTTAACTCAGTGCAGCGGTTCATTAGTCCTTGTGTTCACATGTATTGTTACCGTTGGTGCTGATTTTCCGCATCAACAAGTAGTTTTTAATTGTTTATTGTGAATCTCTTTTATCAAAAGTAATAAGCCTAGAAGGTAATGCAAGAAATTAAAGTGCAAGTCTCGTTACATCTCATATCGTTCTTGGTTCTTTTTTATATCTAATCTAATATGAGTCATAAGTACTCTTAAGAGATTATAATCGCATAATTTTCATAGATTATACTCGCATGATGTTCTACATATCCTCTCTTACTAGAATTCTTTTTTTGTTCCATAGTTAACTAGGATAATAATTTTTTTAAAAGAAAAATTATAAATTATAATTTTTTTAAAGAAAAATTAAAAAATATACCTCATTTCATCATGTAATATTGCAAATCAATGACCAGCCTTGAAACTGAGACAAGGCGATATGATGCTTTTAGCACTCATATCACTTCAGCAATCATTTCTGCTTTTTATTTTTATTTTAGGTACCTGTCAGAGGCCCATAAGTAAATCATGTGTTTTTTTCTCCCAAAATCTTGCTCTTGCACCTCAACATTCATTCAATAAATTCAATTCAATTGTTGCTACTCATCTTGAAAAACCTGGCGTTTTGTTTGGTCTAGCTTGATTTCTTGATTAGTCAAGTCCAGCTAATGTACAGATTTTCAACTCTAATTTGTAGGCATCAAAGTTTATATAGATGATCCTTTTGGGGAATTAATGTTTAATAATTTCATAATATCTTGTTATGTGCTGAAATTGCTTCCTCTGAATTCTTTAGAAATGACAATTGATGATTAACTCTAATCTCATGCGAGAGTAATGATAGTCATACTAGAATATATAAATGATGTAGTATTTAAGATCCTATTAAATGGGATTGTATGATCATAATAACTAGAAAGAGTTGAATGCGTATGACTAAATATCACATGAAATGAGAAATGTTCATCTTTGATTATGGATTTAATCTATTTCCAGTTCAAAACTTTGAAAGAGGAGATCCCCGCCCAGTCAAATGGAGCCCAAGTTCTTCATTTTACTGGGACATCCAAGCCCAATGGCCCAATCGCTAGGCTGTGTCTCTGCCTGGGAGAAGATTGTCAATTAGCAAACCTGTTGCTCTCTCTACACTCTCTCCAACAGGTTATTGAACCCAAGAAATAAGCAAATAAAACCAAACAATACTAAATCTATAACTAATTACTTATAATCTGAGTTGATAAAAATTCATTGGAGAAGGAAAAAAACAAAAAATGAAAACAAAAAATTATATATTCAATAGAATTTTGTCAACTCAAGTTGTAAGTAGTTGCTTATAAGATTTGATTGTTGATGTCATATTATTCACTAAAACCTTTTCTACTCTTTACTTGAAGTTCCTTGGAAGCATGTATAATATTTTTCTCATTTCAACTTGGTCTTTCTATTTTTCAGTTGGCATTTCAATTGCTTAGATTAGATGCTAGTGTTATATGTTTTGAAGAATAAAGGAGGTGCAATTATGTGTGATGGAAATCGTTTTTTATCACAACAGTGTAGGTATGTTAGTTAACTATATTCATTATGGCTAAACCTAAAGTTAACGAACCATAACACTAATAGACTAATTTCCAACTCAAAATTCAAGCATGAAATATAACTAAAATATAAAATCATTATATATTGAAAATGATGATTTAATGTTTCAATCATCTATCAATCTCTTTCTTTGTCAACTTATTTCTTTCGAAATTCTAGGAAGTGGAAATTGACAAAAATCACTCTTATTTTAAATATATGAATGCAAGTAACCTATAGTCACATTGAAATATGTAAACGATAACTATAAGCAACTGGATTCAAGTATTAATCAACATTTAACTAATGATCTTAACAATATTTCATTACTTAAAAAAAAAAAGTTTGCATACATATGTAGTTATTAAGCAATTATCATATAACTTCTTATCTCAACTGTTTATTAGTACTTACAAAATAATTTTTTCTTTAGAAAAGAATAAAATAGAGATATTTTAGAATATCTCAGTTTAATTTAGAGCGTGAAGATCAGTTCAGCTACCAAGTTTCGAACGTAAGACCGGATGATGCGATGCAATAAGCACTCTCACATCACCAGTCCACGTCGAGAAACTAGCCGTAACACTCACCTATTTTCAGCTTTTGTATCTTGAGCAGCTGCATCCGTGCCCCTACCTTTTATCTTCTTCCATGAATATTAGAAAAAAAGAAATTACAAACTCAAAAAGCCCCTTATCATTTGTTATTTGATTATGTTAAGAAACAATTAAAATTAGAGGGAAATAATATAAGTTTTTAATGAATATAAGATATCAAGGATTAATAAGATGAAACTAGAAATTTTGATGCAAGAAAAGTTCAAATATAATTTATTTGACAGTATATATAGCAAAGCATTTGCTCTGATATATCAACAGACGGTCAAGCCTAATTAATTACAAATGAATATTATTCCTTTTTACAAACTAATTTAAATAATCTCAATTGTTATTTTAGATTATTATCTTATTTATGAAAATAATATCTATTAATAAGCTTTAAAACATATAGATGTATAATATAAAACATAATTTTACAACTTAGGCTTGGTTCAGTTCCATTGATGAATCATCCATCAATCACCATAACATTTATAAAGTAATGGAGAAAGAAGTTAATACAAAAAATAAGCAACTAGAGAAATTGCAGATCCTTTCAAACCTAGTTCAATAATAAATTCATTTGAGAATCCTATTATTAAATATTAACGGAAAAAGCTATCAGCCTATCAGATTTATATAATTTAATTACATGTGGATATCGATTAGAAAATCAGTTGCCATTAAATTGGGATAAAAAATAAAGGTTAATGTTGGTATTTGGCTCATATGAAAACAAAGTGGGAGAGATCCCACATTGCTTGAGAAGCAAAGTTGGGTCTCACATTGGCCTTATAAAAGAGGCCATGTGGGAGAAATATAAGTGTACCAAATTGAAATATCTTTCACCCCCTCAAAATTGTAAGGTCTCATAAGTAAGACCTCGTAGTTTAAGGGCCTTTCTGTAAGGACCTTAAAGTTTGTAATATTTGTTTTTCTCCCTTTGTTTTGGGTATTTGTAGTATTGCCCAATTGTTTGGGTAATTATAGTTTGGCCCAACTATTTGGGTAATTGCAGTTTGGCCCAATAGTTGTGGTATTTGTATTATGGCCCAAAAAGTTTGTATTCTCTTTGAAGATAGTGGAAAGTTTCTTCAGCGGCGTCCGAGGACGTAGGTATTTATACCGAACCTCGTTAAATCCTGGTGTGTTTTCTATTTCTGCATTGTGGTTGATTGGTTGCCTTTTTTTGTTGCTATTATATTCAATTATCTGGCATAGTTGTGGTTGTGTATTTTGGGTTGTTCGGTTGGTTATCGCTTCCACTCGTGCATAACAATTGGTATCAGAGCCGAAGGTTTTGGGTAGTTAGTGGCTATTTCATTGAAGCACTTACTACTGTTCTGGGCTGTTGATTTTGGATTGCTAGTTATTGAATATAATAGTTTGTTGGAACTTGGTTATTGGTGATTTATGTATCGAGCTTATTTGTGAGAGGTAGTTATGGCTTCATCGTCGACTGTATCAGAGAAGACAGTGACCGTGACAAATGCAAAAATAGATGTTGAAAAATTTGATGGTCGAAATAATTTCGGCTTATGGCAGAGTGAGGTGTTGGACAGGTTGTATCAGCAGGATTTGGATATTGTTCTGGAAGAAACAAAACCAGAAGATATCAGTGCAAGAGATTGGGACAGGCTTAATATAAAAGCTTGTGGGTTGATTCGCTCTTGCTTATGTGGAGAACAAAAGTATCCGTTCACTAAGGAGACATCTGCAAGCAAACTGTGGAAGGTGCTGGAGAACAAATATATGGAGAAAAGCAATGAGAATCGGCTGTACCTATTGAAGAGATTGTTCCGTCTCCAGTTGAAACCAGGTACGAGCATCAGTTCTCATATTGATGAGTTTAATAAGTTAATTGCTGATTTGTTAAACTTAGATGAAACCTTCAAAGATGAAATTAAGGCTATGCTATTGATTGGCTCACTTCCGGATGAATTAGATCATTTGTGCATTACTCTTATCCATGGGAAAGATAAACTGTCTTTTGAAGAAGTCTGTTCTGCTTTGTTGAATTATGAAATTCGTAAGAAAGATCAAAGGGAACATAAGGATGAGTCAGTAGATGCATTGACAGTGAGAGGGCGTAGTCATAGTAGAAAACCAGGAAAAAGGGGAAAGTCTTGGTCGAGGGGTAGATTAGGAAAAGATGAGTGTGCCTTTTGTCGTGAGAAAGGACATTGGAAGAAAGATTGTCCTAAGTTGAAAAAGAAAGATAAGGGCAAGGACTGTTTCTAATGCATGTGTTGTTGAGCGTGAGGATGATAGTGATTCAGATATATGTCTAGTTGGTCATCCATCCACTTCTGTTTCTGATGAGTGGATTATGGATTCGGGTTGTACTTATCATATGTGTCCACATCGGGATTGGTTCTTTCAGTTTGAGGAGCTTGATTGTGGAGTTGTGTATATGGGCAATGATGATATTTGCCATACTGCTGGGATAGGTTCGATCCGATTGAGGAATCATGATGGACTGACTAGAGTTTTGACAGATGTTCGGTATGTACCGAAGTTGAAGAAGAATCTCATCTCTTTGGGAGCCTTGGAATCTAAAGGCTGTGGTATATCTATTCGAGATGGTATTCTGAGGGTCACTTCAGGCGCTCTTGTGGTATTGAAAGGCACTAGGAGAAACAACTTGTATTACTATAACGGTAATACGGTTATTGGATCAGCTGCTATGGTTTCTGATAATGATATAGATTCAGAGATCACGAGATTGTGGCATATGCGTTTGGGACATGCAGGTGAGAAAGCCTTATTCAGTTTAGTGAAAAGAGGCTTATTGAAAGGTGCGAAGACCTGCAAGCTGGATTTTTGTGAGCATTGTGTTCTGGGAAAGCAGAAGAGAGTGAAATTTGGCACCGCTATTCATAATACCAAGGGTATTCTTGATTATGTTCACTCAGATGTGTGGGGACCTACCAAAACAGCATCGATGGGAGGTAGGCACTACTTTGTTACTTTTGTTGATGACTTTTCTAGAAGAACTTGGGTGTATTGTTTGAAATCAAAAGATGATGTACTTGGTGTTTTCCTTAAGTGGAAAAAGATGATTGAGATACAGACTGGCAAGAAGATCAAGCATCTCAGAACAGATAATGGTGGTGAGTATTGCAGTGATTAATTTTTGAAATTGTGTCGAAATGAAGGTATTGTACGTCACTTTATTGTTAGAGGTACACCGCAGCAGAATGGGGTGGCAGAACGCATGAACTGGACATTGCTGGAGAAAGTTCGGTGTATGTTGTCCAATGCTGGGTTGGGCAAAGAATTTTAGACTGAGGCTGTGACTTATTCGTGTCATCTCATTAATCGTCTACCTTCAACTGCTGTTGGTGATAGAACTCCATTAGAGGTATGGTCTAGACAACCTGTTTCTTATTATGATTCTTTACATGTTTTTGGTTCAACTGCATATTATCATGTGAAAGAATCTAAGCTGGATCCTAGAGCCAAGAAAGCGATTTTCTTGGGATTTGCTTCAGGAGTGAAAAGATATCGTCTTTGGTGTCTTAGTTCGAGGAAGATTATATCCAGCAGAGATGTGACATTTGATGAGTCTTCAATGTTGAAGAAATCAGAAAACCAGACAAAGGTGAATGGTACTCCACAGCAGGTGGAGCATACTCAACAGCAGGTGGAGTTTGAAACGACGACATTGAACCCAGTTAGATATGTTGAGACAGATGTTGATACTCCTATGACAGAGGGAGATTTGGGAGATGATGGTGAGGGTTCTACTCAGGAACCTTAACAGCAACAAGAATCTATTGCAGTTGATAGGCCAAGACGTGAGATTCGCAGACCTGCTCGATTTGCTGATATGGTGGCCTATGCACTTACAATTATAGATGCTGATGTTCCTTCCACTTATAGAGAGGCAGTCAGATGTTCTGAAGTTGATCAGTGGAAGACAGCTTTGAGCGAAGAGATGCAGTCTCTTCAGAAGAATGAAACTTGGGAGCTAGCTCAACTACCGCAGGGTAAAAAGGCAATTGGGTGCAAATGGGTATATGCAAAGAAAGATGGATTTCCTGACAAGAATGACATCCGCTACAAGGCACGGGTGGTGGCTAAAGGCTACGCTCAGAGGGAAGGAATTGACTACAATGAGGTATTTTCTCCAGTTGTAAAACATTCTTCCATTAGAATTTTGTTGGCCTTGGTAGCTTAGATGAATATGGAACTAGTTCAACTTGATGTAAAAACTGCATTTTTACATGGTGACTTGAAAGAGGAAATCTATATGACTCAGCCAGAGGGATTCAAAGTTGCTGGTAAGGAAAATTTGGTATGCAAACTGAAAAGATCGCTTTATGGTTTGAAGCAATCTCCCAGACAGTGGTATAAGCGATTTGATCGGTTTATGATGGGTCAAAGGTACACAAGAAGCAAATTTGATAATTGTGTGTATTTTCGGAGGCTACGTGATAGTTCTTTCATTTATCTACTCTTGTATGTTGATGATATGTTGATAGCTTCGACGGATGTCGAAGAAATTACAAAGTTGAAGATTCAGTTGAATCGAGAGTTTGAGATGAAAGATTTGGGTGAAGCTAAGAAGATTCTTGGCATGGAGATTAGCAGAGATAGAGGGAGAAGCAAGATTTGTTTGACTCAGAAGCAGTATCTGAAGAAGGTATTACAGCGGTTTGGCATTATAGAGCAGTTTAAACCTGTAAGTACCCCACTTGCTCCTCATATGAAACTCAGTGCATCTTTATCTCCTAGTACAGATGAGGAACGAGAGTACATGTCTCGAGTTCCGTATGCTAATGCAGTTGGTAGCCTGATGTATGCTATGGCCCGACATTTCACATGCAGTTGGATTTGTGAGCAGGTATATGCATGATCCTGGTAAAGGACATTGGCAAGCAGTGAAATGGATTCTACGGTATTTGTTAAAAACCGTAGATGTTGGCTTAGTCTTTGAGAGGAATGATAAATGTGATCAGTATGCTATTGGTTATGTTGATTCAAATTATGCTGGTGATTTGGATAAACGTCAGTCGACAACCGGTTATGTGTTTACTCTTGCAAGAGCACCAGTGAGTTGGAAGTCTACTTTACAGTCTACAGTGGCTTTGTCTACTACAGAGGCAGAGTATATGGCTATGACAGAGGCTATGAAGGAAGCTATTTGGTTACAGGAATTGCTAGATGAATTGGGACTTGGGCAGAAGAAGATCACTCTTTATTCTGACAGTCAGAGTGCTATCCATTTAGCGAAGAATCCAGTGTTCCAAGTTCGTACGAAGCATATTGATGTTCGGTATCACTTTGTGCGGGAGATCATTGATGAAGGAAGAATCTTACTTCAGAAGATTGGGACTGCCGAGAATCCCGCAGATATGTTGACTAAGGTTGTGACAGCGATCAAGTTCAGTCATTGTTTGGACTTGATCAACATTGTGCCTGTTTGACCGCGCCATTGGGCGCATTAGAAGGCGTTGCAGTTGTGATAGAGAATGTGGGGAAAAGAAAAAATTTGTGATGGGTCGGCATATTCGCCAAGGTGGAGATTTGTTGGTATTTGGCTCATATGAAAACAAAGTGGGAGAGATCCCACATTACTTGAGAAGCAAAGTTGGGTCTCACATTGGCCTTATAAAAGAGGCCATATGGGAGAAATATAAGTGTATCAAATTGAAATATCTTTCACCCCCTCAAAATTGTAAGGTCTCATAAGTAAGACCTCGTAGTTTAAGGGCCTTTTTGTAAGGACCTTAAAGTTTGTAATATTTGTTTTTCTCCCTTTGTTTTGGGTATTTGTAGTATTGCCCAATTGTTTGGGTAATTATAGTTTGGCCCAACTATTTGGGTAATTGCAGTTTGACCCAATAGTTATGGTATTTGTATTGTGGCCCAAAAAGTTTGTATTCTCTTTGAAGATAGTGGAAAGTTCCTTCAGCGGCGCCCGAGGACGTAGGTATTTATACCGAACCTCATTAAATCCTGGTGTGTTTTCTATTTCTGCATTATGGTTGATTGGTTGCCTCTTTTGTTGCTATTATATTCAATTATCTGGCATAGTTGTGGTTGTGCATTTGGTTGTTCTGTTGGTTACCGCTTCCGCTTGTGCATAACATACCTATGGGTACAACTTCTGCAAATATTCTGTGATTATCATACTTTTCAGAAGGTATATTGTTATTCTTCTATGGCACCAAAGGTAACACAGTAACAATTGCTGTAGCATTTGTCTTCGCAATCAGCTAAGGTCATGTTTTCCTTTTGTTTGAACTTGAACCCATCGCCAGACATAAAACCAAATGTTTCCCGGAAACTGTCATACGCATCTGACCTGCAGAAGGGAATCTTCCAAATATTGCCACATTTTCTACATTGATAATAAAATTCACATGATGACATCAATTGCTCTCTACCGCCCCTGATTACACCATTGGAATATTTTTTCCTTCGTTCAGTAAACATTTCAAATTATCATTTATGCTGTCTATTGTAAGTGTACCAAATTGAAATATCTTTCACCCCCTCAAAATTGTAAGGTCTCATAAGTAAGACCTCGTAGTTTAAGGGCCTTTCTGTAAGGACCTTAAAGTTTGTAATATTTTTTTTCTCCCTTTGTTTTGGGTATTTGTAGTATTGCCCAATTGTTTGGGTAATTATAGTTTGACCCAACTATTTGAGTAATTACAGTTTGACCCAATAGTTGTGGTATTTGTATTGTGGCCCAAAAAGTTTGTATTCTCTTTGAAGATAGTGGAAAGTTTCTTCAGCGGCGCCTGAGGACGTAGGTATTTATACCGAACCTCCTTAAATCCTGGTGTGTTTTCTATTTCTGCATTGTGGTTGATTGGTTGCCTTTTTTGTTGCTATTATATTCAATTATCTGGCATAGTTGTGGTTGTGTATTTTGGGTTGTTCGGTTAGTTATCGTTTCCGCTTGTGCATAACAGTTAAGACCATCAAGAAACAAGAAAGGCTGACATCAATTTGTCATACAATAACTCTTTTAATAATAAGTTTAAACATTCCACTAAATATTGTTATTATAATATGACCATTTAATATATACTATGGAAGAGATTTGATAATTCTTTGTTTTGCACTGGCGGTTAGGAGCGCTATCATGCCGGTCTTTTGACCACTATGAGTTAGAAATTAGAAAATACATTGTCTCTTTTCTATTGTGTAGAGGAATGATATCAGCATTATTATTTATTTGAATATCATAGAGAATATAAGATTTTTTTAGAAGACAATGTAAATTTACTTCTACAATGTCCAAATAGAAGACAATCTGCGTGCGTGCGTGCATCCGTGTGTGCACATGCATGCGTGCATGTGCGTTGTGTGCACGTGCGTGTGTGTGTGCACGTGCGTGCATGTGTTTGCGTGCGTGCGTGCGTGCTCTTGTGCGTGTGCGTGTGCTTGTGCGTGTTTTTTATTTCTTATTTTTTACTGTATCTACTGTAAAGTTATAAGTATAAGAGATTACATACTTATGATATTCTACATATTCTTTCTTTTACTAGAATTCTCTCTTCACTGTCACAATTAGCTTCCACGTATAAAGGGTGGTAATGATTCAAACAAAAAAAAAATTAAGCCTTTTATCTTCTTCCATGAAAGTAATTTATTGAGTAAAATTCTTGGAGGTGGAAAATAAAAGCCAAAATTTGTTAGGATAAACTAAGGCTTTGTTTCCTACCATTACTTTAAATGGTAGTTTATATTTTTTGGTAAAAAATTTTAATTAATAAAGCTTTTATAAGTAGATTTTTTAACAAATTAGGTTTTTATTGTTTTTATATTAATTAATAATAAAAGTGTCTTTCTTTACAATTTTAACTCTTTTAATACAACCGAATTAAAAATTAAAATGAAAATAATTTTCCAAATGTAGTTAAATATGGAAATAAATAAAAAGGAGGTATTTTAGAATACCTCATTTTAGAAAAAGGTCGGGGTCGTTCGATGTGACATTACCAGCTTTTGAACCTGTGTGACCAAGAGAAGTGATAAGCATTCACACCACCAGCTCACACAAAGGCGCCGGTGAGGAAACTTCTCCATTATTCTATTTAGCAACGATTACTTTTCAGTGTATAAACATTTATTGAATAAATTAAGTTCTAAGTATGAAAAATAAAAGCCATTGATGTGATGGCAGGTGGATAATCCAGCATCCTCATCCATTTGTTTGATCAAGTTTTAATTATTAAAAATGTTCAGTGAAGAGACTAATGTTACGCTGTGATGCTCTGTCATTTTCTAAGCAGCAGCAATTGGTGCTTTTAACACTTTCAACCTTCATTTGCACTCCATTAATTTACTAATTATTTTAGTTATCAGATTCTTAGTTTCAATAAAATAAAATGCCGTTTGCAAAGAAATAAATTGAAGAAAACGAAGGTCCAATCATAGAAGAAATAAATTGATGAAAACGAAGATCCAATCATATATGTCATTAGAAATCTTTTTAAATCACAAGAATAAAGGTTTGTTAATTAGCTATATTTGTGATACCTAACTAACCATAGTCTTGACTGATAGATTAATTTCCAACCCTAAAATTAAGCATGAAATATGATTTAGAATATAAGACAGGTTTTGCATTGGAAGTGGGAAATTAATATTTAATCATCTATTTATCTCTTGTGCCATTCTTATGAAGGCAAATAGTAGGCACCCCAATAATTATCACGCATCCCTATCTAAATTCAAATATGAAAATTATCATGACCGATGATCTCAACGTTGATTTAATATTGTGAGAGTAGTTTTATTCAGCCTCCAACTTTTACTCTTAAAGCCCCACTTTTATTCTATATATTTTTTTTATAATTTTGTCCTAAAATAAAATTAATAAAAAAGACAAAAAAAATTTCAAATAATTCTTATATTTGGATGCTTCAGTTTTCACAAACAATTTAAAGAAAAATTTATCTCAAACAAATACGCAGACACTTACAAGGCAATCATAAGTTTATAAATATACAAAACTGAAAGATTTACAAAATGAAAGCCAAAATGGAACAAAGATTTTAACAAAATCATTTGCAGATTTGCAAGAAAAAATTACAACAAAAAAAGAATCGTTTGCTTATTTATTGCATATTCCTAACAATTGGAAGATTATTCATCCCATTGTCCATCTATTTCATGAATGGCTACTCTTCTGTTGACTAAAAAAGAATCGTTTGCTTATTTATTGCATATTCCTAACAATTGGAAGATTATTCATCCCATTGTCCATCTATTTCATGAATGGCTACTCTTCTGTTGACTAAAAAAGAATCGTTTGCTTATTTATTGCATATTCCTAACAATTGGAAGATTATTCATCCCATTGTCCATCTATTTCATGAATGGCTACTCTTCTGTTGGTCGAGATGCAAAAATTATATAACATTTAATGAAGGGTAATCTAGGAATAAAGTGGGATTTAGTGAGAAAAATAAGAGTTTGAAAATTTTAATTGGATGAATTTAGAAGTGGGGCCGGGCCAAAGAGATGGAATATTGGGGCCAAATAGAACAACACTATTATAAATAATCAATTATGGTATTGTTTAGTCCATTTTCACTTTTTCACAAATGTGTTCACGATATCTCATTTGCATTTGAGCGTTATTATTTGAGTCCCACTTAAACATTTTTTAAGACCCTTATTTTAGTTTTTTAAAATTAAAAATTAAATTAAATTTTAACTTACAAAAACACCCTGCCAGTTATTGCCAGGTGGGAAGGAGGATTCAGATGTTCACGCCATCTCCATCGTTGCATCTGATTTTCAAGAAACTATTCAAAACATCACTTTCATCACGAATAAAACTAAGTAATCATTCAACAAATAGTAAATTTGATAAGGATTTTATTTCTTGAATAATTAGGATGCAAAACTCCATTAACATCCAATCCCTCCAAAACCATGATTAAGAAAGTTCAAAGAAGTTCAAAGCATTCTAGTCCGATCCAACTCATTCTTTATTACCACTAAATGAAATAAACAACGCAAGAAACATAAAATTCATAATGGGAGCTTTCTGTTGTATAATTGAAGATTTCAGTTGGTTTTTTTCTTCTTCTTCTTCTTCTTTTTTTTCATGGCAGGCTTTTCAGAAGAGAGAGACAATCAATAATAATTGATAAATGTGTCACTCTCTTAAAAATCAGAATGAAACAATGTTGGAAAAGAAGAGTAAAGCCAAAAAAACTATACCCTAAATCAAAGAAACAAGGACATTTTTGGATTAAATTAATATATTTATAGATCAATTTTTTTTAATAAATTTAATTTAATTTGGGCCTTCAATAGAGTTTTAACGGGGCTTAAATAACAACACTCTTTATATGTTTTTGATGTGCATAATCTTGAAGTCATAGAGAATCTTGGAGATTTTGAAGAAAATGACTAAAAACCTTGAACTGATATTTTAAGCCCAAATATTTAATTTCTTTTTTAGTGTTGTTATTTAAGTCTCATAAAAAATCCTTCTAAGGCCCTTTTTAAATATTTATTAAAACCAAAATATTTTTAAAATATTTACTACCGAAAACTCTTAAAATAAAAAGACTTTTAAGTTTGTGGATTGGCTACTGATATTAAAAGACTTTTCTCCAAAAATTATTTTGAATCCCCGATGCAATGAAGATTGGAGCCGTGATGGTGAGTGGGGAAGGAAAATTGAAATCTTATAAATGCTTATTTGTTTTTATACAAACTATTTAAGATTGATTTGAAACATTCAAGATTCCTTTCGTAAACCGGAACTATTAAAACGTAGATTAAAGCTGACAACTCCATCGGTTTTCGCCGTTGATGGATAGGTATTTCCAGAAAGTTCTTCATTATACAACTTACTGTTTCCTGATAGTTGAATCCATTTTATGTACTTATGTCAATTCCATTTTATTTTTGATGCAATGAAGGAAATCAATAATGCTTGAGGGAGCAGACAGGCGTGTGGTAACTAGCAAGATTGGCAAGAGGTGGTTTGTTGCCAAGATTGAAGAGTATGTTGGATTTTTATTGGATTTCATATAAAGTTGATAATTTGACAAGGATATTTTCCAGTTAATTCTGTACAAAACTTTGTAACAGAGTCAGGACACTTCGAAGGTATCAGTTAAGAGAAACAACTAGATAAAAGGGCATTTTTGATAATATTTAAATTATATTTTTATAATCTATTTTTTTTTTATAAAATTTTATTTAAAGAGGGCTCCAAAAGAGAATTAAGGGGGATTGAATAACAACACTCTGCCTTTTTACATTATGAGATTCTTGGCCCAAATGCTAGGATTTTGAATTTCATTTTTGAGCATTGCTACCTAAAACAAGAGAAGCTAAGGTGTGTCTCTTTTGTACTTTTGTGTTTTTATTTCAATGGGATTTATGTGTTTAATTTAAACTTTGAACTACTAGAGAAGCAAGAAGGTTAGGCAACACTTATAAAAATATTTCTTTATTTACTATTTGAATATTAAAAATATTCTTATTATATTAGTATGGTAAAGATTTTTGGCATTCCTTTAACATTAGACAAGTAATAATGTTGAATCTTTTGAACCCTCTTATGGGATAGAAATTAAAATTATTATTGTATTCTATGTAATAGCATTTAAAGGATTGATATCTTATCCACCTAAAAGCGTGTTTGTTTTGACTTCTCTACTAACTAAAACAATTTTTTTAATGTCAGAAGCTCTTTTAATTTTTTTTTTGTCGTTTGATTACATTTAAGAAGAAATTATGGTTGATTAAAAAAAAAGCTATTTTATATCTATCACATTCTAATAAGCTTATTTTTAGCTTTTCGCTTTTAAGTTATGAAATATCAAAGACACATTTATTTTAAATTTCTCCATATTTTTTCTTATAATAAATCTCATTTATGGTATGGTTATAATAAGTATTTGTATATTTATTTCATTAAACAATTAGTAGTTTTTTAATAAGCGTTTCACTTTTAAAAGTTCTATTTCTTTTTTTTTTGAAAAAATTACTATTCACATAAAAAGAAAAAAGATTGTACAAAATACGAGGGGCATACCCCAAGAAGAGTACTTAGTACTCACAAGTCCAAAAGGAAGAAAAACAAAGCATAAAGGCCTCAAACAAAAAGCGAGATATGGATCCAAAAGGCCCAAACAAAAAAGAAAAGGTGCGTAGGCCCAATAACGACCGCAACAAAGCTAACATTCCCAAGACAATGCAACAAAAGGGCGCATGTGCCCAATTAAACAAAACAAAACTAAAAAAACCAACTAATAACGAAGGCCCCATATAGCACGAAGCTGAGTAGTGATCACATACTTGGCCTCAATGGTAAGAAGCAGAGAGCGGATCAATGCAAAAATCTCATCAATCACCTGACGACGAGTCCGATGTCGCTGCTGATATACACGATCATTCCTCTCATACCATAGAAAATAAACTGTAGCAGAGAAAACCAAACGTGCAAGGATATGCCCAAATTCTTCCTGCCTTGAAGATGAAGAAAAGCCCAATGAAGTAGAGAGAGCTAACCAGAAGATGGCCAAACAATAAGAGTCTTAGCTGAAATCTCCCCCCATACAGAAGACGAGAAAGGACAGCTGAAGAAAAGATGCTCGTGCGTCTCATTTGCTGAAGCACAGAGAACACAGCCTGAAGAAGATAACATGCCATGACTTCGTAGTCGATCCATAGTACGAAGACGGCCCAATGAGGCAAGCCAAAGTATAAAGGAGTGCCTTGGAATATGGCCAGGGAACCACAGAAGATGATGAAAGGAGTTTACCGAGCGTCTACTCCGTAATAATTCCCACGCTGAGGCAATAGAGAAAATACCAGAGGTGTGACCCTTCCAAACAATATGGTCAAGAGTCCCCATCATAGGTCGGATGCGGATAGAGTCCCAAACCCTTCTGAGGTCCGGTCCACCTTCAGGAAAAGCCCAATCTCCATCCTGAATGATAGCTGAGACCTTTGCATTTGAGGGAAGACCTGTAGATGAAAGAGTCCTGAATGAAAACAAATCACAAAGACGCCCCTGCGGCAACCAGTAATCCTGCCAAAGTGAGGTATCACGCCCATCTCCAATAGAAGAGACAAATTTACCCCTGCACCAATCCCGATTCTGTAAAATCTTCCTCCAAGACCAGGAGGCTCCAGAAGTAATCCGAACCTGCCAAAAGGAGCGACCCCGAAGGAGTACCTTATGAATCCAAAGAGACCATGTGGAAGACTTGTCAGAAAGAAGTCTCCAAACATGCTTCAAAATAGCAGCACGATTCCACTCCTTCACTCGCTTGATTCCTAAACCCCCTTCTTTCAATGGATAGCAAACCGAATCCCAAGCTACTTTGGCCCCAAAATGAGACAAAGAGGTTCCTTTCCACAGGAAAGCAGCCAGAATACCCTCGATCTTCCGTACCACAGCTGCCGGTAAAATAAACATAGATGACCAATAGACCTGGATGGAAAAATAGTACCGACTTAATCAACTGGAGACGACCAGCATAAGTCAGCACAGCAGATGTCCACAATCTGACCCTCGAGAGAATCCGCTCTATCAAAGGAACACAGTCTGAAAGGCGTAATCTGGTATTAATCAGTGGCACCCCCAAATATCGGATTGGCAAACTCCCCACTTGAAAACCCAAGATGGACTGTAACACTGTACGATCCTCATCATTGACTCTAGATAAGAAGACATGACTCTTGGCCGAATTCGCAACTAAACCAGAGAGCTCTGTAAACTCCTGCAAAGCATCATGAACTACCCTAACAGAGCCCACATCTGCCCTGCAAAAAACCATCAGATCATCTGCAAAACAAAGATGAGTAAGAGAAATCTGCTGGCATCTCCAATGGTATCGAAATCCAGGCCGCTGAGAAGCCTCCCGAAGAATACCACTCAAACCCTCCATGGCCAACACAAAAAGGTATGGCGACAACGGATCACCCTGTCGAACACCTCTAGAAGTGGGAAAGAAACCATAAAGCTCTCCATTTAAAGCGACCGAGAAGTGAGCAGAAGACATGCATGTCGCAATCCATCGGACCATACACTCTCCGTCCATAAAGATGAACAGTACTGCCGCCGTCAGGAATAGTATCTCCGAAAATATAAATGCGATTTCAGGGAGAAATACTGGGAATCTGACGATAATACAGAAGGGAAACCTGATCGACGCCTCTTGATCTACACTTTGGTACCGGAGGTGACGACCCACTCTCCGTCGAACAGAAAAGCGGCGTTGAATAGTAGATTAAAAACTCCGTGGACGGGGCTGAAGACGGTCGAAACAGATTTCGATGCTGAAGAAAGATTTGCAGAACGGGCCGAGATGAAGCTGACCACGCTGGCGGTGACTATTCACTCGCCACTCTGCTGCCGTGAATAGTGAAAACCGATACCCTATTTCTATAGATTGAACGTTTTCCGTTCGAAATCTCGAAAGGTTCAAGAAGGAAAGTTTGATTAGCGTGTTTCGATCTACAATATGTGTGAATCTCAAAGCGTAACTCACAAAACCGGCGAAATGAACAGTAACTCCGGCGATGTCATTTGAGAGAAAATCATGTTTCTTTATCACTTCCTAAAACCCTAAACCCTCCTATTACACAATAGTTCTATTTCAATAGATCTACTTCTATAAGTTATACTCAGAGAAGCCAAAATAAACAAGCCCTAACACTTTAATTGGAGAATCCTAAATTCAATTAAGAATTTTAATATTACTTATGTAATAACTTATTTGTAATTATAAGTTTCATAGATATTCAATGTTATAAATTTTGCATACATAAAAATCACGAAATCATATTATATGCAATTTGTTCTCGTATTAAAAAACTCTCTAACATAAAGTTTAGATATCAATAAAAACTTTAAATTGAAAATGTTCTGAGTCCAGGATTCATTTTCAATTCTCTTATTATTATTGGTCAATTATCTATTGTAACTGCTAATATATCTATGTCAAAGATCAAAGGAACTTTTATTGGAAAAATTCAACACAATAGAAAGCCAAATAATTAATCGAATTAGATTTAATGTGCAGTGAACATGGTGGCCACGGTGGGTTTGATGTTGCTCTCCTTTTTATTTTGGAGTAATATGAAGAAATAAATAAAATGTACTAGGTTATATATATTATTGACTGGTTAATAAGATAGTACTCAAATAATGCTAACTTTTGTATTAATAAGCATAATATTTGATATTAAGCATCAAATATATTAATCTAACACCTTTATAAAAGATTGAAATTTTTTAAGGGTTTACCGATAGATTAGCGAAGTTTATGCTTCTTTCAATTTAGATGTTTCTACGTCTAAAAGATTGAGCTATTAATCTCTTTCTATGTGAAAATTGATTATTTTCCTAATATTTGATTGAAAATTGACCGCAATATCTCAAAGCGATCGAACGAGTACCACTACACGTAATTTTTCCATTTTTGAATAATTATTAGATGTATAATTCAATTGGACAACCGAATATATAAAACTTGACTTGACACATAATCATTGGATAGGTAAGCTTCTATTTATTCAAAATCTTGAATTTTCTTTTTGTTTTTAACCCACTCAATGAGTTTGTGTCATGTCAGATCGAATGAGCTCGATCGTTTAAGTTGGTTGTATACGTAGAATTATTTTCTATTTTTATATGCTTGTAGCATTGATTTTCTTCATGTGTTCTCCAATTTATACATATAGTTTGAATACAATTTCATAGAATATGTAATTTTATTTTAATTAGAGTTTAAAATGACTAGATAATTGGAAATATAATTAAAAAGAGATATTTTGAAATACCTTGTTCAGTCACAAAGTGGAGGGTTCAAATAGATACCAGCACTCGAACTTAAGACCGGGCAATAAGGCTTGCAATTAGGGATGACAAAATATACCGCAGGGGCGGGGATCCGTGGGCATCCGCCTCTATCGAGGTGGGGATCGGGGTATTATTTTAGGGGATGGGGGAAAAAATAAATACCCACATTATAATGAGGTGTGGATGGGTTTACTACTCCCTACCTCGTATCCACCCCACACCTTGCAAAAATTTTTGAAATACAAAACTAATATTATTTTTATTTGTATATAATATATATTATATTTAAAAAATTTATAATATGAAAACTATTTTAATTTAAATAGAATAGTTATTTAAGGAAATAATATAAAATCATTTAATTGTCTAAAAATGTAATATCATATTATTTTACAAAAACCCTAATTCACTTATACATAACAAAATTAACAAAGTTATGACTCATGAGCAATTGGCAGCCACCATCTTTATTTGCTTTTAGAAAATTCATCAAAGTAAAGTCATTTTCTCTAAAATAACAAGAAAGATTGCAGCCAAATTATAAACACAACTCCAACAGAGGATACAAGCCGACAAGGACTGAGTCTTGGAAAGCATAAACAAATTCTCTTCACTTTGGTAAATTCATTGCATTCAAATAAACTTTTTTTTAATAGTATATTACGTGTTTGTTAGATTGTTTATATTCACATGATATTTGTTTGCACTTCTCTCTCTCTCTCTCTCTCTCTCTATATATATATATATATATATATATATATATATATATATATATTAAGTTAGTTACGATTCGTTAATGTGAACTCTATTGTCTTTCTTCTGCCCTTGATTCTTATATTAATAGTGGAATTGGACAAGGGTTTGTGATGAGGTTGAACTAGTGAGAAAGAATGCTTTGTCAACATCATCCACTGTCAACACTGAGCCTGTATGTATACTTCACGTGATCGACTATGCAAATAGCTAGCTATAAAATATATAGAGATAGGTTTGGGAAATGTGATTTAGTTTTATAAGTTTAAAGCAAAATTAAGTAAAAAACATGTCTCCTGCATTGCTTTCATTTGCTAGCACTAGTGGAGGGTTCCTGTACTCTGTTAAAAGAATCATATGGACAAAGATTGTATGCCTCTTAATTAATCTTATATTATTTGATTACATAATATAAATATAATAGTAAAGCCAAAATGAATAATAATATAAGAAATTGCAAAGCAATTCACTTCAACGTTCCAGACTCCACCACCACTTAGCACTTAAACTTAAATTTTTTCATTAAGTTTGTAATCATATGATCATGTTAGCAATTCTTTTGAGTGGACTCTGCATGATTGTCATGTACTAATGGCTTATAATCCAATTTATATGTATGTCTACTAACAATGAGTTAATCCTCTCCAAAATATTTTTTTTATAATTTATTATGCCTAATTGAGCATGGTTGTACATGTGGTTGTTAATAAAGCTTTTGTTATTAACTGTGCATCCATTTAATTTAGCTTGTTATAACATTATATTAATAAAGTTTGCATAATAGTAGCCTATTAACTAGGTGTTTGTTAGGTATATGCAGGTTTTATTAACTCATATAATATTTATCAAGACCAACTATTATAAATTAAAATAATAAATAAAAATATTGTTGTAAAAAATTTATATATATATATATATTATTTTATGTATTTTATATTTATGATCATATATATTTAATTTTATTAGGTGGAAAAAATGTTTGCACCACTAATCAATCTAGAAGATAGTGATTGTGTTGATGAAATACCAAATGAGATACCGAAAGGTGAATGTGACAAGAATGCAAATCGAAAGCTAAAGTCAATCATGTGGAAACTTTACAAGACAAAAAATAAATGGGGAGTTTAAGTCAGTTTGTAATTATTGTTGAAAGAAGCTTGGAGGACTTCTCAAGAATGGGACAAAACATTTATATGACCATTTTAAAATATGTCCCTTGCGTAAGCAAAGAGATATAAAAGTCTGCAATTTTGAGAACTACTCAGGCATCTGGTGGAAAAGTCAAGGTTGATACATGTACCTTTGATCAAGAAACAACAAGAAAGGAACTTGTAAATATGATAGTCTTGCATGAGTACCCTTTTAGTATGGTTGAACATATTGGATTCAAGAGGTTCCTTAGTTCTGTTCAACCATTGTTTAAGATAGTTTCTCGAAACACTATCAAGAACAATATCTTAAAAATTTATGATTATGAGAAGTCTAAGACAATGAAATTGTTGGAAAATAACCAAAGCAAAATTGCTATTACTATTGACATGTGGACTTCTCATAATTAAAAAAGGGGATTCATGGCCATAACTACAAATTTCATAGACGAATCTTGGATATTACAAAGCCGAATAATCGGGTAATTATTTATACATGAAACTTTTTTTTGTTTTTTAGTTTTAAATTTATTATTGTGTTTTTACAATTCTACCTAATTTATATTTGATGATATTTAGTTATAATTGTATGTTATTATTTATTTTAGGTTTGTCTATGTGCCATGCCCACATACTTCTGAGGTTCTTGTTGATGTGTTGATGGATTCTATATTAGATTGGAACATTGATCGTAAGCTTTCTATTTAGCTGTAGACAATTGTACCACTAATGATGCCATGATTGATACTCTACTTGATAAGTTGTCTAGTACTTCACTTTTATTAGGTGGTGATTTTTTTCACATGCGTTGCTATGCACATATATTGAATTTGATATTGAAGGAAGGATTAAGTGTGATTAGTACTAGTGTTGAGAGAATTCGTGATAGTGTTGTAGACTGGACAGGTACACCTAAAAGAGAGGAAAATTTTGTTAAGGCTGCACGACATTTGAATATTCAAAGCAATAAGAAGCTATCTCTTGATTGTAAAACTTGGTGGAATTCTACATATTTGATGCTAGATACTGCTTTGATATATAAAAGTGTTTTCCCTCGTCTTAAACAACGGGAACCACAATATAAATGTTTGCCTCTTGATGAAGATTGGTTGATGGCAAAGGAGAGTTGTGATAGATTAAAAATATTTTTTTGAAGTGACTGAATTATTTCCTGGTACCAAGTATCCTATAGCAAACCTTTACTTGCCAAAAAATTTGTCAAATTAAGTTATCAATTTTTTATTGGTATACCTCCATGTATGATCAAATAAGGATTATGGCATCAAATATGATTGTGAAATTTGACAAATATTGGAATGTAATTCATGGGATAATGGTTGTAGCAACTGTGTTGGATCCAAGATTCAAGATGAAATTGTTGGATTTTTATTTTCCAAAAATTTATCCAAGTGACTTCTCAGCTGAAATTGAAAGAGTTCGTAAAACTTGTTATAATTTGGTGAAACAATATCAATTGAAGGCCAAATCCAATGGAGAAGTTGATCAATCTTCAAGTGTTCCTTCTTCCCAATCGGAGGTTGTTTAGATGGATATAGGAATGGAAGATTCTTTGGCATCATTTGACTTATTTGTTTCTAGTACCAGTAGTAATGAGCATATCAAGTCAGAGTTTGATCTTTATTTGGAAGAGCCTGTCTTGCCTAGATCTTAGAACTTTGATATATTGGGTTGGTGGAAGGCAAATGGGACTAAATATCCTACTTTACATGATATTGCTAGAGATATTTTGGCAATACCTATTTCTATAGTTGCATTTGAATCTGCTTTCAGTACTAGTGAGAGATTTGTGAGTCCTCATCGTAGTAGATTACATCCAAAGACATTAGAAACTTTGATGTGTACTCAAGATTGGTTATGGGCTGAAATTAATGGTATAAAACATGATAGTTAATTATTTGTTAGTTATATATAATTTTTTTATTGTAAGTTCATTAATATGTGATGTATTTGTTAATGTGATTAGGTCTCCATGTTCTTCAACAAAAACTGCAAAAGGAACAAACTTGGAAGATACGGATGAGGTAAACTTAACTATATTATTAATTCACAAAAATAATGATTATAAATTGAAAGTAACTTTTTTTTAATGTTATAGGAATGAAGCTATCCACGATCTTGAGAAAAAAGCAAATAGATGATGCTACATTGATGTAGAACATAATTTTAGGAGATCATTTATATATTTCTTTTACTGGTTGTGACTTATTTTACTTTCCTTTTCATTTCTTTTAAGTACTAGACTTGGTGACAAAAACTATATTACAATTTTGATATTGCTATAATGAAGTTATTGATGATTTTTTTCTTGTTAGAGATTATTTATTATTATATGTTAACTAATGTTTATGTGAATTTTTAATTCTAAGTAAAACTAATATTTTTGTATGGAGAATGGGGTAGGGTTGGGGACAACATTCCCCGTATGGAAATTCCCCATCCCCGCCCCATCCAAAAAAACATGGGGAATGGGTGGAGAATGGGGGATGATTTTAACAATGGGATGAGAAATGGGGATGGCCTTCCCACCCCCACCCCGCCCCATTGCCATCCCTACGTGCAATAAGCACTAACACCCACCACTAGGTCGCACAGAGGTCCTGGTAAGCCCATTTGTCATACCTTTTATTTTGTACAACTTATTTAGTATCTTAACATCAACCCTAGATTCCCTAGATGTGAAAGAAAGAATAAATTAAAAAAAAAGTAATGCAATTTTTATACAATCCAAATTCTATAACTTGTGTAACAGTTTATGTGACAAAAATTTACTGGAGAAGAAAAACAAAAAAGAATGATAGAAGTTATATCTCTAGTATGATTTTGCAATGTAGACTGTCACATCAAGTTGTGGAGTTTGAGTTGTGTAAATGCTGTAAGTCTAGTATTACTTAATTTTAAAAAAAAATTCATTTTTGACCAATCTTTTAAAAAATAACAATATTTAACAAATTTAGGTATCCCTATAAAGTATAATATTAAGTATCAAATTTATCTCAAGTTTTTCTTTTGTTTTTAAATATAAGCATAATATTCAACAGTTTGATATGTACATTATTTGATGTACATCTAAAATCATTAGTAAACCAACTTGACAACAGTTGATTAAATAATAATTAAAAATTTATATATAGAAAATAAGGTCTTGTTTGTTTTTAAATTAAGAATTCATTTTCTAAAAACACATTTACTAATATATTTTAAATCAATTCAACCATATATCATTTTCAAAATTAAAAAAATTTAAATTAACTACATATTCTTACTAAACCACGAAAACCAAAATACAAAATACAAAACAAGCATATCCCAAGTAATTGGAAATGCAAATTGGAAAAGTTAATTTTCAATTAGTTGGTATAAAAACGACATTTTAGAATAACTATTTTCCTTTTTATACCATTTCCAACTTCTTGTCACTAGTCCTTATTGCCTACCCTTGAAACCTTGCCCTCGATAATCAACACATACCATTTAAACCATCAGGGAAACATAAACGGTTGACAATTTCTCATGCAACAACTGTTTATTGAAAGCATCCGATGCAGAGGTGTAACCGAAATATTTTTTTTCCAATTGGGGTAAAAAAGTTGTTAAATACTAACAAAAAAAAATTGCTAAGTACATGTGTTCATAAATTTTTAGTCTTATTAGTATCTTTGATATATGAAGGGAATCTTAATACTACTGCTACTGCTGCTACTACTACTACTACTACTACTAATAATAAAATAGGAGGAGTTTTCTATATAGGATAATGCATTGATACTAATTAATTATACTTTATTTATTTCTAAATATAAACCTACCTTTGCTTTAACGGATAAAATATAAAAAATAGTTAGGAAAGACAGTAAAATACATGTTTTAAAGAACTTTTGGGCTAATATTATAAAAATTTTATGAAAAAAAATTTTATGAAAATTGTTGTAAAGTGTCTGATGGATTACCACCACATGAAGTATATGAGGTGTCCATCATTTAATTGATCTGTAACGAATGTTGAAATTTGAATAGTTTTCTTCTAGGCAATGTTTAATTGGCTATTAAGTGGGTGAGTTATGACTGGTAAATGGGGTGACAGTAAGCGGTTACTTATGTGACTATAAATAGAACCCCTCCACCCCGTGTAATGGTAGTGAAGAAATCAAAAGGGAATAATTTTTCTCTCTTGCCCGTTTCGCCTCTTGAGTGACTCACTTTTGCTCATGTTTCTTTTATTCATTAGAGAAATATATTTCATTATTCTTGCTGGCCCACTTACCTCACTTCATATTACATACTCCTAATTGATACTCATTTCACTCCCTTTTAATTCCTGCAAACCCGCAACACATATATAGATCTATCACAAATACCATAACATATATATATATATATATATATATATATATATATATAAAATACGTTATCAGCACGAAATATTTTTCAGATATAATGGCAAATTTCGAAAGATTGATGTTTGAGCCATTATTGCATAATGAAGACAATTATTCAGATTGGGCTGATGATGTTGTACTTCACTTGAATTCCATGGGCATCGGACACACCATAACAAATGGAAATACTGCATCGCTGCAGGATCAGTCTAAGGCCATGATATTATTGCATCATCATTTAAATAAAGGCCTGAAATCCGAATATACAACTATAACTGATCCATTAGCTCTTTGGAACAATTTGAAAGAAAGATTTGATCAGCAAAGAACAATAATATTGCCAAGGGCCCGATTCCAATGGCAGAATTTGAGACTTCAGGATTTCAAAACGATAAGCGAATATAACTCAGTCATATTCAGAGTTGTATCTCAATTGAGGTACTGTGGACAAACTGTTACTGAAGAGGAGATGTTAGAGAAAACACTATCTATATTTCATCCCTCCAACATGATCCTGATGCAACAATATTGTGAGCGCAAATTTAAGAAATACACTGAGTTGATATCACGTCTTTTGGTTGCTGAGCAAAACAATGAAATTCTATTGAAAAATTATCAATTACGTCCCACTGGATCTACAGCATTCCCTGAAGTGAATGCTATGCCATTTAATAAACATGGTGGCAAGAGTGGTCGTGGCTTTGGCAGAAAAATTTTCCAACATAGAGGTGGCCATTTCAAGAAATTTAAACTGAACCACCAGAAGTGGAACAAAAATGACTCAACATATGACAAAGAAAAAAGTCATCAACCTAAACCACAAAGGAGTAATGAAAGTACTTGCTATAGATGTGGCGCGAAGGGCCATTGGTCACGTACTTGTCGGACACCAAAGCATTTAGTGGATTTGTATCAGACCTCCATAAAGAATAAAGGAAAAAATGTTGAGACAAACTACATCGATGAGCTAGTAGGTCACACTAATTTTGATATCTCGGATTTCTTTCCTAGTTCATATGAAGCTATTGGCCAGATAATGACTAATGAAAATTCAGATTTCTTTCCTAGTTCAGATGAAGCTATTGGCCAGATAATGATTAATAAAAATGCCCTAGCCAACTGAAGAACTGTTATTTTTTCACTTTTTGTTATATTTCGCAATGATGTCCTATTTTAATATATTTTTGCTTTGATGTATCTTTTAATGAAAGGGAATGGACATCAAGACTTTATCTTTACCTAAAAGTGATAGAAATCTGTGCCTAGTTGATAGTGCAACCACACATACAATTCTTAAAGATAAAAAATATTTCCTAAATTTAACCTTTTTGGAAGTAAAGGTTAACACTATATCAGGGTCTGTAAACTTGATTGAGGGCTCTGGAAGAGCCACAATAATGTTGACAAACGATACTGAATTGAATATTAATAATGCCATATACTCAAGCAAATCCAGAAGAAATTTGCTCAGTTTCAAAGACATAAGACATAATGGATATCATATTGAGACATCCTGTGAAAATAATATTGAATTCCTTTGTATTACCTCAAATATCTCAGGACAGAAGTTAATATTAGAGAAGCTTGAAGCTTTCTCTTTTGGATTATATTATACATATATAAGGTCCATTGAAACATACGCAGTTATGAAACAGAAGTTTAATGATCCTAAGACTTTTATGTTATGGCATGACCATCTTGATCACCCAGATCATCAATGATGCGTAGAATTGTTGAGAATACAAATGGACACCCACTAAAGAATAAGAAAATCCTTCTGTCCAATGAAACTACTTGTACCGCTTGCTCACAAGAAAAATTGATTGTTAGACCATCTCTCTCTAAGATTGGTCAAGAATCCCCATCATTTTTACAAAGAATCCAAGGGGATATATGTGGACCTATTCATCCACCGAGTGGACCTTTTCGTTATTTTATGGTCCTAAATGATGCTTCTGTACGGTGGTCTCATGTATGTTTGTTATCAACTAGAAATATTGCATTTGCAAAACTACTTGCTCAAATTATAAAATTACGGACACATTTTCCAGATTATCCTATTAGGTCCATACGTTTGGATAATGCTGGTGAGTTTACATCAAAAGTTTTTGATGATTATTGTATGTCCATTGGAATTGATATTGAGCATCTTGTCCCATATGTCCATACCCAAAATGGTTTGGTAGAATCACTTATAAAGCGACTGCAAATAATTGCACGAACTTTATTGTTGAGAACACAGTTGCCAACTCTACCTGGGGCCATGCTATTTTACATGCTGCATCATTGATCAGATTAAGGCCCACTGCTTATCATGAATATTCACCAATACAACTTGTGCTTGGCCAACAACCCAATATATCCCATCTAAGAACTTTCGGTTGTGTCGTACAAGTCCCCATTGCTGCCCCGAAGCGGACAAAAATGGGACCTCAACGCCGATTGAGGATTTATGTAGGTTATAATTCTCCATCCATTATCAGATATTTGGAACCCATGACGGGTGATATTTTTACTGCACGATTTGCAGATTGTAATTTTGATGAGACAGTTTTCCCACCTTTAGGAAAAAAGAAAATGCCTCCCGAAGTTGGGCATGTGCCTTCTGAAAGAAATCCAGAACTTTTTGGAATGCGGAAACATTGTCTCATATTGATCCTCGCACATCTCAATGTGAAAATAAAGTGCAAAGGATGATACATCTTCAGACTATCGCTAATCATATGCCGGATGCATTTACTGATGCAGCCAAGATAACAAAGTCACATATTCATGCTGCTAATACACCGGCTCGAATTGAGATTCATGTTGAGCAAACCCCTCAAGCAACAATGAATAATCAAATTGTTGCACGCCAGAAGCGTGGCAGACCCCTTGGATCAAAAGATACTATCCCTCGAAAAAGAAAATTGATTAATAACGGTCCTGATATAAACAATGATCGAGCTAAAGAATCCACATTCTCTGATTTGTCTCCTGAAACGACAAATATTCCTAAGGAGACACCTGTCGCTGAAGAGACACAAGTTGTTAATGAAATGCATGTCCCTGAAGTGATAGATGAATTTAAAAATGAGAAAATTTCTATTAATTATGCTTATACTAGAGAAATGTGGAAACGTGATGAAATTGTCATTGACGATGTATTTTCATTTGCAGTAGCCACTAATATTATAAATGATGACTTTGAACCACAAACAGTGGATTAATGTAGACAAAGGCATGACTGGCCTAAATGGAAAGAAGCAATTCAAGCAGAATTATCTTCTTTGGCTAAACGTGAAGTCATTGGACCTGTAGTCCAAACACCTAAAGATGTCAAACCTGTTGGATATAAATGGGTATTTACTAGAAAATGAAATGAGAATAATGAGATTGCCAGATATAAAGCCCGGCTAGTAGCTCAAGGTTTTTCTCAGAGAGCGGGTATTGATTTTGATGAAACTTATGCTCCAGTAATGGATGTTATCACTTTTAGATACTTGATTAGTTTGGCAGTCTCGAAAAAACTTCAGATGCGCCTTATGGATGTGGTAACTGCTTACTTGTATGGTCAATTAGATTCTGATATATATATGAAACTCCCTGAAGGATTTAAATTGCCTGAAGCAATTAAAACACAACCAAGGAGTGTGTATTCACTCAAGTTGCAGAGATCCTTATACAGATTGAAACAATCAGGGAGAATGTGGTACAATCACCTTAGCGAATACTTAATTAAAGAAGGATACATTAATGATCCCATATGCCCTTATGTGTTTATAAAGAAATCAGAATTTGGTTTTGCTATTATAGCAGTAAATGTCGATGACATGAATTTAATTGGAACCCCTGAAGAAATCCAAAATGCTGCTGAATATTTGAAGAGGGAATTTGAAATGAAAGATTTGGGAAAAACAAAATATTGTCTCGGCCTGCAGATCGAGCATAACCCTGACGGCATACTTGTTTACCAATCAGCATATACAGAAAAACTTTTGAAACAATTCAACGTGGATAAGGCTCATCCATTGAGTACCCATATGGTCGTTAGATCTCTTGATCCTAAAAAGGATCCATTCCGTCCTAAAGAGGATGATGAATAGTTACTTGATCCTGAAGTACCATATTTGAACGCTATAGGTGCATTAATGTATTTGGGGCAATGTACTAGACCTGATATTGCATTTGCAGTTAATTTGTTAGCAAGGTTTAGTTCCGCACTCACTAGACGGCATTGGAACGGGATCAAACATATTTTTCGTTATCTTCAGGGAACTATTGATCTAGGATTATTTTTTCCATATGAGCCTTTTGAAAATCCTGGCTTGGTTGGATATGCTGATGCTGGTTATTTATCTGATCCCATAAAGCTCGATCACAAACTGGATATGTTTTCACTTATAATGGGACCGCAATTTCATGGCGATCTACTAAACAGAGTTTGGTTGCTACTTCTTCTAACCACTCTGAAATAGTTGCATTGCATGAGGCCAACCGAGAGTGTATATGGTGACGTTCTATTATTCAACACATCCAGAATTTGTGCAAATTATCTCCTACTATAAATCTTCCAACAATCATATATGAAGATAATGCAGCCTGTATTGCTCAAGTCCGAGGAGGATATATCAAAGGAGATAGAACAAAGCTCACCGAAGTTCTTCTACACGCATGAACTTCAAGAAAGTCAAAAGATCGATGTGAAGCAGATACGTTTGAATGACAATCTTGCAGATCTGTTCACTAAAACGTTACCGATGTCAACATTTGAGAAGATAGTATATAAAATCGGTATGTGGCGGCCCAACAAGCAATCAATTTGACAAGAGATCTTCTGCCATGATCAGGGGGAGCGTTGTGGACACATGTGTACTGTACTCTTTTTCCCTTCGATCGGGTTTTATCCCACTGGGTTTTCCCGGCAAGGTTTTTAATGAGGCAGTAAAACACGTCCAATACCACTTCATAATTTATTGTATAATTGTGTTTCTTTATTTTGGTTTTTATCCCACTGGATTTTTCCTTAGTAAAGTCAAATACAATTATTTTAAGTGGTGGAATCCAAGGGAGAGTGTTGTAAAGTGTCTGATGGATTACCACCACATGAAGTATATGAGGTGTCCATCATTTAATTGATATGTAACGAATGTTGAAATTTGAATAGTTTTCTTCTAGGCAATGTTTAATTGGCTATTAAGTGGGTGAGTTATGACTGGTAAATGGGTGGCAGTAGGCGGTTACTTATGTGACTATAAATAGAACCCCTCCACCCCGTGTAATGGTAGTGAACAAATCAAAAGGGAATAATTTTTCTCTCTTGCCCGTTTTGCCTCTTGAGTGACTCATTTTTGCTCATGTTTCTTTTATTCATTAGAGAAATATATTTCATTATTCTTGCTGGCCCACTTACCTCACTCCATATTACATACTCCTAATTGATACTCATTTCACTCCCTTTTAATTCCTGCAAACCCGCAACACATATATAGATCTATCACAAATACCATAACATATATATATATAATAAAAATCATTAATATATATAAATTTTTTCTCAAAATCTTGGTTGGGCTCAAACCATCCCTGCTTCGGGCCATTAGATGTTTTAATGTTATAATTTCAGTGATAATAGACGACTAAGAGAGGCAAACTGTAAATCTAACTACCAATTTTAGACCCTAAATTTAAGCATGAAATAAAATTAATTAGAATATAAGATTTTTTTATATTGAAAAAGAGTTACCAATCCCGTTTTCATACTAAAATTGCTTTTCTTCATTAATAACTCAAAAGCAATAAAAAGTAGTATCACTTATTTTTTATTTTTTTCTCACTCTTTTATACATTTGTAATGTCAAAAGTGAATGATGTTGAATGCTAGTATAGTCGTGGATACTAGCATTCTACTTCTCTTTATAGAAAATAAAATCAGGTATAGGTTAATTAAGGTTTTTTATTGAAATAGGACAAAGATTTCTAAACCTAATCTAATTAGGCATTGTAATAAAAAACCTAACAACTTTTATAACATACACACACACACACACACACACAGAGAGAGAGAGAGAGAGAGAGAGAGAGAGAGAGAGAGAGAGAGAGAGAGAGAGAGAGAGAGAGAGAGAGAGAGAGAGAGAGAGAGAGAGAGAGAGAGAGAGAGAGAGAACAAAGTGAAAGATAACAATTTTTGTTTTAAAAAAATGTATTTATTTATTAAATTACAAGTGGGCCTAATCCTATTAATTGGTTTTAAGTACTACTTAATAATTATGATGGCATAGTTGCAGATTAAGTGATCAAACTTAATCGCGCATAATCATGGTACATTTTGAAGTTGAGGATGAAAGAGCAACGGTAACTTTTTATAATATATATAACTTAGCTATGGCTCTATTAGTGATATCCCTCCTTATTCTATTTAATTTTCTTCTTCTACCTTCAACGCTAGATAAATATATTCAATTATTTGTTGTATATTTTTTAGAAAGGAGTGCACATTGAAAAAAAATTTATTGTCATTGAAGCCTGAAGGTCAAACAGTTGTTAACCTGTATTACACTGGAATAAATTTCTTGAGGGGCAGACTTTGGTCTTTAGATCAATGCATTTTTACACGTCTTGGCAATTTGTTCAACAGTGATACTGTTCATCTCACAGGAATATTGTTCACCGTCTATTACTGTTTGCCAGCAAGTATTTTTCATATTTGTGTATTGTTCATCATGTGAATATTGTTTTATCAACACCGTAGATGCATCACTGTTCATCAATAGTGTAGCAAATTTACTGTAGCATAATTGCTATTCATCAACACTGTAGCGGAATCACTATTTATTATCATTGTAGCGGATTTACTATTTATCATCACTGTTGCAGGGTTTTCTACATCAACAATGTAGTAGACAATGTTACTGGAGTTATACTTCAATCAATCATTAAGCCGTGACTGTGTTTTTGGGTTACTTTATCTAATTGGTTGAGTGATAGTTTTTGGTTGTTTCAATAACATCTAGGTTGGTTTGATTTATAGTTTACAGTAATATCATGCCATTTTAAATAAAATTGATAATAATTTCAGTAGGCTTTGGTGATCATTGATTAAATTATGGAAAAGCAGACTTATAAAAACAATAATTAATTACAGATCAAATAACTTAATCTAACATTTTTCGTTTATTCACAATCAATTGATCAATGTTCATGATTTTTTTTCTTTTCGTATGTATGGGCTTGGCAGTTAACCCCATGACCCAATAGGCTCCGGCGTATCATTGGCAAAATAATCTAAGAGGACCAGAATTGAATTTTAAGAGTTTGTCTGTTGTGATTTGATTACGGTAGGAAATGAGTGAAAAGAAGAGTAAAAAAATATGAATTTTTTTATGAATATAAAATATAGGAAGTAATAAGATGAAACATGAAATTTTTTATAGCATTTACTCAGGTATATTGATATCTAATCACGTCTAATTGATTAGAAATTAATGGAATTCACTTTCCAGATTAATTTAAAGAATTGATTGATGAATTTCAAATTTTATTTCCCTAATGGAAAATATTTTATATTGATGTGCTTGCATATCAATTTATTTTTCTATTGACTTATATCATCAGAAAAAACAAATGAAGTTTACAATTTATGCCTTATTTTAACTCCATTAATCTCACCAATGACCATAAAAATTAAAAAAAAGGGTAAAGTTTAAAAAAAATTAGTTTAAATATAGAGTAATTGGAAATCTACAACCCTTTCGAATCTTATCAATTAGAAAACTCATTTCGAAAAACCCCATTACAAATGAAAATTAATGCATGCGAGTATTCATTACTTAAAATTGATTGATTTAATTGGGAATTAAATAAAGAAAAATATTTTGGAATACCTCTTTTTGTTTAAATATGTATACATATATATAATTTTTAATCTTCTTTCATCCTCTTCCCTTGTCAACCTTTGATGCATTGATTTCAGCCTAATCTCCACGAAGTATTTGTATGTTTTGAGTTGTATCTACACGAATAATGTAAAACAAATCTCATCTCTAATTCAACCCAACAAAAGGTAATACCGATCTTTATATTTGGGTGTTATAAATTTAATATACATAAAAAGTCACAAAATTTTATCATCAATATACTCAATAACAGAAAGGTTAGATATAAATAAAAACTTCAGATTTAAAATGTTCAAATTTATGATTCATTTCAATTTTTTTTGCGTTATTAGTCAATTATCCATTTTATCTGATAATATATACATACATACAGACATATATATATATATATATATATATATATATATATATATATATATATATATATCAAAGACAAAATATAAACCTAATCAAAATAAAAAAATAAAACCTAATCAAAACAAAAAATAAAATCTATATCAAAATAAACAAATTAAACCTAATCAAAATTAAAAATAAAATCTATATCAAAATAAAAAAATTAAAACTAATCAAAATTAAAAATAAAATATATATCAAAATAAAAAAATTAAACCTAATCAAAATTTAAAAAAAAAATCTTAAACTTAAGTAAATTCCATTCAAATAGGTTAAATAAAATTTTTGTTCAATTAAAATCTAATTAATCCCTCTGACCTAGTTGTAGAGCATATGTTTTGTAACTAATAGGTACTGATTCGAATCCTAATATGACATTTCACTTGAGAGATAAGGGTATGAATGACATTTTATTTTAACAGAAATTATTAACTGTTGGCAGGTTTTGTGAAGATTTTTGAAAAACCGGGACGGGCAGGGATGTCTCCGCAAACATTGGGGGGCTCAAGACGATTGCCCTCCCTTTTTTTTCATTATAATCTTTTATAGCAAACCTCACAACTTACTCTTCTAGATGGGTATATTGGAGGTTTTAAAGAAAAGGCTACGCATGCATATATAAAAAATTTAAACGTAAAATACTTGAGTCATCAATGATTCATATTATTTGAGATTTCTCTTTGTTGTCAGTAAACAATCAGATAAGCTGCACTTTGTGCTGTTGTTACTTTCACTTTCCTACGGAATATAAAAACGACATGTTGGTACCGGCATATGGGAGAAAATCAACACGCTAGAACACCAAAAAATCGATTTAGATGTGAAGTAACGGGCATGTACTTCACGGTCATGGTGGTTAACGTTTGGTTATTTACAGCTTAATTTTTTCCTTTTGGATTTCCATGAAGAAAGAAAGTAACACCACTTGGTCAATATTGACCAGTTGGGAATTAAACACATGTTTTGATTTGACAGATGGAGCTAGAGGGAGAATGGACCCAGATGCCAGATTCCCTGTTATGGTCACTCATCATCAACAATCGAGTTGTTGTTCAATGATTCTTTGCCTCTTTCACACTCGTTGAGATCAGCAAGGGACCATGCAGCTGCTAATTGGGAGCTAGCATAGCTCCTTATCTGATTGAGGTTCCATCCTCTTAGTGCGGTGGTCAGTGTGAATACCACACTTCAAACCTGAGATAGTGTCAAATAGTGCCTCTGGTAAGTAAAACTTGTATAATTTCGACTTCTATTATTGTCTCTTTTATGTGAAAAATAAATAAAAATATAAAATGTATTTTAAAATACCTCACATAATTAGATTACTTCCTGAATCTGGTCAATGATTCAACATTGAGATTGAGATTGAGATTTGTTTCCAGATCTAGATCTGCCAAGACTTGTACCCTTGCCCTCAACATTTAAACACAACGTCTAAAGCACCGAGGATGCAAGGAAGTCGGGCAGTAGCTTCTCATACAATAACTCTTTTATTGATTATTATAATATGATATTATTCATTTAATATACTTAGTACAGAAAAGCTTTGGTATTCCTTTAGTACGTGATCAATAAGGCTGACCACAACTCCAATTATCAATTTTCAACTCTAAGATGCCTTTAGTGCACTGTATTTTATTATTTAATTTGGATTAGATGGGATGGAATTTGATGACATAAATTTGAATAAAATATAATACTATATTTTGTTTGGTATGGTACAAGATAATGTTAGCTTTTTTGGCTCATATGAAGTTTTTTAAAGATCCCACATCGATTAGCTTCTAAAATGTGGGTCTCTTGAAGGCTTATAAAAGAAGCCTTATGGGAAATTGTTTTGTGTCCCAAGAAAAAATATTCTCCACCCCCCTAAAGTTGTAAGGTCTCGCAAATAAGACCTCATAGTTTAAGGGCCTTTCCGTAAGGACCTTAAAGTTTGTAATATTTGTTTTTCCCTCTTTTATTTTGGGTATTTGTAGTATTACCTAATTGTTTGGGTAATTATAGTTTGACCCAACTATTTGGGTAATTGCAGTTTGGCCCAATAGTTGTGGAATTTGTATTGTAGCCCAAAAGTTTGTAATTCTCTTTGAAGATAGTGGAAAGTTTATTCAGCGGCGCCCGAGGACGTAGGTACTTATACCGAACCTCGTTAAATCCTGGTGTGTATTCTATTTCTGCATTGTGGTTGATTTGTTGCCTCTTTTGTTGCTATTATATTCAATTATCTGGCATAGTTGTGGTTGTGCATTTGGTTGTTCTATTGGTTATCGCTTCCGCTTGTGCATAACAATTGGTATCAGAGCCGAAGGTTGTGGGTAGTTAGTGGCTATTTCATTGAAGCACTTACTACTGTTCTGGGCTGTTGATTTTGGATTGCTAGTTATTGAATATAATAGTTTGTTTGGAGCTTGGTTATTGGTGATTTGTGTATCGAGCTTATTTGTGAGAGGTAGTAATGGCTTCATCGTCTACTGTATCTGAGAAGACAGTGACTGTGACAAATGCAAAAATAGATGTTGAAAAATTTGATGGCCGAAATAATTTCGGCTTATGGCAGAGTGAGGTGTTGGACGGGTTGTATCAGCAGGATTTGGATATTGTTCTGGAAGAAACAAAACCAGAAGATATCAGTGCAAGAGATTGGGACAGGCTGAATATAAAAGCTTGTGGGTTGATTCGCTCTTGCTTATGTAGAGAACAAAAGTATCCGTTCACTAAGGAGACGTCTGCAAGCAAACTGTGGAAGGCGCTGGAAAACAAATATATGAAGAAAAGCAATGAGAATCGGCTGTATCTATTGAAGAGATTGTTCCGTCTCCAGTTGAAACCAGGTACGAGCATCAGTTCTCATATTGATGAGTTTAATAAGTTAATTGCTGATTTGTTAAACTTAGATGAAACATTCAAAGATGAGATTAAGGCTATGCTATTGATTGGCTCACTTCCGGATGAATTAGATCATTTATGCATTACTCTTATCCATGGGAAAGATAAACTGTCTTTTGAAGAAGTCTGTTCAGCTTTGTTGAATTATGAAATTCGTAAGAAAGATCAAAGGGAACATAGGGATGAGTCAGTAGATGCATTGACAGTGAGAGGGCGTAGTCATAGTAGGAAACCAGGAAAAAGGGGAAAATCTTTGTCGAGGGGTAGATTAGGAAAAGATGAGTGTGCCTTTTGTCGTGAGAAAGGGCATTGGAAGAAAGATTGTCCTAAGTTGAAAAAGAAAGATAAGGGCAAGGCTGTTTCTGATGCATGTGTTGTTGAGCGTGAGGATGATAGTGATTCAGATATTTGTCTAGTTGGTCATCCATCCACTTCTGTTTCTGATGAGTGGATTATGGATTCGGGTTGTACTTATCATATGTGTCCACATCGGGATTGGTTCTTTCAGTTTGAGGAGCTTGATTGTGGAGTTGTGTATATGGGTAATGATGATATTTGCCATACTGTTGGGATAGGTTCGATCCGTTTGAGGAATCATGATGGACTGACTAGAATTCTGACAGATGTTCGGTATGTACCGAAGTTGAAGAAGAATCTCATCTCTTTGGGAGCCTTGGAATCTAAAGGCTGTGGTATATCTATTCGAGATGGTATTCTGAGGGTCACTTCAGGCGCTCTTGTGGTATTAAAAGGCACTAGGAGAAACAACTTGTATTACTATAATGGTAGTACGGTTACTGGATCAGCGGCTACGGTTTCTGATAATGATGCAGATTCAGAGATTACGAGACTGTGGCACATGCGTTTGGGACATGCAGGTGAGAAAGCCTTATTCAGTTTGGTAAAACGAGGCTTATTGAAAGGTGCAAAGACCTGCAAACTGGATTTCTGTGAGCATTGTGTTCTGGGAAAGCAGAAGAGAGTGAAATTTGGCACCGCTATTCATAATACCAAGGGTATTCTTGATTATGTTCACTCAGATGTGTGGGGACCTACTAAAACCGCATCTATGGGAGGTAGGCACTACTTTGTTACTTTTGTTCACCGACATGATTTCTGAAGCATGTAACCCGAGATATAACCCGAATAGTTGGGTTGGTCGGGTCTGTCGAGTCCACTCGATATTCGACACGTCGAGTCGTGTCGGATTCACAATCGATACGCGATATCAGACTATTTTCAAAGAAATCGAGTGTTGGATGATTCATCCGACACTCGACACTACCCACTTGATACTCGACACTTACATGTCGAGTTGTATCGGATTCACAACCGACACTCGATATCAGACTATTTTTTAAGACATCGAATGTCGAATGCATCATCCGACACTCGACACTATCTACTCGACATGTCGAGTGTCGAATAACCATGTATCCGACACGACTCAATATGTAAGTGTCGAGTGATGATGCATCATCCGACACTCAACACTTACATGTCGAGTCGTTTCGGATTCACAACCGATACTCGATATCACTCTATTTTTGAAGACATCGAGTATCGGATGATGAATCCGACACTTGACACTTACATGTCAAGTCGTGTCAAGCGCTATCGAGCTCGTCGAGTTTTGTCGAGTGTTTTGATAGGTGTTTTGCCTTTTTGATGGGGTCGGGTTATATCGGGTTACATGAATTAAACTCGATCTCAAACCGGAATTTTAAAACCCAAACCCGAATTTTAAAACCCAAAATCGGGCTTTTTATTACCCTGACCCGCCTGTAACTCGACCAACCCAATAAATCCCGATTGGGTCGGGTAATTTTGAACACAAGTGTCAAGCCGGATAGGCTTACTTGCCCTGTGTTGAAAGCAGTTGCCTAAAAATAAAAATAAAACAAAATTGTTAAAAATTAAAATTATTAAAGTAGATGGTTATAAAAATTGAAATCATAGTGAGATAATTTGGTTATTAATCTTGATAGAATGAGAGACTCATGATACATGTATTTGAGTTAGCAAGATAAATTTGTAATATTAAAAAGAGAATGCATATAAAGTTAAGAGCTTTAACATATATAGTCATGTTTATTTTTTTCTAATACTACATATCAATCATAATCGTGACAGCCTTTTAAAATTTGAAAATATATTTTATATAAATTTGAAAATAAGATACTATAATTTAAATATAATTGATTTCTAAGAGAATTAATTATAGATATTTAAAGAAATAATTTAACTTTGTATTTTTGTTAAACTTGAATTTCCGTACAAAAACAAGAACTGGTATTTAAGAAAATAAAATAGATTGTATATATAAATCTTTGGAAAGTTAATATTTCGTAATTAATTGTCTTTATATAAAATAGGGTCTTTAAGGATTTAACAAAAATATTCGTGATATTATCGAATTTCAAGTTTAATGTGTGAATAATATAACATAGATTTTTGAGACTTTAAGAATTTAAGCAAAAATTTGGGGCTTACCATATTTCAGTTTGGGGTTTCAACGATGGAATATAAATTTTTGGGCCCTTGCTAGACGTTGGGTTGGGGCCCACGATTGACCAACAAAATTCTTGAACAATTGTTTCTACAACACCATTGCCATGAAAAAACGAAAAATGATTCGTCTATAAGCATTTAATATGTAAACATATTGCAATTTAGGAATCGATGTTGAAACTTGAAAGAGAGACATAGTTCGATTAATTTGTTTCTTTGAAATTAAGCATAAACATGATCTTGGGTATACTACTTTTCACTTTTCATATTACGGATTTGGCACTAGCATGGTGTGTCTCTCTCTTTTTTTTTTTTTTTTTTAATATCAAGTTGAAGAATAAATAAAATATATTGTGAATATTATCTTAAAGTTAATAGTTAGTGTGGTGGTAATCTGGAAGACTTTCACTAGGTCTTGTGTTCAAATCTCTTATGTAGCCAAAAGTATTTTTACTCATTTTCATTATAAGCTTAGGTTAAGGGTATTTTGATAATTATAGAGATTTTGGATGAAAAAATGATGTAATCTAACGACTTAGATAATAGAAGGTTGTTCCATGACGAGTTTCTGAAAAAGGTAGGATTGACGCCATACAATAGTACAAAAGGCATTCTTTTGTGATAATCAGGCAAAACGTAGGGGTAGTTTTTGAAATTTTCTCGCAATACAATACCATGCACCAAATGGACCCTAAATTCAAACATGAAATATAACCTAAAATGTAAGATCATTTTTCAATTGAAAATAATCTAAACCTTATTTTATGCTAAAATTGCTTCTTTTCTTAACATAATGACTCAAAATTCTCCTTTGATATCTCAAAAGCAATGAAAAACTAGTAGCGTTGATATTGATTTTTTTTCCAATTTTTATACATTTTTACTATTAATCTAGCTAAGAAGTAAATATTCAAAAGTGAGAATAAGGAAAAAAAAATATATTGTTCTTGATTTCTCCAATTTGGTATAAAACTTATAGGTTAATGATATATAATTTCAATACTGTTTCACATAATGTGGTGAAACAAATTATTACATACTCGTCAAGTCTTTTGAAATATGACCTAAATAGTTTAAAAGAAAAGAAAAATTTATGATATGACACAAATTCATTATATATGTAAAAATAAAAAATAAAATAAATAAAGTAGGATATATCCATCTAATGACTTTGTGTCAAGTTAGGTTATAAAGGATGAATTATACAATTTGATTGTATACCTATCATTACTCTCCTCTGATAATACTGTTTTTCAGGAAAAAAAATTCATCATGAAACACCAATTATTTTTTAAATAAAAATTAATCCAAAAAGGTATTTCATAATACCCCTTCTTTTTTTTTTTTTTTCCAAATTCAAGCAGAATAGTTCCATTCGAACACCACAACACCAGCTTTTGAATATGAAACAGAGATGACATGATGCCACCACGCCTGCCAGAGTTGCGGTAAGATTCAACCTTCAACTCTCTCATTTTCTACTAAATTCTAATGCATCTTAAACATAATTTCCAATCTCTTTTATATTCTTTCATGATGAGAAGGATATTTTAATTTTTTTTTTAAGTAAAATTCTTGAAGGTGGACAATAAAGGCCATGATTTTTTTAGGATAATCCAAGATATATTTTGTCTAATACTATTATTTTTTGTGAATATAACTTTATTAATAAAGTTTTCATAGGTAGATTTATCGACAAATTTCTTTCTCGGTAAACTTAGACATCAAATTTTGGTGCAATTGATATAGAGAAGATTTTGTTGTATCCTGGTATTGGTATTCACTAATTGAAAATATATATATATATATATATATATATATATATGCTCAAGATACATCATTTTCTTTCTGTTTCATATGTGTAGTCTTGGAAAGTTCTGGGAAGTCCAGGCACAAAGCCTCGAAAACACCAGCTCTCTCGGCAATCAAATCAAGCCCAAATTCTTCCTGCTCTTTTGCTAGACATCCTGGCCCAATGCTAAGGTTTTGAATATGTCTTCAATTTTGAAAAACAGTATTTCAATTTAGCTCCACTTTTGAATTTATTAAACCCCACTTTTACCTTTAATTTTGCTTGATAATTTTATCTTCAAATAAAATTATTAAAATAAAATTCTTAATTGCACCTAAGTTATATATATATTTCAATTTAGCTCCACTTTTGAATTTATTAAACCCCACTTTTATCTTTAATTTTGCTTGATAATTTTATCTTCAAATAAAATTGTTAAAATAAAATTCTTAATTGCACCTAAGTTTTATATATATATATATATATATATATATATATATATATATATATATATATATAGAGAGAGAGAGAGAGAGAGAGAGAGAGATGAATAATTTAAGTTTAAATTAAAGTCTTATTTTTAGTAATAACCATATTGGTAGTTATTCTCTCCGATAAACTTCCAAAATAAGAACAAATCATACTGAAAAATATAGTCGAAGGTATATCTGCAAGAAAGCTACAGCAGGAAATAAAAAAACTTTAAAATCAAGTGAGTTGCATGGTTGGTGCAATAGAATTTTTTTTTTTTTTGCTTTCCTATATTATTTTCAATGAAATTGTAAGAAGAAAAACAGAGGAAAAGGCAACTAACTATTTGTTATTATGTTCAAATAAATGTTGATATGAATAACATCTAATAAGATTTCTTGCAAACCTTTGATTCAAAGAATTAAATGTAAACCAAGCATCACTCAATGAAGTTAAATGGAAAATGACAGATGAACTATTAATATATTATTTATAAAAGAAAATATCAAATTGGAAATAAGAAGTTATATTAAAAGCGAATAAGGATAATTCAAGATTTAAATGGGGTTTATTGAGAAACTAATATCAAAATAATATTTTTAATACGATGAACTTAAAAATTGAGTTTTAAGAATTAAAAAGTGTGGCCGCAGCTAACATGGAAAATGCGCCCAATTTTTGGACCGTCGGATCAATCCAAGGAGTGAGAAGCAATGAAGTGCTTCCGACTCGATCAAAGCAAGATCCTGACTTGCCAAGGGACCGTTCGCATGAGAAATCAGGACAGTAGCAGGCGCATGCAATGCAACCGACGCACTGTAGGCTAATCCAAAAAGTGTAGTCCAAATAGAACTTCTCCTTCGAAAATTGATCAGGTGAAAGAAGGAAGAAGCCAAGCAAGCCTTGTGCTCCCTCTGCACTCTTTTCCACAAGGTTTTTAAGCCCAAGAAATGAGCCAGGAAATCCTTTTTTGCTGTCTTCCTTGAGGTTAATCGGAAGTATGTATGATATGTCATTTCAATTTGTTGCTTTCTTTTCTCAGTTAACATTTCAATTGCTTAATTATGTGCTAGTTAGGATTATATGTTTTGAAGAAAAATGAAGGTGCAATTATATGTAATTGAAATTGTTTTATGTCATGAGAGAATAAACATGTAAATTAGTTAATTAGCTATATTTATTACGGCTAAAGCTAACTAACCATAACGTTAATAGACCGGTTCAGAACTTTAAATTTAAGCATAAAATATAACTTCGAATAAAAGATTGTTTAGTACTGAAAAAGGGGATTTAATTTTTAATAATATATCGATTGATCTCTTTTTATATTAAAATTGTTCCTTTCTAAATTATTAAAAGAGAAATTCACAAAATTTCTCTTACTCTAGTCCAATGAAAGGAATGGTAACACACCGAAATAGATAAATGATAATTATTGGTATCTAGATTTAAGTACTAATAATCATTTTAATCAATAATTTCACTAATCTATGCTCTAGTTTTGAGCATCATAGACGAGGCTAAATTTATTTCGGAAATAGTATATGTGTTACATATTCTGACACGAATTTACAGAATTCTAATGTCGTATGTTATGAATAACTTAACAGAAGTTTGTTACGACGTACATAACAGAGGTGAATAACTGGATGATTTTATTCAAACTGAAATAGCCGTTATATAAGCGTTACATCAACTAAATATAATGTGAATCCATGAATATAGGACCACGATCTACCACTAAATCACTACTAACTTGTAGAGAAATAATATGATAACTAATGCCTAAGATTACTCATATGAAGTGATCAAATCATGACCAAATCATAGTCAATAACTTATTCCTAAAGAATAGGACAAATGATCTTCATAATATTTGCATAGAACTCTAACATTCCCTCCCTTAAATTGAATATTGAGAAATGTTCAGTTTAATTCTCATGCAGACCCCTCTTTCAAACTGGATCTTCAATAGTGCAAACTCTAAGCAACTTCCCAAGCTTCACAAAACTTACCAATTTGACAGGTTTGGTGAAGATATCAGCCACTTGATCTTCACTTCTACAGTAAACAAGATCAATGATTCCATCTTTCGTGAGATCACGCAAGAAATGATATCTCACATTTATGTGTTTGCACCTTCCATATAAAACAGGATTTTTTGAAAACTTAATAGCTGAACTGTTGTCACAAAATATTTAAGTAGAACCTAGTGGCTTAAACTAAAGTCCCCCAAGAATCTTCCTCAACCGAAGTGTTTGACATGCACAAGAAACTGTTGCAACAAATTCAACTTCTGTTGTTGACAAAGTGACTATTAGTTGCTTCTTTGATGACCATGAAACTGCTGTAAAACCCATCATAAACATATATTCGGATGTGCTTTTTCTGTCATCCAAATCTCCTGCATAATCACTGTTTATGAACCTGAACATAACAGAGTTCTGTTTTGTTTTATAAAACAGACCATATTCAGCAATACCACGCAAGTAACGTAGAATCCTCTTTGTAGCTTGTAGATGAACATCTTTTGGACTCTCTATATATTTGCTAATAAGCCTGACTGCATACATTATATCAGGTCGAGTTGCTGTTAAGTACATCAAACTTCCAACAATTTGCTTGTAAAGTATACTATCAACTCTTTTGCCTATAGGATTCTTCACAAGCTTCAATCCCAACTCAACTGGAGCTGTAACCGGGTTGCAATCCTTCATCTAAAACCTTTCTAAGATCTCTTGAACATATTTCTTTTGAGAAATAAATATCCCAATACTCGTTTGCACAATTTCTATGCCAAGAAAATAGTGCATCATACCAAGATCGGACATATCAAACTCATGCATCATAAACTCCTTAAATTTCTCAAACATAGCACTATCACTTCCGGTATAAATCAAATCATTTACATATAGACATACCACAAGCATCTTTCCTTTATCTCCAATTTTTATGTAAAGAGTATAAGCATATGGACACTTTTTAAAACCTTCTTTAAAGAAATAAGCATCTATACGACTATACCAAGCTCTAGGTGCTTGCTTTAGTCCATATAAAGCTTTTTTCAATTTACAAACTTTATGCTCACTACCTTTTATAATATAACCAGGGGGTTGATCAATGAATACCTCTTCTTGTAAGTCTCCATGTAGAAACGCTGATTTCACATCAAGTTGGAAAATGGGCCAAGCATTTTGAGTTGCTACTGCAATCAACAATTTGATTGTATCATGTCTCGCGACAGGAGCAGACACCTCCTTGTAGTCCACGCCAAACTCTTTTTTGTAGCCTTTAGCCACCAATCGTGCCTTGTATTTGTCAACTTCACCATTTTCCTTCAACTTTGTCTTGTAAACCCACTTCACACCAATTATTTTATGCCCTTTTGGAAGTTAAGTCAATTCCCACATATTGTTTCTCTCAATGGCTGCAATCTCCTCATCCATGGCTTTTTGCCATTTTTGCTCTTTGACAGCTATTTCAAACATTGTAGGATCCACTACAACATTCAAAACCTTTTGCGGCGGGCCAAAACCGTCGTAAAAAATTTTTTACGGTGGTTCGAGCCCGCCGTAGAAACAACCGCAATAAAAGATTTTACGGTGGTTTCGGCCCGCCGTAAAAGTTCTTTTACGGCGGTTTTTCTGTTCCATGTAAAAATGCACGACGAAATGCCACGTGTGTGTAAGAGGACCATTTACGGCGGTTATGAAACCGCCGTAAATTTGCGTCGAACTTGAAACCGCCGTAAATAAATAGTAACCGCTGTAAAAAGTAGCAAATAAAACGACGTCGTTTTGCTGGGGTGTATTTACGGAGGTTTCAAAACCGCCGTAAATGTGCAATAAACCGTCGTAAAATACCTTTGGAAAACGATGTAGTTTTAAACATAGGTTTTTACAGCGGACGTTGAAACCGCCGTAAAAGGTGATTTTTAAAAAAAAAACCGATTCTCTTTTTATGTTATTTCCTGTTTCCATATTCAACATCCTGTCTCAAAACAAATATGTATTGTGATAAGTATCTTTCATCATTCCATCAATATAACAATCTCAAATCAAATATCAATTTTTGTCATATAAAGTGATTAATCACAATTTAAGAAAACCAAACATAACTCAATCATCATCCATACAGTCCATCATTATATAATAAAATATAATGTCAAACAACTCAATTATATACATCAACAACCTCGACATAACTCAACATCTGAGAAGTAAGTTGTAAAACTTGACAAACAACCTACAAGAATAATTTGTAACCAAGATTATAATCATTAAGTAACATTATGAATCTTAATACAAATTGTATATTTTTATTTATATACCTATTCGTTCCCGTGGTTTGAATCAAGATCGTTTGTTCCATGACTATCATACTGAAAACGAGTATGATGTCCACTTGAAGCATCTGGGACCTATTTATAAAAAGAAAATATGAAACATAAGTTAAAAATATGAGTCAACTGAAAGTACATTTTCAACTTGAAAGATAAGTAAATACCGGTCTTGTAACTCGCCGCTCTGCAAATTCTGGAAACCTCTCCTGCAAGAAGGAAACGACTTCATCATACATCATTTTCATATTGTTGTGATCTTGCTTCAAGTTGTTGTGTGCTTCATTCAAGTTTCTGTGTGCTTCCTTCAAGCTGTTGTGTTCTTGCTGCAAACTACCCAACTCTTCCCTCAAGTGAATATCAGATGAGCTGGTGTCTTGAACATCAGTCGGAGATGGACTAAAGCCATATGTCCGAGCATAACCACGATGATCAAGTCCCATTACATTGCCAAATACTTCTTCTCTCAGTTGTTGAGTTTGTTGGTCTTGTGGAAACTGAGACAAACCTTCATTGAATTGGCTCTGTACCATAATGAAAAGAAATAACAACTTAATAATGACAATGTATTAAGCAAAAATTAATTTTTAAATAGTGGATGAATAATTAAGTTCAAAAGATCAAAGAACTTACAATTATTTCTGCACTTTCATCATCACCTACTTCCCCATTACTTTTTGTTCTTGTCTTCACGAAGACACTAATGCGATCAGTTTGCTCTCCATTTCTTATCATCTAAACAAAAAAATATCAGAACTACAATAATACAACTACTAAAAGAGAGTAGAAGTAGATAACAAACAATTAAAAAGCGTGTAAACAAACAAGTGTAACTTACCTCTTCTCGTTTTTGGGCAAATGACGTGTGACCTGTTCGATGAAGTACAACCTGTTGTGCTCGATTTACCTTATTCTTCTCTGCAGCTTCCTGTAATATAAACAATATTAACAACATATATATAATATGACTTGCAATATGAACAAAACAAAAAAACAAATCTACACTTTTTTAGTTATGCTAGGCATATACTTTGGCTTGTTCTGTTCCCCAATAAGCTACAAGAATCGGCCACTGATCTGGCTGAACTCTAGGAGGAGTGAATTGTAACCGGTCCTCATCCGTATCATATTTCTTGTAGTACTCCCTCTTTGCACGAGCTTTCCAATCTCGCCAGAGGTTTCCAATATGTTGTAAACAATGAGGTCTATACTCATTGGGAACATCTGTATTATCCTGCAAGAACAAATTGCAATAGATTAATGGAGATACAAATACATATACATGTAAAGTATGAATTTATTAAAAATGAATTACCTTCACTTCTTTCCAGATGGCATCCAAAAGATGCGGTGGCATATTTTGCCACCGAGGACAAGTCAATGGAGTCATGTTGCCATTTTTTGCTATGATTCCAAGTTGGGTGGTCAATTTGTCTTTGTTTGTGTTTATTGGTTGCCATTGAGAGTTAAATTGAATGTGCAACCTCTGGCCTGTACCCCACTCACGAATAGTACGTGCTACTCCACGTCCTTTGACAACACCCGATGTACCACCCGTATCTATGAAAAGATATAATAACAAATGTTTAATCAACTTTAAATTGAAAAGAATTTAACGTAAAACTAAACTCGTTGATGTACCTCCATCATTCGATTGACTGTGGGAAGACGCTGCCGACTGTCGTTGAGATTCTGCTTCCCGTTGTATTATACTCTCCATAGAGGTGTCCCTCGGTCTTTTCGGCGGCATGGTGACCTTTTTGGAAAACATTAACATTCATAAAATTCTAAGATCTTTCCTTAAGTTCCATAATAATTACCGTATGCATATAATAAAAAAATAGTTTGAACATCCAGTTCAACTTAACAAAATACATATTTCATTCAAAAAAAATAATAGTTACACGAAGACAAGAGGAAATCACATAAATGGAGAAAACTTGTTTTCTTTCTGATTACGGTGTTGCAGTGGTTATATGTCACCTGAGTACGCTATGCAAGGGTTATTTTCGATAACGTCTGATGTTTATAGCTATGGAGTTCGACTATTAGAGATCATCACTGGTAGAAAGAATAGTGCCTTTTGTATTGAAGACGCTATCTCTTTAAATTTGGTTGGGCATGTAAGCAAAACCCGCAAAATATTTTTGGGTGCTACTTGACCTTTATTTTACGACTCTAAATGTATTTAATAAATTTTTTAGGCTTGGGACCTATGGAGAGAAGGCAAAAGTATAGAGTTGGTTGATGAATCATTGGGAGACTCGTATCCAGCTCATGAAGTTTTGAGATGCATCCAAATTGCGCTCTTGTGCGTGCAAGAACAAGCAACAAATCATCCAACCATGTCAGCGGTTGTCTCCTTTCTGGGTAACGATAAAGATCTTCCTTTTCCAGATCAACCTGCATTTATTGCGAAGAAAACCTCCAATACCGATGACACAGGGACTAGTGAAGGAAAAAGTTTAGTTAATGAGGTGACCATCTCCATCACCATGTTTCAAGGTCGTTAGAGGTGGAGGCTCTTCAAAATTCTACTCTGATGCCCTGGAACTTGCAAATGCAGTAGTATTATAAGCATAGCTTTAGCTTTGAGATAAACATCAGACTTTATCGGCGGCTGGTTGCTTTAATTTCTTTTTTTAGTGTGGACCGGTTGCGTACTTCTTTGTTTAGCGGACTGGTTCTCTATTCTTTTCTTTTTTTTTGGGCATTAGTGGGCTGGTTTGCTTTAATTTCTTTTCTTACTGTGGGCTGGTTTGGTAATTCTTTGTGTAGCGGGCTGGTTCTCTATTCTTTTCTTTTTGTGGGCATTAGTGGGCTGGTTTGCGTTAATTTCTTTTCTTAGTGTGGGATTGTTTGATTCTTCTTTGTGTAACGGGCTAGTTCTCTATTCTTTTGTTTTTTTGGGCATTAGTGGGATGGTTTGCTTTAATTTCTTTTCTTAGCGTGGGATGGTTTGGTTCTTCTTAGTGTAGCGGACTGGTTCTCTATTCTTTTCTTTTTTTGGGCATTAGTGGGCTAGTTTGCGCTAATTTCTTTTCTTAGTGTGAGATGGTTTGGTTCTTCTTTGTGTAGCGGGCTGGTTCTCTATTCTTTTCTTTTTTTGGACATTAATAGGCTGGTTTGCTTTAATTTCTTTTCTTAATGTGGGCTGGTTTGATACTTCTTTGTATATTGGGTTGGTTTTTTTTTCTTGTTTCCTTTGCTTGGTCTGGGCTACTTTAGTTAATATAGGTGTAGTGGCTTGCTTGGGTTTTTTTTCTCTAATTCTGTTTTCGGTCAAGTGAGCTGGACCGGTTTTGTTCATGGGAATGTGAGCTGCTGTGGTTAATTTAGTCATGGGTAAGTGGGCTGATTTTGGATCAAAACACAAACACAAACAATAAAATGGTACATGTTCCACCAACATAAAAAATTATTAACGACTAAAGAATAATAAGCAAAGCAACTTCTCCAATTAATAACAATTACAGTATAAATGCAGTGAACCTTGAAATGCATACCAGATGCGTGAAGGAGTGTATCCAATGCCAATGAGTCCCAAAGATCCTAAAATAAAAGAAAATGGAAACAAGTCAGTAGATAGACAATGGAAGTACGTTTGCTTGTTCAGAGAATGAAAGATGCTATTTGTTGTGTGGCGTTAGGGTTAGTGCAAAAATGAGCACTTAGTACAAGAAAAGAGGTAAGTTTAATACCACACTTAAAGATTGAGGATCATATTATTGTTGTCCATCCAAAGACCACTTTATCATTAATTATTATATCGTTTTCATTGTAAAGAAAATAAGTTTGTTTTTCTCAAATAATATTGAAAACAAAGCAAACAGAATTTTCAGAGAAATAAAAATAACAGAATTTTTTTTAAGTATTTAAAATACAAATAATTTATTTATAATTATTTTCATTGGATTATGTCTGTAGCATTATTTTATTCTAAGGCCGTTGTCAAATTAACGTATGATAAAAGTTGAAGGAATGTGCATGACAGGAGGAAGATGACATGAGTAATAGGTTTTGCATGACAATACAATTTTGTCCTTGTCAAATTGATGGATGGAGGCTAATTAGTTTGGAGGTGGAGTTCAAATAGCATCAGTCTTGGAAAGTTAAAAATGATTATCAGCCTAGTTTGGATGGGAAAAAATAATTATATATTCTTTTGAACACGAGGTGTGAAACTTTACAGCATTCAATAACTTTTCAAGGATTTATATTTCATTGATTCAGTATTTAAGTTAAATTATATATGCCTGCACACACACACACACACACACACACAAAAACACAAAAGCACAATAACTTGTTAAAGAAAACCTCACAAACTGTATTTTTTTTTTCTATTTACAGGAAAAAAATAAAAGCTTTAATTTACCATGAGTTGCTACAATCTCCAGTTTGAATTATGGATGTGAGTGCATGTAATTTTGTACTTTTTTCACCTAGAATCTAACATATGCAGGCCATAAAGGATTGTAACAAGCATGAAAACATTTATGAGCAAGTATATCAAGCCGTAAACTAATAAGGTAACACAATAGTGCAGTTTAGTCAAAATTTTTATGTAAGCTCTGGTATCAGTGTGTAGTCCTGTCTAGTATCAATAATTAAAAATAATAATAAGAACAAAAATTACATAAAAAATTCACATGCTGTTGGAAATTATCTATATTTAAACTCTTGTATCATGTTGTTTTATGGTACCACAAATCCAGTCAAAACTAATACTTCGTACCAAATTATCCAACATAAAAATAGTTCAAATGGAAACTGTTCATTCATTTCCAATTTCAATAAAAATGGAGAAAAAACACACACATACAAAAGTTGAACAGAATCTAAATGGTACTAGTTTAAACTGTTCATTCATTTCCAATTTCATTCAAAACAAAAACAAATTCCAAACAAAAACGTTTGAGAAAAGAAATGAATACATCACTACAAACATCTCGTTACTATTATCTGACTTCCTCCAATTCATCACTACAAACCACTCCACACCCAATTGCACAACCAATCCACACCCAATCGGACATTAACATAGCCGTATGCGGCTGCAAATCATCACTACAACCAATCCACACCCACAGTCCAAAGAATCAATCTCCAATCGGCAAAAATACCACAAAAATCACCCAACAACTTACAGCACAACACACCAGAAATCGCTCAGCAAATCAAAAATTCCAATACCAAACAACACATTACCTATCACCAGCGCTCTGTCACGCGAAGGGGGATCTGCCACACAGAAGCGACGACGGATGGTGAATTTGGTGATAGAGAGAGAGACGGATGGAGACCGAGATGGAAAACCGGCTCTATCACACAGAACCGACGGCGGCTTTGTTCCCAGCTGCAGGAGAAATGGAGGCAGCAGCGGCAGGGTGGGGGGTCGATTTTTGTCTACACAAACTCGCGCAGGGAGACCGAGATGCGGGGGAGGAGATTGAGAGGAAATCACGGCGAAATCGCTTACAGGCGGGAGAAATGCGCGGAGGGAGACAGCGGCAGAGAAAATCGCAACGGGAGACCCAGGCGTGGTGCAGACCGAGAGGAAATCGCAGGTTCTACGGCCGTTACAAGCGGGGGAAATCGCCAGAACAGCAGCGGTAGGGGGGAGGGCGTCGATTTCGCTGAAGAGAGACACGCGAAAGGGGGGGGGGGGGATTTCGCCGCAGAGAACTATAGGGAGTGAGAAAATCGAAGGAAAAGTAGCAATTGGATTTAGGGTTTAATTTGGGAAATTTTAAAATCTTTCTACGGCGGTTTATAAAACTGCTGTAGAACCATGTTTCCGAAACACGTCTGCGGCGGTTTTTAAAAACCGCCGCAGAAAGGCGCATTATATGCCCCCCTCCCGTGTAGTGATCACAATCTGAAAATATAACAAAATGTGTAAGTGGATCCTCATTATCAAATCCTAGTACTTGATAATCTGACATCAATGCTGACCTTCTTCTAACTCGTTGAGAACGAGAGCCTTCTGGAGTGATAGCTTCTGCAGATGTTTCTGTTACGACTGATGTAACAGGTTTTGTCGCTTGTGACGTAACAGAAGGTACTAGAACTGGTTCTACTGCTGGTAACATTGTTGCAGTTTGTTGTTGTTGCATTTCTTCATTTTCACCATTAAAATCTTCTGAAATTTTCTGTCCAGATGTATTGTTACTCCACAACCAAGTTTTCTCCTAATCGAAAACAACATCACAGCTAATGATAATTTTCTTAGTAATAGGATTGTACAACTTATAAGCCTCACTATCACCAAGAAAAATACATTTTTTTGCCTTTGTCATCTAATTTCTTTCTTTTTTCATCTCGAACATGGGCATATGAAACACACCCAAACACCCGCAAATGATCAACAACAGGTTTACACCCATTCCATGCTTCTTCTAGAGTTACATTTTGAAGAGGTTGTGTAGGACACCTATTCAAAATGTGAACACTCCAATTAATAGCTTCAGGCCAAAAGCTCTTGGAAAGATTGCTCTGTTGTAAAAGATTTCGGACCATATTAAGAATCGTGTGATTCTTTCTGTCACAAACTCCATTTTGTTGAGGTAAATAGGTTGTTGTCAACTGCCTTCTAATTCTATGCTTGTCACAAAAATCTCCAAATGCTTGTGAGTTATACTCTTCACCAAGGTCAATGCGCAAAACTTTAATTGGACAACTGGCTTCTTTCTCAACTAGTACATTGAACCTTTGAAAAGTTACTAAGGCTTCTGACTTTTTATGCAAAAAAATATGCCGAGGTTTCTCGGCTAAAATCATCAATGAAGGATATAAAATACCATTTACCTCCATTGGAAAGTGGTTTTATCGATACATACAAATCTGAATGCACTAGTTCAAACACTCTCCTTGCTCTTCAAGCCTTCCCTTTTGGAAAAGTATCTCTATGTTGTTTGCTAACAACATAATCTTCACAAATCTTTGAAGGAGATTGAAATTTTGGAAGTCCTACGACAATATTTTTTTGTTGCAAGTGTTGTAACCCATCAAAATTGAGATGACCATAGCGGTAGTGTCACAACCATGCTGTTTCTTCTAATTTTGCAGCAAGACATGAGTGATTGATGTGACGGAGATACAGCAAAAACATCCGGTTTGCTGTCATTTTCACTTGGGCTATCAAACCCATTCTGTTATCTTGGACACGACAGACTCCATTCTTGATAGAAATCTCATAGCCCTTTTCTTGAAGCTTTCCAACACTAAGAAGATTAGTTTTCAACTCTGGAATATACAAAACATTAGAGATTGAATGAGAATTTCCCTTGGCTTGGATAGAAATCTTCCCTTTTCCCATAACTGAAATTGTTGAGTTATCACCAAACTTAACAAAATTTTTGAAAGATTCATCCAAATAACTAAACAGATTTCTGTCACCACACATGTGATTACTGCAACTAGTATCTAAATACCATAAATTTCTTTGAGAATTTTCTTTAGTTTGACATAACATAAGAAGGGAAATTTCATCTTCTTCCTTTTCTGCAAAGTTGGACTTCTCACCACGAATTTTATTCAAATTTGTACGGCACTCAGTACTAATGTGACCATACCTATGACAGGGGTAACATTCAACCTTTGACTTGTCTCCAAATTTTGATTTTTGTCTTGATGAATTTTGTCTATCACGGCCTCTCCCTTCTCCTTGGGAATCAGCGGCTTTCTCCTCTGATTTTTTGTGCTCATTCTTCTCTTTCCAACTCTTCTTGCCATGTCCAGCTCCTTTAGAATTTGTGGCTGTTTGCAAGGCTTGTTCCTCCTTGTCTTGTTGAACAATTTTCTGCTCATGTACCAACAATGAGCTCTGCAACTCATCTATTGACAACGTGTCAATATCTTTTGATTCTTCAATCACGCAAACAACATAATTAAATTTGGATGTGAGAGAACGAAGAATCTTTTCAACAATGGTAACATCATCAAACTTTTCTCCATTGATGCGTCGCTTATTTACGATTGTCATCGTCTTCGAGATGTAATCTGTAATTGATTCATCCGCCTTCATTCGTAGAGCTTCAAACTCAGCACGAAGCACTTGAAGATGTACCCTCTTCGCCCTTGCTATCCCTTGGAACTTCTTCTTCATGGAGTCCCAAATTTGCTTGGAAGTATCCTTGTTAAGGATTGTTACCAAGATAGAGCGATAAATAGCTTGGAACAAATAGTTTTTTGCCTTAAGATCCTTCAACCTCTACCCCTCAAGCTTTGCTTTCTGCGTATCCGTCAAAGTAACTCCAGCTGTTGGTTTAACAATTCCAGTAGCAACAACCTGCTAATACTCCTTAGACCTGAAGAAGTTCTCTACCAATATACTCCAATGATCATAATGACCAACAAAGCGAGGAATTACAGGTTGTACATAATTCTCTGAAGCCATGACTGCTCATGTAGTAAAAGTGACCCTCAAGCTCACTTTTTCTTTCTTGTGGCTCCCTCACGTGGCTCTTGTTAGCTAACCTGGCTTTGATACCACTGTTACACACTCTGACACAAATTTGTAGAATTTTGATGTCGTATGTTATGAATAACTTAACAGAAGTTTGCTACAACGTACATAACAGAGGTGAATAACTGGATGATTTTATTCAAACTGAAATAGTCGTTATATAGGTGTTACATCAACTAAATATAACATGAATCCATGAATATAGGACCACGATCTACCACTAAATCACTACTAACTTGTAGAGAAATAATATGATAACTAATGCCTAAAATTACTCATATAAAGTGATCAAATCATGACCAAATCAAAGTCAATAACTTATTCCTAAAGAATAGGACACATGATGTTCATAATATTTTCATAAAAATCTAACAATATGCTTATCCATATTTTATATCAATTAGTTACTTTCATATCCACATTGAGTCATAAGCCTATGAAATTATATCTGCATGAAATTATACATGTATTTTTGCATTTCATAGCACTTGTTGCATTATCTCGAAACAAAAAAAATTAAAAGTAGTGTTCATACTAATATTCAGTTTTTCATAATCAAAATACCTTTTTTGGAAGGGAATAAAAAGGAGATATCTTAGAATACCTCATTTTGAAGTAATTGAGGAAACAATAATCATTAATCTATACTCTAGCTTTGAGTATCATGGACAAGACTAATTTATTTGGGAAATGGTATATGCTTGTCTATATTTTATATTGGTTAATTACTTTCACACTAGTCATAAGCCTATGAGATTACATTTATATGACATTACACATGTATTTTCGCATTTCGTAGCACTTGTTGTATTATCTTGAAATAAACAAATTAAATGTGTTGTTCATATTAATATTTCCATTTTTCATGGTCAAAATACCTTTTTTAGAAAAGGAATAAAAAGGAGATAATTGAGAATACCTCTTTTTTCGAAGTAATTGAGGAAACATAGTTCTTTTTGGCGTTCAACTGCCAACCCTCAAACCCGAGACTGGAGGATGTGATTAATAATACACTACCAGTTCCGCCTAGAGATGCCAATGGCAGAAGTACCAAATATTTTTGTTTTTATTAACACATTGAGCACAGGAACCTCTTTCCTTCCAGCACTATTTGTATTTCTTCTCTGACAAAGGATATGCTAATTTTAAATGAGTTTTTTGGGGTACAACGTTTATTAATAAAGTATTATTAGTACATTTATTTCAAATAAAAAAGATATTCATTGTTTTATTTTTAGTAGTCACAAAAGTGTTGATAAATGATTTTTCTTTTCTGTTTTTAACAGAATGTAAATGTTTTAAATGGTTGGCTTATGAATAACGATTTGTAGTCTTAATTGTTACTATCGATTTGCTTTTAATGATCATATATAAATTAATGAGAGGAAAACGATATTAATTTCTTCGTGAATATAAGATAAGATGATATGAGGATTAATAAGATGAAACACGAAATTTTGATACAAAAGATGGGTTCATCATATGATGATAGCTGATTAACTAAAGAAAAATCTCAAATATTATTTCAGGTTATTATCTGGTTTATTTATGAAAGATATTATCTACTTATTTGCTTCAAAAATTAGAATTTAAGCATAACTATTATCCCAAATCCTTTGAAATTTTATCTAATACCCCATTATCAATTAAAGGGATAATCAAAAGGTATTTTAGAAAACCTCCTTTGATTTTTCAAAGCAGCAGCTTTTTTCTTTGCCTCTCCCTTGGCAACCCCTGAACCCTTGCCCTCAAGTCTAAACACAATGTTTAAACCACCAAGGAAACAAGAAAGGTTCACAGTATCTTTTCATACAATACTTTATTTGTAGAATGTACTACTAATATTAGTATGAAAGAGAATTTTAGGTTCCTTTAGCATTATACAAGGAAGGCAAAGGTAATCATAACTTTAATACCAATTTTTAACCCTTAATTAAAGCATGAGATGTTACGGATCGCTTCCGCCGCGCACAACAATAATTTTTCAACAAATGGGCTACCATATATGGAACAAGTATCCAGCCCAAAAGACTAGTCTATTAGGTGGAGGAACTCCTCCCATATATAAGCCCCATGACCTACCCTTAACCAATCAATGTGGGACTCCCAATGAGGATTATCCAAATGGGGACTCCACATCTACAACAATCCCCCTCTTCAGACAAGGCTCCAGCGGGTGGTGGCGTCATCCTTGTCTGAACCACCAATGATAATCCTCTACAAAGACAAGGCCTCTGCTCCTTGTCTGAACCAAACGAGTCCACACATTGCTGTCTTGGGTTGGCTCTGATACCACTTGTTACGGATCGCTTCCGCCGCGCACAACAATAATTTTTCAACAAATAGGCCACCATATATGGAACAAGTATCCAGCCCAAAAGACTAGTCTATTAGGTGGAGGAACTCCTCCTATATATAAGCCTCATGACCTTCCCTTAACCAATCAATGTGGGACTCCCAATGAGGATTATCCAAATGGGGACTCCACATCTACAACAATCCCCCTCCTCAGACAAGACTCCGGCGGGTGGTGGCGCCATCCTTGTCTGAACTACCAATGATAATCCTCCACAAAGACAAGGCCTCTGCTCCTTGTCTGAACCAAACGAGTCCACACATTGCTGTCTTGGGTTGGCTCTGATACCACTTGTTACAGATCGCTTCCGCCGCGCACAACAATAATTTTTCAACAAATGGGCCACCATATATGGAACAAGTATCCAGCCCAAAAGACTAGTCTATTAGGTGGAGAAACTCCTCCCATATATAAGCCCCATGACCTTCCCTTAACCAATCAATGTGGGACTCCCAATGAGGATTATCCAAATGGGGACTCCACATCTACAACAATCCCCTTTCTCAGACAAGGCTCCGGCGGGTGGTGGCGCCATCCTTGTCTGAACCACCAATGATAATCCTCCACAAAGACAAGGACCCTGCTCCTTGTCTGAACCAAACGAGTCCACACATTGCTATCTTGGGTTGGCTCTGATACCACTTGTTACGGATCGCTTCCGCCGCACACAACAATAATTTTTCAACAAATGGGCCACCATATATGGAACAAGTATCCAGCCCAAAAGACTAGTCTATTAGGTGGAGGAACTCCTCCCATATATAAGCCCCATGACCTTCCCTTAACCAATCAATGTGGGACTCCCAATGAGGATTATCCAAATGGGGACTCCACATCTACAACAATCTCCCTCCTCAGACAAGGCTCCGGCGGGTGGTGGCGCCATCCTTGTCTGAACCACCAATGATAATCCTCCACAAAGACAAGGCCCCTGCTCTTTGTCTGAACCAAACGAGTCCACACATTGCTGTCTTGGGTTGGTTCTGATACCACTTGTTACGGATCGCTTCCACCGCGCACAACAATAATTTTTCAACAAATGGGCCATCATATATAGAACAAGTATCCAGCCCAAAAGACTAGTCTATTTGGTGGAGGAACTCCTCCCATATATAAGCCCCATGACCTTCCCTTAACCAATCAATGTGGGACTCCCAATGAGGATTATCCAAATGGGGACTCCACATCTACAACAATCCCCCTCCTCAGACAAGGCTCCGGCGGGTGGTGTCGCCATCCTTGTCTGAACCACCAATGATAATCCTCCACAAAGACAAGGCCCCTGCTTCTTGTCTGAACCAAACGAGTCCACACATTGCTGTCTTGGGTTGGCTCTGATACCACTTGTTACTGATCGCTTCCGCCGCGCACAACAATAATTTTTCAACAAATGGGCCACCATATATGGAACAAGTATCCAGCCCAAAAGACTAGTCTATGAGGTGGAGGAACTCCTCCCATATATAAGCCCCATGACCTTCCCTTAACCAATCAATGTGGGACTCCCAATGAGGATTATCCAAATGGGGACTCCACATCTACAATAATCCCCCTCCTCAGACAAGGCTCCGGCGGGTGGTGGCGCCATCCTTGTCTGAACCACCAATGATAATCCTCCACAAAGATAAGGCTCCTGCTCCTTGTCTAAACCAAACGAGTCCACACATTTCTGTCTTGGGTTGGCTCTGATACCACTTGTTACGGATCGCTTCCGCCGCGCACAACAATAATTTTTCAACAAATGGGCCACCATATATGGAGCAAGTATCCAGCCCAAAAGACTAGTCTATTAGGTGGAGGAACTCCTCCCATATATAAGCCCCATGACCTTCCCTTAACCAATCAATGTGGGACTCCCAATGAGGATTATCCAAATGGGGACTCCACATCTACAACATGAGATTGACACTAAAATACAATACCAGATCTTTTTATATTGAAAATGAGTTATATAGATATCTTTTTATGCTAAAACTGCTTCTTTTCTCAATATTGGACTCGTTATTTCTTCTTTAATATCATAAAAGTAACCAAAGAGTGGTACAATTATGTCCAACTAAAGCTATTGTTTATCATCAAAATAAAGATATATTAATAAACTAGATTCTTTGTGGTTGAATCTAACGAAACATAATGATAGTAGATAAAATTTTACTCTAAATTAAGCATGAAAGATAATATAATGTTAAGTTGTCTCAAATTGAATAGTTGTAAGGATATATCTTTGGTTTATAAAAATGATTGATCCATCTATTATAAGGCTAGTCTTTTTGATAGAATACTTGGTTCCTCTAACACAGAGTATATGGTGCGACTTTATGTTGAAAATGAGAAATTAATATTTAACTATTTAATAATTTCATTTTCTCTATAGTAAAACTGTTTCTTTTCTTTATGCTAAGATATATTTTGTATAATACTATTCTTTTTTTTTTTGTGAGTTCAACTTTATTAAAAAAGTTTTCATAGGTAGATTTGTCGACAAATTTCTTTCTTTGTAAAACTTAGACGTCTAATTTTGGTGGAATTGATGTATGGAAGATTTTGTTGCATTTTGGTGTTGGTCTCATTAATTTAAAAAAAAAAAAAAAAAAAAAGCTCATGACTGTCATCACATGTCATTTCCTTTCCCCTTTTCATATATGCAGCTTGGGAAGCTGCGGGAAGTCCGGCTTAAAGCCTTCAAAACTGGAGGTTCCATCAAGCCCAAATCCTTTCCTTTCTTTTAATCATCTATTAATCTCTTTTATGTTCAAATTACTCCTTTTCTTAATTATTGAAAAAGAAATTGGGCAGATTGCTCTTACATTAGCCCAATGGAAGTAACGGTATTGATATTTAGATTCAAATACTAATCATCATTTAATCAATAATTTCAATAATCTATACACTAGTTTTGAGTATCATAGATGAAGTATATATAGTTGGAAATGGTATAAGCTATCTATATTTCATATTGGTCAATTCACTTTAATATCTGCGCTGAATTGCAAACCTAAGAGATTATAAATGCATGTATCTTCGCATCTTCTAGCACTTGTCATTATATCTTGAACCAAACAAATTAAAACTGGTGTTCATATTAATATATATTTCCATTTCTTCATGATCAAAAAAACAATATTCTTTTTGTGAAAGGAATAAAAAGGAGCAGAGAATTGTTGTTGTGAGACATCCTGGCCCGATGGCCCATTGTAAGGTTTTGAATACTTTCTCATTTCTTAAAATTTCTGCCCTCGTACAAGAAAGACACCGATCAAACGCAATGTTTTCTCTCTCTACACCTCTCCAGTCGCTGTGCTTTTGAACCCAATAAATAAAGCCAAAAAATTAAACCTTCTCTGCTCTCTTGCTTGAAGTTAATGATTGGAAGTATGCATGCAGGATAGTTTTCTCATATCAATTTGTATCTTTTTTGTTTCAGTTAAACATTTCAGTTCTTAATTATATGCTTTGGTGTTCATTGTATTACATTTAGTAATAACAAAAGAGTTATTATTTTTTTGTGCTATTTTTACCATCGTCTAAATACTTTATATTGTTGGATAATGATTTAATTTGTAGTGCTGTGTTACTAGCATTTTGCTTTTAATGATTACTTATAAACGAGAGGAAAATGATATTATTATTGTGAATATGAGGAATGATGATAGAAAAATTAATAAGTAATTAAGTTAATAATTTAAAATTAATAAGTAACTAAGTTATTCATTTTAGTGATTTAAAGAATTAATTTAACCAAGTAAATGGCCAAAGATCCAAGATCCTTCCAAATTTTATCCCATATCAATGTCCACAATTTCTTTGCAGAAATTAACTACTTAACGGGGATAAATGGATATAAAAAAGGTATTTTAGAATACCTCTTTTTATTATTTTGATCGATCTTCTTTCCCTCTTTTGCCAACCTTTGAACCCGTGCCCTCAAGTTCCAAACACAAGGTTTAAGCCACCAAGGGAACAGGAAAGGTTGACATCAACTTATCATAGAACTTCACTTTTAATGTAAAAATCTCCCACCAAAGATTATTTCATATTTTAGTATTCATTTAGTACTAGTATGAAGAAGATTGTCTTCAATTACCAATTTCTAACCCTAAATTTAAGCATGAAATATAATTTAGAATATACAATCTTTCTGCAATGAAAACGAGCTATAGATCTCTCTCTCTCTCTTTTAATGTTAAATTACTTCTTTTCTCAATATTTGACTCAAAATTTCTTCAAGTATATCTCAAAAGCAAACAAAGATAGTACCATTTATCATATTGATTTTGTTTTCCCATTTTTATATATTTATAGCATTAATCTAATTACTAGGCTAATGTTCAAAACAGGGATAAAAAGAATATTATTTCTTCATGAGTTTTCCGTTTTGATATGTATATTTTCTAGTTTTATGGTATGTATATTTTGGATACACTTTCATAGAATGTGACAAAACCAATTATTACATCCTCTCTAATTTTTTTTTTAAGTATAACCAAAGCAGTTTAAATAAAAATAGAAATAATAAAGGTGATATTTTTTAGCAGGAGACTACCCAATGAATACTCTCATTTTTTAAGTAATAAGAATAAGTGGTTTGATCTCACTATCATGATCCCCATATTTCCTCTTCTGGTCAATTTCAACCTTCATTTGCATTACGTTTATTACTTATTTTAAGAATCAGATTTATTAATTCCAACCATAATATTAGTTGCAGACAATAATTTGAAGAATGCTTTGATCAATTTATGCTTTAATTTTGAGTATTATAAATAATATATGATCTGTCTAGAAAATAGTACAAATATCATGAGAATAAAGATATATTGATAAACTAGTTTCTTTGTGGTTGAAGCTAACTAATCATAATGATAGTAGATCAAATTCTTACTCAAAATTTAAACCTGAAAAATGACATAATGTTAAGTTGTCTCACGTTGTATAGTTGTAAAGATATGTCTTCGATTTATAAAAAGGATTAGTTCCTCTACTCAATAGGCTAGTCTTTTTTTTTTTTTTTGGTATACTCAATAGGCTATTAGTACATGAGCCTCTTTTCCCCATCCCAATTTATATTTCTTTCCAGACAAAGTATATGTTAATTTTAAATGAGCTTTTTAGGGTACAACTTTTATCAATAAAGTATTTATTTGTACACTTATTTCAAACAAAAAAAGGCATTCATTGTTTAATTATATTTAGAAATGACTAAGTGTTGATAAATGATTTTTCTTTTCTGCTTTTATCATAATCTAAATGCTTTATATTTTGGATAATTATTTGTCATCCTATTACTATCGTTTTGCTTTTAATGATTATATAAATTAATGATGGGAAATTTCTTTATGAATATAAGATTTAGAATGATATAAAGATTAGTGAGATGAAACACTAAATTTTGATAAAAATGATGAGTTCAGATCCTCTCAATGCTTACCTATTAGCCAATTATCAATTAAAGCGATAATCAAAAGCTACTTCAGAATACCTATTATTCTTGTTTAATAGAACCTGCCTAAACACTTCTTCCTATCCTTCCATCGCCAAGACTTGGACGCTTGCCCTTAAGCCTAAACACAAGGCTTCACCCACCAAGGTAACAAGAGAGGTTGACAACATCTTTTCATACAATTAAATTTTAATGTACTGCAGAAATGCACCCCTAATGTTAGTATGAAAGAGATTTTAAGGTAGGATAACCATATCTTTAATCACCAATTTTGAACCCAAAATTAAAGCATGAAGGATAATATAAGACCTTTTTGCAATATTATAAATGAGCTACACGTTCCTTTTAATGTTAAAATTGGTTCTTTTCTCGACATTTGACTCGAAATTTCTTCTTTAAAATCTCAAAAACAATAAAAAAGTAATGCAATTATGTGCTACTAAAATCATTGTATCACGGGAGTAAACAATTGTTAATTAACTAACTTCGTTATGGTTGAACCTAACTAACCACAACGATAATATATCAATATTGAACTCTAAATTTATGCATGAAATATGATATAAAATACAATATGGGTTTTATATTGAAAATGATAAATTAATGTTTAATCTTTTGCTATATCTCTTAACCATTTGAGTAATAATCATAACAGTTTAGTTTAGTTTTGAGTATCATGGAAAAGGTAAGATCTATCTTAAAAATGATGCAACCTACATAGCTACCTATATTTCATATTAATCAAATTCTCTTTTGCAAAAATAATCAATTATGGCACATTGGAACCAATATTTTTCATTCTTCACAGAATCACAGTCAATCAGAGATGACATATCATTTTCTTTTAATATGTTTGGTATGGGTAGACCAGGTACTGAGATCTACAAGTGCCTGATTCCTAGGCCTAAGCATAGGCCTGCAGGTTACTGCAACAAGGATGAGTCGTTTTCGGGTTTAGGGGAAAATTTTTCTCTCAATTAGTTCGTCGGAGTTACTGTTAACTCCGGCCGTTTTGCGAATCAGCCTTTGAGATTTACAAATATTGTAGATCGGGATATTTTGAGCAAACTTTCCTTCTTGACCCTCTTCAGATTCTGGCCGGAAGGCGTTCAAATTTCTCAAAAATAGTGATCGGATTTACTATTTATCCACCGTCGACGAGCGAGTGGACCTTCACCTCCAACACCACCGTGTTAATCTCGGCCCGTTTTACAATTTTTTCCTTCTTCACTCCTCCTGAATCAGCCGGCAACACGTCCGTCTAAGACTTCAAAATTTTGGAATTCACTATTCACCCACCGTCGATCGTCGAAGCTCGGCGAGTGGCATCTCACCTCCATCACAATCTGATAGATCGGGCAGCGATCTACAACTTTTTCTTCATCACCACTACCTGATTCAACCGGTATCACCCCCGTCCACGGCTTCAAAGTTTCGGAATTACTATTTATCCGCCGCCTTTCGTCGAAAACCGGCGAGTGGGTTCTCACCTCCACCACCACCTTGTAGATCGGACATCGCTGATTAACTTTTCCTTCTGTACCATCATCAGATTCCAACCGCATCACCCACAAATCGCATTTTTTCCTTTCGGATGGTACTATTTACCGACGTAATCACTGTTCATCCGGCCATCACTGTTCATAAACCCAATCAGATTGTTGCTCAGGTTATTCCGTGCAACTTGGCTTCTTGGCCGCCCTCCTGATTCCTTACGGATTGCAAATTAGAAGAGAAGACGACGAGTTCGCAAGCCCGCCTCGTTTTGGTGCCCGGTTTGCTTTCGTTTATCCTTGTCTTTTTTATGAGATATTTATTGTACTTGATTTGTGATGATGGATCCACCCAAATCAACTGCTGGCTCTTGGGCAGACAAAATCAAGATCACTGATTCGAGTACTCGATGCAAACTGTTCCCGGTTACCCCCAAAAAATCGGGTACAGTCCTTGAGATTTCGGATGAGATCGTCGATGAGAATGTGGCGGAATGGCGTAGATGTCTTGTTGGCTTTTTTCCAGGATATGTGATGCCCTTCTATGCTGCATGTTCGATGACGATGCGTGTATGAAAATCTAGTGGTCTTGAGGACGTCCGTTCCACGAATAAGGGATTTCTCATCTTCCGTTTTCGAACTGAGGAGGAGGTTCTTAATATCATTGCTCGCGGTCCTTGGATGTTCGGAGGTAAATCAATTATCTTACAACTATAGAACCCGCATTTGGATTTTAATACGAATCAATTAAGAAAGGTTCCTGTTTAGATCCGTTTATATGGCCTGCCTTTTCCTTTGTGGACAACTAAAGGCCTTAGCATTGTCTCCAGCATGGTTGGACAATCTATCTCTTGTGACAAGACGACTTCTGATCTTTCCAGATTGGAGTATACGAGGGTATGTGTTCTTCTTGATGCAAAGCGCCCTCCAATCCAGAACTTTGAGTTCAAGTGCAAACTCTCTCTTGAGCCCATCCAAATTGAAGTTAAATATGAGTGGATTCTAAAATGTTGCTCCAAATGTCGCAGGTTTGGTCACCGTTGTCCGGAACCAGCAAAGACTTCAGTTCAGGATAAAAATGAGGCTAGCACCTCTGATAGCACCCCTTCTGATGGTGCCCCCTTGAATTCGGGTAAGGTTGCAACTGATGTCGTTGAGAGTTCGAAAGTTGTTGCTATTCCAACAGATTCTTCAGTGCAAGTTGTGCCTCCTAAGGTTGCTACAGTTTTGAGCACAGAGTCAGTCTCAGATTCTGACTATCTATCTCCTTTTGCGACTGACTAAGGTAAGTTTTTGGGTACTATCCATTATTCAACCAGTCGCGAGGCATCTGTTTCGTCAGGGCAGATAAACACAGGACAACCTCTTGAGACCTCGCCCTCCCGTTTTGACTGTTTCGTCAGGGCAGATAAACACAGGACAACCTCTTGAGACCTCGCCCTCCCGTTTTGAGCCTTTGAATAGGCTGAGTAATGAGGATCAATCTGATAGGGTTAATCATACTCATACAGACACCCCAGCTACCCCGGTAAAGAAGGGTAAGAAGAAGAAAAACAAGAACGGCTGAAGCTCTTGTATTTTTTTTATTTAGACCGTTTGTGGTCATTTATCATTTATGTTGTTAAGGCCGTTTGTGGCCTTTTTACTTTGTTTTAGGTCGCTTGTGGCATTTATTTTTTATCTTTTGTTGGATTGTATGTTTGGACTTTACGTCCTTCTTGTAATTCTTGGGGTATGCTCCTCGGATTTTTGTATATTATAATTTTTTTGGATTTATATTACTAAGTAACTTTTCTAAAAAAAAAAATGGGTAGACCTAGAAATTAGGCCATTGAACTAAAAGTGCCTGGAGCTTCTGGATGATCAGATGAAGCCCAAATCCTTCATTTTATATTGTAAGATATCCTGGCCCAATGGCCTATTGCTAACGTTTCGAATACTTTTTCATTTCTTAATAGAAAGACTCGTATACTTCCCTACTAGGTTTTTTGAACCCAAAAAATAAAGCCAACAAATTAAGCCTTCTCTGCTTTCTTACTTGAAGTTAATTGGAAGCATACATACATAGGATAGTTTTCTCGTATCAATTTGCAATTTTTTTTTTTGTTTCAGTTAGCATTTCAATTCTTAATTATATGTTTCGAAAAAGGTATTCAATTTATTATATTTAGTAATAATGAAAGTGTTATTATTATTATTTTTTTTTTTGTGCTATAAGAAATGATACCAACCACAACTAAACCAATAGCAAAACAAAGTCCAAGAACAAAATTAATTATGCAGACCCCATATGGCACGAAGCTGAGTAGTGATCGCATACTTGATCTCCAAGGCTAGAAGCCGGGAACGAACCAAGTCAAAAATATCGTCAGTCACCTGACGATAGGTCCGACGTCGCTGTTGATACATACGATGTTTTAGATTATTATCTCATTCATGCAAAAAATTATATAGTCTTAATATTTCAAATAAGTAAGTGGCCACAGATCCAAGATGCTTTCAAATTTTATCGCATATCAATGTCCAAAATTTCTTAGTAGAAATTAATTACTTAATTGGGATAAAGGGATATAACAAAAGGTTTTTTAAAATACCTCTTTTTATATTTTTGATCAATCTTCTGTTACTCTTTTGCCAACCTTTGAACCCTTGCTCTCAAGTTCCAAACATAAGGTCTAAGCCACCCAGGACAAGAAAGGCTGACGCCAGCTTATCATAGAACATCTCTTTTAATGAAAAAATGTCCCACCGAGGATTATTTCATATTTTACTTCATTTAGGTGCTACTATGGAAGAGGTTGACTTCAATTACCAATTTCTAACCCTAAATTTATCATGAAATATAATTCAGAATATACAACCTTTTTGTAATGAAAACAAGCCATAGATCTCTGTCTTTTAATGCTAAATTACTTCTTTTCTCAGCATTTGACTCAAAATTTCTCCAATAATATCCCAAAAGCAAACAAAAATAGTACCATTCATCTTACTCATTTTTCCCCATTTTTATATATCTACAGCATTAATCTAACTACGAGGTTAATGTTAAAAAAACAAGGATAAAAAATATTATTTCTTCAGGAGTTTTGCGTTTTGATTTGTATTTTCTAGTTTTATCATATGCATATTTTGGATACAATTTCACAGAATGTGAGAAAACCAATTATTACATTCTCTCTAAATTTTTTTAAAATATAACCAAAGCAGTTTAAATAAAAACATAAATAAAAATGGTGGTATTTTTTGGCCAGGAGACTACCCAATGAATGCTCTCATTTTTTTAAGTAATAAGAGTAAGTGGTTTGATATCGCTCTCATGATCCCCATATTTCCTCTTCTGATCAATATATTTCTACCTTCATTTGCATTAAGTTTATTACTTATTTCAATAATCAGATTTATTAATTTCAACCATAATATTAGTTGCAGAAGATAAATTGAATAATTATTTAATCAATTTATGCTTTAATTTTGAGTATCGTAAACAATATATGATCTATCCATAAAATAGTATAAATATCATGAATAATAGTATGATCTATTAAGACATCAAAATAGTAGTCTAGGAAATTAGAAAGCTCTCGGCGGTCTGGGCTCAAAACCTTGAAAACTGAAAGCCCAAGGAAATCAGATCAAGCCCATATGTTTCATTTTCTTTTGTTTGATATCCGGGTGGAATAGGCCCGATGCTAGGGTTTTGAACACGTTTTCATTCCTGAAACAAGCCATGCAAATTCCTGTTCTGATCTCTCTACTTTACCTGAAGTACGTAGGATGGTTTTCTCATTTCAATTGCATCCTTGTTTCAGTTGACATTTAAATTGCTTATATATGAATATTATACATTTTGAAGAAAAACTAATTAAGGAGAAATTATGTACTACTTTTTTTTTTTTTAATCATGAGAGTGTATGTCTATATATATATATGGCTATTTTCATTATGGCCAAAGCTAACTAGCCATAATGCTGATAGTAGACCGATTTCCACCTCTAAACTTAAGCTTGAGGTATAACTTAGAATATAAGATTATTTTGTATTGAAAACAAATAATTAATAATTAATAGTTTATCAATTATCAATTCTTTGTAGATGAAATGATTTGTTATTGTATATTCTTAGAAGTGGAAATTGGCATAAGCACCTGAGAGCTTATCTTATCATCATTTATAGTGACTGAAACAAAAAATTAAAAGAGAAGCTCTTTAATAAGTAGATTAGCTAAAACTAAAATGCCTCAATTCAATGATACATGCATCAAAATATATAAATGATAACAGTTGATTTTAGACTCAAATAGAGATAGTAATAGTCATTATCTAAAGCAAAGCATGAATTTAATACATCAAAATATATAAACGATTACAGTTAGTTATAGATTCAAGTAGATTAATATGCCTCAATTGAAGTAATAGAATTATAAAAAGTGAAAAGGTATTTTAGAATACCTCATTTTAAGTGATAGAAGTGAATGAAAATTCTGATCATCAACGTGCCCACCAGCTCTCGAACACGAGACGGCAGTGTGATGCAAGAATCGATCACACCACCAGGTCCACGTGGAGGAGCGGGCAAGTAGCTAGCACGAATTATTATTTTTACCTACACGAAATAACATATTAATTTTGCATGAGATTTCATTGGCATATAGATCTTTGATTAATAAAGTGTTTACAACTAGATTGTTTACAAATTAAAAGGGTTTCAATTGCTTCATATTTAGTAATAACAAAATTGTTGTTTAATGTTATATTTTTGTTTTTCTTAACCACGATATAAATGATCATATTATTGGCGAATGATGAGTTGTAGTCCTCTTTTGTTTCTATCATCATGCTTTATGATTATTTTAAATAAAAGAGTTCCAAACAAATACCAAAAGAAATTACAAATTTCAAGGAGCATATTATTTATTGATATTGATTAATTAGGGTAGTGGATGAGTTAAAATGAGAGGTAAATAATAGGATTCTTTTTATACAAACATAAAAGTTTTGGTTGTTTTGGATAACCACTCTCTAAATAAAATACTAATTTTAAGAAATTCTTCAAATACATACTTTATTAGATCTATGATGAGATTAAATACAAACAAAAAAAATAAAGATAAATAAAAATAAAATAAATAAAGATAATTAGAAAAAATCTAAATAATCTATCTGAACAACTCATTTAAATAACTAATATTTCTTCAAGAAACTCGTAATATAATTCTCAAAAATCCTAAAAAAATCGTACTCATAATTACGACTATCCATAATTTTCATATATACCTAACATTTATATATATGTAAAAGATAAGACGATAGGAAAATTATGAAATAGAATAGAATTTTTTGATACCAAAGAGAAGTTTGTAATTGCATGGGCAGTATGTAAAGCATTTGCTTAGATAAATTAACATCAGATCAAGCTTCAAAGCTAATTAATTTGAAAAATCTCTAAATGTTATTTCAAATTATTAATTACCTCATTCATAAAGAATATAGTTAAAATTTCTTGATATGATTATAATTACATGTCAAAATTAATTAATTTTGATTGGGATAACAAAAAAAAAAGGTATTTTAGAATACCTCTTTTTGAGTTTCGATATATATATATACACACACACACACACACACCTAACTCAGATTTCATGCTGCGTGCTGAATGCCAAGCTTGAACCCGTTACCTTGTCCCAACATAAGGTTTAGACCACCACGGAAACGAGAAGGGTTGGCAGCATTTCGTCACACAAAATATATTTCAAGAAAACCCAGTAAAGATCATTCTATTATTGGAATAATCAATTTATATCAGCATGAGGCAGATTGTTTGTTTCCTGTACTTTAATTTACAACTTCCAACTTCGAACTTTAAATTTAAGCATAAAATTTATCCCATAATCATAAGATCTTTTGCATTAAAAATGAGCTATATAAAAATCTTTTATACATATTAAAATCGCTCCTTTTCTCATTATTTGATACACAAAATGTCTCGTTTAGTTTATGGATTAAAGTCATGAACCTCCACTGTCTTCTTACTTATTATAATACATATTGACTTTTTTTTTTAAATTTTTTGTAACAGTTCGGTACCCATATTTTAATAAACTCACCGGGGACACCCATTCTGTTAAATCTACTGTTATATGACGTATTTTTCCATCTAAAAATATTGTAATTATCAAAACAACCTCAACATAAGTTTTAAAAAATATTTAATAAGTAAATATAAATTTAGACGAAATAAAAAATAATTATATTTCTCCCTCTTGGTTTGGTTTCGTCACTCCTCCCTCTACTCTCCACCCACCGCCGACACACCCTTTCCACCTCCTCCTCTCCCTCTCTTCTTCCTCGGCTTCGATTCCTCCTCCACCTCCAACTCTCGTCCTCGAAAGAAAAAGATGGTTTCTTGGAGGTGGCCGGATTTTGGGTGTTTGGTGGCTGGGTTATGGGAAGTGGTTGCTGGTTTTTGTGGTTTTTTGGGTGTTTGGTAGCTAGGTTATGGGTTCGTGGTTGCCAGATTCTAGGCTTTTGGTTGCTGTGGTGGCTGGATTATAGGTGTTTGGTGGATGATAAGGATGCTTCGTCGTATTTGATTTCATTGGTACCTCTATTTGGCTTCTTTGCGAGTACTATTCACCAAGTGATGCTTTGGATTGAGGATAGAACTCCAAAAGGGAAACCAGTTAGCCCAGGTTATGTGGTTAGGATTTTGCTTGGGTTATGGTAATGGGATGTCTAACAGACATGTTTGGTATATCCATTGCGAAAGGGCCATTATGACTTGGACTAGTGATACCAGCTGGTCCACCATTGAGGCAATGCTGGTGGAGAGAATTGAGACGTTAATAATGGAGTTTCTTATGCCATTTTCATTTGCGGTTTATAACCTTTTGGGTTTGAAGTTACAAGTTTGTATTTTGATTTTCTGGGTAGATTTGGACAAAGATTGAAGACGGTTTTCCGTTTGATTTGTAATTGATTTTTGGTTGTGAGATTTGTTGAAGATGTACCATGATGGCTGTGGATTTTATGTACTCTTCTAATTTTTCTATGTGTATTAAATTATAACAAGTATCATATATTTTATTTTTTTATTTTTTTATTTATTATTTTCTTTGTTATATTTTTTTTTCTTTGAGATTAATAAAAAACTTCATAATATATCTTTTCATTTCGCACGTCCAAAGCATTATTCGATGAAGAAGATGGAAGATAAAATTTTAAAAATATAAAATTGGTATAAATTCAATATTTACTCTATACAATTAAATGACCCTTATAGCCTTTCGTACTTATATTATTTACTTCAATTTAATAGTAGAGGTGTGTCCGATGAGATTCTTAAAATATAGGGATTAAATTTATACAAAAGTATAAAAGGTTCATCTGTGTGATTATAAGCTAAAAGGTTGAGGAGGTCGATAACATTAACCATTTATTTTATATCTTTAAAGCAAATAAAAAAATAGAACTAATGATATTGAATTTTTTTATACATTTTTAGCATTAATCTAATTAAAAGGTGAATATTCGAAGTGACGATTAGCAGACATAGCCTTCTTCGAATCGGCTCTCTGTTCTTGCTTCCCAACCAAATCAACCTAAAAATCAGCGAGACGAACAAGAAATAACCACAAATCAGTTTTGAAATTCCGATAATTTTATAGAACAAAAAAAGGAGATATAATGCCACAAAAATAAGATTTATATGATAAAAAAAAAGAGAAATGTATCATATGATAAATTTCTTTCTATTTTTAGGTTTTTTCTCTAAGATTTGTTTAAGATTTGTAACTTTTTCTTTTATATTTCTTTTATATTATGTCATGCTTGACTCGTTAGGTGGGCATCAATGAGGCTATATAACTCAACCCCAATTGCACTATAATTGTCCAGTCAAGAGACTGCCTAAATTAGGCTTGGGCATATGGCCCGTTGGGTCCGAGGCCCGGTCAGACCTGGACCAGACCCCCCTTGGAGCATTATAGCGGTGGGTTTGGGACAAAAATTTTTTGCCCCGACCGGAGCAAGTTCGGGTCCGGGTCCAAGAGTTGGACCCGTTGCCCCGCCCCGCCCCGCATGATTTAGGGATGTAATTATAAAGTTTTAAAATTTTAGGATTGTTAAATAAGTTTTTATGTTATATTTGTTAAACTTTTCATATATATAAATTCTTAATAATTTTACAAACAAAGCAAATACTTTAACAAAAATTACATTTTAATTAATAATTAACATCTTTTAGTATATTAACATCAATTTAGTCATGTTATAATAAAAAAATAAAATATTTGTATTTTATAGTAATTGAATTTGTATAATATATACAATCTTGATATAGATTATTAAGTACTAATTAAATTATTACAATATTAACAAGATTATTTTCAAAATATATATGCCAATCATATTATTATTATTAGTATATTGAAATTAAATCAACATGCTATTGAAAAATTATTTAATTGTATTATTAACTATTTGAAAAATTGTCAATTAACTAGTTTACAAGTAATAATACACTTTTAACATTATTTCTAATAGAGTATGTAACATTATTACTAATAAAATCAAATGGTAATATACAACCATTTTGATTTTAGTTTGAAGATTTATTGTTTTTATGATTATTAAAAAATAATCATAGTTATAAATGATATGATGAGAAATTAAAAATTGAGTTTTTTGCAAAGATGTAAATGTTACATGAGGGTTAATGTAAAAATATAAATATTTAGGGGCGGGGCGGGCCAGGTCTGTATCTACTTAAAATTTTTTTGCCCCGCCCCGCCGGGGCAAAAATTTTTTGAGCGGGGTGGGGCTGGACAACTACTGCCCCGTACTCGCCCTACCCTGGTTCCAAGCCTAATCTAAATGCTCTCATTTGTTTTGTGTAATATCAGTATAGTGCTTCATTGTTTTCAATCCTCATTTCCATTTCCATTTATTGTTTACTTTAGAATAATTAATTTCAAAAAAAATCCCAGTTGCAAATACATTTCCATTTATTATTTATTTTAGATTAATTAATTAAAGAAATAAATGCCACTTGCAAAGAAATAAATTGAAGAAAGCGAAGACGAAATATATATATCTTACTGAAATCATTTTATATCATAAGAGTAAAAAATGTAATAACGATGGTTTTATATTGAAAATGAGAAATTAATGTGTAATCATTTATCATATATATATATATATATATATATATATATATATAAAGATAGTTTAGAATACCTTTCTTTTGACAAACGATGGTTCGACTTTCCTTAGCCTACTGTATCAACCCTTGCCCTCAACATCCAAACATATATAAGGTCTGCACCACCAAGAAGCAAGAAAGCTTGACAAAAATTTTCTCTCACAATAATTGTTTTACTTGGATTGTTTTTATATTATAATATTCATAAAAATTTAATTACCGTAAATAAGTTTAAACATGTGAAATATAACCGAGAAAAAAAACTTGTAATTTGCATGTGAAATATAACCGAGAAAAAAAAACTTGTAATTTGCATTAGAATCGGGCTATTAACCTTATATATACACACACACACACACTAGTTAGCAAAAATTTCAAATAACAAAGGGAGTGGACACTAGTTAGCAACAATTTCAAATAACAAGGAGAGTGGTTCTATTTAGATTTTAACCACTAGCTCTTGAACTCGAGACTAGGTGACATGATGCCATGAGCACTCATAGTCATAGTATTTCTTTTAGTACAAATTTCATTAACAAATCTTTTTATGATTAGATCTATTTGACAAATTAATAAAAAAGATATTAATTGTTTTATATTTACCGTGCAATAATAGAAGTGTTGTTAATTTTTTTATAGCAATTTTTAAACTTTCAATTATAATGAAATTAAAAGTGAAATGAAAATTTCTGAACGTAATTAAATTAAGTTGAACAAAAAGGGAAAAAAATTCCGAAGTTAAACCTTAGATTATATTAAATGAGAACAGAATAAAAGAGATATTTTAAAATACATCATTTAAGAAATTTTTGACTCTTCTAGCATGTGCAAAATAATTTTGTAATTTGTAGAATATACAATCTGCAGTGTTTTCCAGATTCTCAACAAAGCGTTCAAAAATTCGTAATAAATTGAAATGTTGCCTTTTTTTGTGAAATAAAATTCTACAGATTCTTGCTTTTGTGTATAATAACATATAAAAAATATAAATTGAAATTCGATCCCTAAGGCTCTTAATAAATTCAAAAGTTCTAAATTGTTTCTTAAACCTCGACAAAAATCCTAATGCCAATCTAAGCTACAGTAATTCCTAATATATAATCATTACGTCAACTAATATAGAGTTATAATATTATTTTTATACGCTAGGTGTGAATAATGAATGTATCTTAAGTACGCGATAATAAGAGAAAAAAAAAGATAAGAATAACTTCTTGTCCAAATTTAAAACCAAATAAATTACTAATTATCTCTGAATCAATTATGAAATGACTTATATAGCCCTGTAGTTAATATAATTATAACACTAATAGAACACTTATCTAACTCTACTTAAAAAAAAAAAAATTACGATGTTACAATTTTTTTTTTGTGCTATAAGAAATGATGTTTTAGATTATTATCTCATTCATGAAAAATATTATAAAGTCTTAATATTTCAGATAAGTAAATGGCCAAAGATCCAAGATGCTTTCAAATTTTATCGCATATCAATGTCCAAAATTTCTTAGTAGAAATTAATTACTTAATTGGGATAAAGAGATATAAGAAAAGGTAAATTCTAAAATATCTCTTTTCATATTTTTTATCAATCTTCTTTCCCTCTCTTGCCAACCTTTTGTTGGGAATATTTATAATAAATTTAAATAATATAATCAAATAATAATGCATTGAAGAAATAATAAAATATAAATTAAATTAACATAACAATATATTAAATAAATAGAACAAATAAAGAGATAGAGTAAGAAATATATGGTCTGAGCACTTGGGAGGCATGTCAAAAGCATTGTCCTAATGCCAAAGAGTTCTCCCCTCGTGCGGGTCATATCGGTACTCAAGGGTCCAAGATACAACCCAGTGCTCACAGCTTACCTTTGAGACTCCTTTATATAGTAGTCTCTTAGTCAAGTAAGTTACATATTAAATTTTTTGTAACTCCTAAGCCATAATGTTCTTAATAAAAACATGAATGTTACAAACAATAAGTATCGTAACTCATGTTTTTATTATACTTGTAACGTATTGAAATTAATCTCAAAATAAATTTAGTAACTTATGATGTAAATATTTGTTTTAAACCTTTTATCTCCAACAGTCCCCCACAAAAGGTTTAAAACTTTAAAGTTTTATAAAATAAAATATCAAGATAAAAATACTCATAAAATAAAAATTATATATAAAGAGCAACCTTCTATTATGCAATGGGTATAGGGACCTTTCGGGTTCGAACCTACACTTAGTGTTGATAGTATCCATTTGAGAAACTTGAGTGAACAAAGTCTTGAACTCGATTTCTTGACCAAATTTCAAACTATCACACACATAATATCGACGAAGACATGGTTTTGGCGGGTTAGCGCTATTAATGGCCATGCGCTCAATCTTGATTTTTATGAGAGTTTTAAAGAACAGCCCAATTCTCACAGTCGCGGCCCTCACGACGCTCTCATTTAGGTGAGTCCTCAAAAGGTATATGTGACCTATACCTCGCAAGAGTATCTAGGCTTAGGACTCATTCATGATAAATATCCTTCCTAACATCACATATAACAAGCACTTTGCCATAAGGATGAGCAGGATCATATCTCCTCTAAGATATGTCGAAATAGTTATGCTTAACAAGTCACGCAGTATGGATTGTTCCTACCCATTGAACCTCCTTCATGGGATCTCCAATCACAGAGGTTGGGTTACTTCCCTAGGTGACTCCCTTTAGGCTTAAGCACATCCCCCTCGACAATTTAATTAATTAATTAGCATGCTAAAAATCTTTATAATTGCACAAAATCTCATTGATTTTATCTTTGAGAACTAGGTTTCATTATTTTGATGATTGCTTCTACTAGCTCTCTTAAATAATATTAAATATTTTGCAAAAAGAATGTTAGAGAGCATAAGAATATCAAAGGCACAATAAAGAAAATTAAAGGAGCACTTAATCATCTCATAAGTAATAATATTTTCAAACTCATACACAAAATTAATAATCATTTAATAACTTATGATATCATTTTTCTCAAAATGTCATAAAAAGATTAACAACCATCAAATAAAGAAAATCCCCACATTAAGTAATATTTTAAATACACTAGCAATAACTCTATAAAATATTAATGCACTAATTTGTTAAATTTTAAAACTCATCAAAATAATAACTACACTGAAATTATTGTCATCTTAATTGTACAAAATTAAGAACTAAAATATGAAACCGCTTAAAAACTAGAAACCCCCACATTAAAAAATATTTTTTCAATCCTCACATTAATAAGATATTTATTGTTAAAACTGTAAATATAATATATAACTTATATATGTATTTAATAATAATCATTAGTATTTATGCTACAATTTCATTCAATACAACCACCTAAATTATCATAATAATCTATTAGTCTTTTTAACATACTCTAGTAATCAATTATTTAGATGTTATCATCTAATATTCATGATAACCACAAGAAACTATGAATTAATAGCTCACCATCATGCATATGAGTTTCTAATCAAATATATTGAAAACGCATGCTTTATTGTGTAATAAAAATTTTATGCATGCAACTCATAAATTGAATTCTTAATCAATAATAATATGCAATAAAGATCAAGAATTGTCTTACTCCAAAATAATAACACACTTAATTAGTAACATATAAAATTAATTAAATCATAAATAATCAATCTGTAATAAATATCTGTAATAAGAATTTTCATAACTGAAATATTTATTAGACCATAATAAAAACTATTAAAAAGGTCTTAATAATAAAACCAATACACATTACAACTCATTTATATTCTTTGAAATAAAAAAGAAAAATTTGAATAACCAGTCACATACCTTCACGTCTTTAACTTAATAAAGATATTTATTTACTCGTGTTGTAAAATAAAGCTTTATTTGGAAAGAACGTTACACATTGAAGCCACCAACTCTCTAACGCTAATAAGGCTAGATCTGCAAGATAATAGCAATCATCATGTATTCACTATCCAAAGAAGCTTCAAATATGTGAAATTAACTCATATCATGCTCCAAACTAGACATTCATTTCAGTTCTTCATTGTAAGGAAAAATAAAAGAATTTATACACGCAAGTATATATCACAATATAAACTATAATAATTCACTAATCATATATAGCATAGTACGGCTAGCTATATTCAAATTATGAACAAAAATATAAAACATGATAGAGCAAAGATCTAAAACATACATTGTATGATAAACAAACAAACAAAATAATTAGCAAAATCTATCACACTTGTGATCCTCTCATATTTATTAAAATATAGATGAAGCTAGTAGCTATGTAGATGCTTATAGCCGTGGATCTAATAAGAAGTAGAATGTACAAACTATTATGAAATAGTTTGTGCAACATAAGCAATCAAAAAATAAAAGCATACATATATTCAACCAATTAATATTAACCAAATAACTAACCAATAATATGAGATATTCTTTGGCTTTAGATTGTTGGGAATATTTATAATAAATTTAAATAATATAATCAAATAACAATGCATTGAAGAAATAATAAAATATAAATTAGATTAACATAACAATATATTAAATAAATAGAACAAATAAAGAGATAGAGTAAGAAATATATGGCCTGAGCACTTAGGAGGCATGTCAAGAGCATTGTCCTAAAGCCAAAGAGTCTTCCTCTCGTGCGGGTCATCTTGGTACTCAAGGGCTCCAAGATACAACCCAGTGCTCACAGCTTATCTTCTCGATGACCATGATCACCGGAAGAAAATAACATGTCTTCATGTATCGCGGTTGCTCAAAATCATAAAATACTCAAAATATATCATCTCTATGTTAGAACTTTTGAGACTCTTTTATATAGTAGTCTCTTAGTCAAGTAAGTTACAAATTAAATTCCTTGTAACTTCTAAGCCATAATGTTCTTAATAAAAACATGAACGTTAAAAACAATAAGTGTCGTAACTCATATTTTTATTATACTTGTAACGTATTGAAATTAATCTCAAAATAAATTTTGTAACTTATGATGTAAATGTTTGTTTTCAATCTTTTATCTCCAACACCTTTGAACCCTTGCCCTCAGGTTCCAAACACAAGGTTTAAGCCGCCATAGAAACAAGAAAGGTTGACAAAAACTTATGATAGAAATTCTCTTTTAATGTAAAAATGTCCCACCAAAGATTGTTTCACGTTTAACTTCATTTAGGTACTAGTATGGAAGAGGTTGTCTTCAATTACCAATTTCCAACCCTTAATTTATCATGAAATATAATTCAGAATATACAACCTTTTGGCAATGGAAACGAACCATAGGTCTCTCTCTTTTAATGCTAAATTACTTCTTTTCTCAGTATTTGACTCAAAATTTTTCCAATAATATCTCAAAAGCAAACAAAAGTAGATCTTACTGATTTTTCCCCATTTTTATATATCTATAGCATTAATCTAACTACGAGATTAATGTTAAAAAACAAGGATAAAAAATATTAGTTCTTCAGGAGTTTTCCGTTTTGATATGTATTTTCTAGTTTTATCATATGCATATTTTGGATAAAATTTCATAGAATGTGACAAAACCAATTATTACATCCTCTCTAAATTTTTTAAAATATAACCAAAGCAGTTTAAATAAAAATGGTGGTATTTTTTGGTCAGGAGATCACCCAATGAATGCTCTCCTTTTTTAAGCAATTAGAATAAGCGGTTTGATCTCGCTGTCATGATCCCCCATATTTCCTCTTCCGGTCAATATATTTCAACCTTCATTTGCATTAAGTTTATTAATTATTTCAATAATCAGATTTCTTAATTTCAACCATGATATTAGTTGCAGAAGATAAATTGAAGAATGATTTAATCAATTTATGCTTTAATTTTGAGTATCATAAATAATATATGATCTGTCTATAAAATAGTACAAATATAATGAATAATAAAAGTCCTGGACATTAGAGAGGTCTCAGCGGTCTGGGCTCAAAACCTTGAAAACCAGAACCCAAGGTAATCAGACCAAGCCCATATGTTTCAATTTTTTTTTTTTTGTTTGAAGGGTTTTGAACACTTTTTCATTCCTGAAACAAGCCATGCAAATGCCTGTATTGATCTCTCTACTTGAAGTCACCTGAACTACGTAGGATGGTTTTCTCATTTCAATTGCATCCCTGTTTCAGCTGACATTTAAATTGCTTATATATGAATATTATACATTTTGAAGAAAAACTAGTTAAGGAGAAATTAGGTATTACTTATTTTTTTTAATCATGAGAGAGTGTGTGTGTGTGTGTGTATATATATATATATATATATATATATATTGGCTATTTTTATTATGGCTAAAGCTAACTAGCCATAATGCTGATAGTAGACCAATTTCCACCTCTAAATTTAAGCTTGAGGTATAACTTCGAATATAAGATTATTTTGTATTGAAAACAAATGATTAATAATTAATAATTTATCAATTATAAATTATAAATTCTTTTTAGATGAAATGATTTTTTATTGTATATCCTTGGAAGTGGAAATTGGCCCAAGTACTTGAGAGCTTATTTTATCATCATTATGGCGACTAAAAAAAAAAAAAAATTAAAAGGGAAGCTCTTTAATAAGGAGATTAGCTAAAGCCAACACGTCTTAATTCAATGATAGATGCATCACTATATATATATATATATATATATATATATATATGATAACAGTTGATTTTAGATTCAAATAGAGTTAGTAATAGTCATTATCTAAAGCAAAGCATGAATTTAATACATCAAAATATATAAACGATTACAGTTAGTTATAGATTCAAGTAGATTAATATGCCTAAATCGAAGTAATAGAATTATAAAAGTGAAAAGGTATTTTAGAATACCTCATTTTAAGTGAAAGAAAGTGAAAGAAAGTTCTGATCATCAGCGTGCCCACCAGCCTTCGAACACGAGACGGCAGCGTGATGCAAATCAATCACACCACCAGGTCCACGTGGAGGTGCGGGCAAGCAATTTGTACGAATTATTTTTTTCATCCTGCACCAAAGAACATAGTAATTTTCGATGAGTTTTCATTGGCCTATCGATCTTTGATTAATAAAGTATTTACAAGTAGATTGTTTACACATTGAAAGGGTTTCAATTGCTTTATATTTAGTAATAACCAAAGAACATATAAATGATTATATTGTTGGCGACTGATGAGTTATTGTCCTCTTTTGTTAACATCATTATGCTTTATGATTATTTTAAATAAAAGGGTTCCAAACAAATATAAAAAGAAACTACATACTTCAAGTAGCATATTATTTATTGATATTGATTAATTAAGGTAGTAGATGAGCTAAAATGAGGGGTAAATAATATGATTTTTTTATACAAACATAAAAGTTTCCATTGTTTTGAGAGAACCACTCTCTGAATAAAATACTAATTTTAAAAAATTCTTAAAATACGTACTTTATTAGATTTATGATGAGATTAAATACAAACAAAAAAAAGATAAGTAAAAATAAATAAAGATAATTATAAAAATCTAAATAATCTATCTTAACAACTTGTTTAAATAACTAATATTTCCCGAAGAAACTCATAATATAATTCTCAAAAATCTTATTAAAATCTGACTCATAATCATAATTATCGATAATCTTCATAATTTACATTTATATATAAGATAAGATGATAGGAAAATTATAAAATAGAATAGAATTTTTTTATACCAAAGAGAAGTTTGTAATTGTATGGGTGGTATTAAGGGTGGAAATTCGGGTTTGTGGGTCGTATTTGTGTCGTGTCGAGCTATGACACGACAAAGATTAGTCCAACCCGAGTCCAACCAATTTATTATTCGTGTCCATAAGTTTCAATCCGAACATGACCTGACTATTAAACGAGTGAGCCGCGGATGACACAACACGATATGCGAACATGAATAATAATTAACACGATTATAATACGTTTAAATATTTGTCATGTTTATGACACGTTTTACAGGCATGATTACAACACATTTAAATGATTAACACAATTATGACACGATTAAGTATTGCAATTTTTAACCTATTTTAATATTTTTAAATTAAAAAAGTAATAATAAGAAAATATTCAAAATTCATCCAATGCAATAAAAAATCCACTAAATATAAAATTCTATACAAACTTAAAATGCAATTTAGCTTCAAAAAAAATCCATTACATCTTTTTAACTCTTAAGCAACCTACAAAAAAAATATGTAAAAAAAAAATCTCTAAATGTAATTTCAGGTTATTAATTACCTCATTCATGAAGAACATAGTTAGAATTTCTTGCTATGATTATAATTACATGTCAAAATTAATTAATTTTGATTGGGATGAAAAAAAAGGTACTTTAGAATACCTCTTTTCGAATACATATATATATCTATGCTCAGATTTCTTGCCGCATGCTGAATGCCAAACTCGAACCCGTTCCTTTTATCATATCCAAACATAAGGTTTGGACCACCAAGCCACGAGTAGGGTTGGCAACACTTTTTCACATAAATCAATTTTCTAAAGACCCACCAAAGATCATTCCATTATTGTAATATTCAATTTATATTAGCATGAAGCAGATTTTTTGATTCCTGTACTTTAATTTACAATTTCCAACTTCGAACTTTAAATTTAAGCATAAAATTTATCCCATAATTATAAGATCTTTTGCATTAAAAATGAGCTATATATATTAAAATCGCTCATTTTCCCATTATTTGATGACACAAAATGCCTCATTTATTTTATATCTTTAAAGTAAATAAAAAAATAGAACTAATGATATTGAGTTTTTTTTATATATTCGTAGCATTAATCTAATTAAAAGATAAATATTCCAAGCAACAATTAGCAAACATAGCCTTCTTAGAATTGGCTCTCTCTTCATGCTTCCCAACCAAATCAACCAAAAAATCTGCAAGACGAACAAGAAATAACCACAACTCAGTTTCCAAATTCCGATAATTTTATAGAAAAAAAGGAGTTATAATGCCACGAAAATAAGATTTATATGACAAAAAAAAAAGAAATTTATCATATGACAAATTTCTTTTTATATTTTTAGCCTTTTTCTCTAAGATTTGTAGCTTTTTCTTTTACATTTCTTTTATATTAATTCAAGTTTGACTCGTTAGGTGGGCATCAATCATTCTATGTAATTCAACCCCAATTGCACTGTAAATGTCCAGTCAAGAGACTACCTAAATGCTTTCATTTGTTTTGTGTAATAACAATATAGTGCTTCACTGTTTTCAACCCTCATTTCCATTTCCGTTTATTGTCTACTTTAGAATAATCAATTTCAAAAAACAAATCCCAGTTGCAAAGACATTTCCATTTATTATTTATTTTAGACTAATTAATTAAAGAAATAAATGCCACTTGCAAAGAAATAAATTGAAGAAAGCGAAGACGAATTATATATATGTTACTGAAATCATTTTGTATCATAAGAGTAAAAAATGTAACAACGATGGTTTTATATAGAAAATAAGAAATTAATGTGTAATCATTTATCATATATATAAAGATATTTTAGAATACCTTTCCTTTGATAAACGATGGTTCGACTTTCCTTGGCCTACCTTGTCAACCCTTGCCCTCAGCATCCAAACATATGTAAGGTCTGCACCGCCAAGAAGCAAGAAAGCTTGACAAAAATTTTCTCTCACAATAATTTTTTTGCTTGGATTGTTTTTGTATTATAATATATATAATATTCATACAAATTTAGGATGGAAGAGATTTGATGTTCCTTTTAGTCTTAGACAATGAAATGCTAAGTGTAACTTTAAGTACCGTAAATAAGTTTAAACAAGTGAAATATAACCGAGAAAAAAAAATTTGTAATTTGCATTAGAGACGCACTATTAACCTTTTATATATATATATATATATATATATATATATATATATGTATGTATATATATATATGTATGTATATATATGTATGTATGTATATATATGTATGTATGTATATATATATATGTATGTATATATGTATGTATATATATATGTATGTACACACACATAAAGACACTAGTTAGCAACAATTTCAAGTAACAAAGGGAGTGGTTCTATTTAGATTTTAGCCACTAGCTCTTGACTTGAGACTAGGTGACATGTTGCCATAAACACTCATAGTCATAGTATTTTTTTTAGTACAAATTGTTGGAGATAAAAGGTTTAAAATAAACATTTACGTCATAAGTTACAAAATTTATTTTGAGATTAATTTCATACATTACAAGTATAATAAAAACATGAGTTACGACACTTATTGTTTGTAACGTTCATGTTTTTATTAAGAACGTTATGGCTTAGGAGTTACAAGAAATTTAATTTGTAACTTACTTGGCTAAGAGACTATTATATAAAGGAGTCTATAAGGTTCTAACATCGACATGATATATTTTGAGTATTTTATGATTTTGAGCAACCGCGACACATGAAGACATGTTATTTTCTTTTGGTGATTGTGCTCATCGAGAAGATAGGCTGTGAGCACTAGGTTGTATCTTGGAGCCCTTGAGTACCAATATGACCCACACGAGGGGAGGACTTTTTGGCTTTAGGATAATGCATTTGACATGCCTCTTAAGTGCTCATGCCACATATTTCCTACTCTATCTCTTTACTTGTTCTATTTATTTAATACATTGTTATGTTAATCTAATTTATATTTTATTATTTCTTCAATATATTATTGTTTGATTATATTATTTAAATTTATCATAAATATTCCCAACACAAATTTCATTAACAAATCTTTTTATGATTAGATCTATTTGACAAATTAATAAAAAGGATATTCATTGTTTTATATTTACCATGCAATAATATAAGTGTTGTTAATTTTTTTATAGCAATTTTTAAACTTACAATTATAATGAAATTAAAAGTGAAATGAAAATTTCAGAACGTAATCAAATTAAGTTGAACAAAAAGGGAAAAAAAAACTTCCAAAGTTAAACCTTAAGTAGATTATATTAAATGAGAATAGAATAAAAAAGGTATTTTAGAATACCTCATTTAAATAATTAAGCGAAGCACAGAGAGAAAGCTAGTGACTATGGATACCAGCTTCGAACCTGAGAGTCGTATTATGGTGCATTAAGCTCCAACACCGCTAGGTCACTCAAAAGCTGCCACGCTTGAATTGCATATTTCATCTAATTGATCAATTTTTACTTCTAAATTATTTCAGTAAGGCTGTCCGAGTTCGACATTACGTGCACTATTAAAACAGTCGCTTTTTCAGACCAAAAATAAGCGCGTTAATGCATGGACGGTAAGTCCCTACTTTGAAAAATCACAAATTATCGTTTTCTCAGTGTTAAAATTGCTCCTTTTTAAACTCTTTAGAAGTGGAAACGGGTAGAATAATTCTTACATCTATAAACGTTATGGTAACCACTATGAAAATGATGAATATGCAAACCCACTTATATCTTATATTGATCATTCCTTTTTACATATATGTTAACCTTCCATCTTAAAAGATTATATTTAGAGTAGCTCTATCTATAACCTATTTACAATCAATTCTCCTTGTAGAGTTTTCAAAAATTCACTACAGAAAAAAAAATGATAATTATATCTTCAGTAGGATATTGCCAACTTATGTTGAGAAGAGTTTGTTATAAAAAGGTTATAAGTATAGTGTTATTCTTATATTTACATAAACTTCAACTTGTACATATTTTTCAATATTACTATAAATCTCTTTGATTAGTTGTTAGCAGAAAACATAAGACTTTTTTTATTCCATATTAATATATGATAAATCATCATTTACCAAGATTGAAAAGTCAATCACTTAAATTCCGAAGCAGATTAATAATATTTACTGTTTTATATTTCTATCTATTATTTATTCTGTAAAACCACCTAATTTGCCATAAACATTAATTAAAAAACGAAGGAAATTAGTTTAAGTATATATATAACCAATTGGTGATCTAGATATTATCATATCTAATTTAATAATAAAAAACATTTGAAAACCTTCCTATCAACGAAAATTATGAAAGTGGCTATCACATTTCTATAATTAATTTCTTAATATAACAACAATTATTATAAGTGAATATTGAGTAGAAAATTAAGGAGCATTGACTGGGATTAAAAAAAAGTATCTTAGAATACCTTATTTTTCGGAGTTGAAACAGTCTCACCACCTTATCTTGCTAATTTGGTGAGCCCAACCAATAAGTAAATGTAACATAATGTACAAGTCGGCAAGTAATTAAAACCCTATTTATGGATATGCATAGAAGATAACCTAGAAAAAAAAAATCTTTTTGCATTAAAACTAGCTATTAATCTCTTCTTAAAAGTGTGAAATTATTACAAAACATTGAAACCGCGCTCATATACAATCGTAATATATCCATTTTCAACTTTCATATGGATGGAATTTGGATATAAGCTTTTCAAATTTTCTGTAATTGTTTCCAATTTTTATATAATGATAAATCGAATGCATAGCATGCATCAATTACATGTAGTCATTTCTCTGCTTTCTGTCATAAACTTAAGTATAGATATATGTTAAAAAGAGTGCAAACCTTACTGTCTATATCTTCTATATGGTTTAATTGATTCTCTTTGACATTTATTCTTGCATGTACATTCACTTCATATATTCGTCTTTTTAGTGTTACAAATAGCTGGTAATATATATAACTTTTTTGAAAAAATAAAAAGAAGAAAGAGGTATTCTAAAGTACCTCATTTCAAAAAATAAGATAATGGTTTTGTCACTAGCTCTTGAACTTAAGACTAGGTGATATGATGTTGAAAGCAATCATAGCTTTTTTTTTTAATACAATTTTTGTTAATAAATTTTTAAAAGTAGATCTATTGACAAATTAAAAAGGATATTCATTTTTTTTATATTTAGTAATAATGAAAATGTTTTTTTTTTGTTTTACAACAATTTTTACAATTTCAATTACAACCTAATTAAAAATAAAATTAATCTCTTGAATATTTAGTTAAATTAAGTACAACTAAAAGAAAAGAAAACAACTTCTGAACCTTAAGTTGATTAAATGAAAATAGAATAAAAGAGGTATTTTAGAATACCTCATTTGACTGATTAATTAAATTAACCAGAAGCGAAGAAGATAGATAGCGAGTGTGGATACCAGCTTCGAACCTGAGATAGGCATTATGCAATAAGCACCCACACCACCAGCTCACTTAGAAGCTGGTAAGCGCTAGGTACCTATTATCTTAATTGATCATTTTCAGTTTTAAATGTAAGTGCCAAATATATTATAATATGATTTTGTATTAACAAATGGTGAATCTCATATGAAAGTTGTGATACTCATACTAGAATATATAAACGATAATTATTGATATTTAAATTCACGCATTAATGACTGTCTAACTAATAATTTTCACAATCCACCCATTTTTTAGTTTTGAATATCATCGAGAATATGGAGATTCTATTAAATGGAATTGTTTGATTACAAGGACTAGAAAGAATGGAAGCAGGCGTATGACTGAATAATTATATGACGCAAGAAATGTTCATCTTTGACTAGAGATCTTACACGGATTTCCGATTTAAAACTTTGAAATTGGTGGTTCCGGGCCAGTCCAATGGAGCCCAAGTCTTTTATTTTTTTTACACTGTGAGATATCCTGGCCCAATGGCCCAATCGCTAGGCTTTTCGAATTCTTTTTAATGTCTGAAAATCTCTGCGACCGGAGAAGATAGCCAATTACCTTCGGAAACCTTCTGCTCTCTCTAAATTTTCTCCAACAGGCTATTGAACCCAAGAAATAGCAAATAGAACCTTCCCTGCTCACTTTAATTGAAGTTCCTTGGAAGCATGTTGGATATTTTTCTTTCAATTTCGTCTTTCTATGTTTCAGTTCGCATTTCAATCGCTTAGATTATATGCTAGTATTACATGTTTTGGAGAATAATATTGAAGGTGCAATTCTGTGTATAGGTTTGTTAGCTAGGCATATTTGTTATGGTTAAAGCTAACTAGCTTTAACACTAATGTACCAATTTCCAACTCGAAATTCAAGCATGAAATATAACTGAAATTATAAAATCATTATGCATTGAAAATAATGATTTAATGTTTTAATGTAATTTTTTATAATTTTTTTATGAATATAAGATATCAAAAGATTGATGAGATGAAACTATAAATTTTTATACAAAGAAAGGTTCCCGTATAATTTATTTGACAGTATATATAGCAAAGCATCTGCTCTGATACATTAACGTTATGATCAAGACTAATTAATTAGAAATGAATGTTGTTCATTTTACAAACTAATTTAAATAATCTCAAAAAATGTTATTTTATATTATTATCTTATTCATAAAAAAAAAAATCTACTAATATGCTTCAAAACATATACATGTATAATATTAACCAGAATTTTACAATTTAGGCTTGATTTCGGTTCGATTCATGAATCATCCACCAATCACCATAAAATTTATAAAATAATGGAAAAAGAAGTTAATACAGAAAACAAGCAACTAGAGATATTGCATATCCTTTCAACCCTAGTTTAATAATAAAAATCATTTGAGAACCCTATTACATATCGAATATTAATGGAATAACTATCAGCCTATCAGATCTTTATAATTTAGTTTCGCGGGGATTACCATTGAATTGGGATTAAAATTAAAAAAAAAAAAGGTATTTTAGAATACCTCTTTTTTCTTTCATGTAGTTTTGCTTCTCTGTCTGCTTGCCAAGCTTGAACCCTTGTCCTAATCACCTTAAAACAAGGTCAAGACCACCTAGGAACCAAGAAAGGTTGGCATCAACTTGTCATACAATAACTCTTTTATTTAGTTTAAACATTCCACTAAAGATTATTATTACTAATACGATCCATTATATTTAGTATGGAAGAGATTTTGATAATTCTCTTATTTTGCAATGGCCATTAGAAGCTCTAACTTACTGGGCTTTTGATTGAGAAATATGATTAACCATTTATCATTTACTTTTAAATATGATACAGAATGTACGATTTATGTATGAGACAATGTAAATCTACTTATTTAATTATATATGATATTGGTTTATTCTCTCTTGTAATTTGTTAAAATCCTAGAAGGTAAGATTTACTTAAGTAATTTATATAAAAAAAAAGTTTATTTAATTCTTGTCTTACTATAATTCTCCGTCAAAGAATAACTTTAGTTTTTTTTAAGCCTTTTATTTTCTTCCATGACAAAAGGGCATATCAATTTATTGAGTAAAATTTGTAGGTGTAAATAAAGGCCAAAATTTGTTAGGATAGCCTAAGGTATTGTTTCGTATTATTATTTTAAATGGTGGTTCATATTTTTTGGTAAGTAAAACTTTAATTAATAAAGCTTTTATATGTATATATATTAACAAATTAGAAAGGGTTTATATTGTTTTTATGTTAAGTAATAACAAAAGTTTCATTTTTTAATTTTAACTCTTTCAATTACGACCTAATTAAAAAATAAATGAAACTAATTTTCCTAATGTAGTTAAAGTTAGAAATAAATAAAAAAAGTTAAATTTAGAAATAAATAAAAAAAGAGGTATTTTAGAATACCTGATTTAAGTAAAACCTCAGGGTGATTAATGTGACATGACATTACCGGTTTTCGAACCTCCACGACCAAGAGATTTGGTAAGCACTCACACCCCCAGATCCGATAGAGGCGCCAGTGTTATTTTGAAGATATAATAAATTAAATTTTAAGCCATCGTTGTGATGGCAGGTGGATAATCCAGCATGCTCATCCTGAAACGTTGGCCTTTCATTTGGTCAAGCTTCACTGCCGATTAAACAGATTCAGTGAAGAGACTACTGTCATTCTGTGATGCTCTCATTTGAATAAGCAATAACAATTAGTGCCTTTATCACTTTCAACCTTCATTTGCATTATATTTATTCCTTATTTTAATTATTAGATTATTAATTTCAAAAAGATAAAATAAGAAAAAATTAAGAAAATAGACAAATTTAGGGGGTCTGTTTGAAAAATGGACATATTCTGAAAAATTTTCATGTCATAGACACTTTCTTGACGAAAAGACAGAAATACCTTTATACTATCAATAATTTCCCAAAACGTTTATTATTTCATCCCTCTTCGGACGAAATTGAAGAAAGCCAGTAAACTAAAATAAAGAACAAAGAAACCAGTCACAGATCGAATCACTTCACTTCACTGTCCTGAAACAACCTCAACATCTGAAGCTGAGCAAATAACGTAAAAACAACTTTCCTTAATCTCTCTCTAAATGGCATGAAAATTTCATGTATGTGTAAGGCTTTCGTTATTGATCGCTTTGGTAACTGACAACCGCATTATATAGCTTAAAAATGGGTTATGTATGTGAACTAAGGTTAGAGATAGTGCCATCTATGTGAAAGAATGCTAGAAATTGGCTGTCGTTGTGCAAAAACTATTTTCGCAGTCGAAGGTTGAAGAAGACGAGTGTCGTAGAGTGTCGAGAAGTTCTGTCGGATCGAATCTCAATAATTTGGATGGTGGTGTCGAATGTCTAGGCATTGAGTCAATTCTAGGTTCGAGTGTCGAGGGTTCGAGTGTCGTCGAGCGTCTTGTGGATTGACGACGTCGACGAAAGTCTGTGTGTCGCATGTCGAGAGTCGAGTGTCGGATACGAGGAAACCGACCTGTAGATGTCTCGAACCATACATGTCGCGTGTTTCGAGAGTCGTCGAGACTATTTTGTCGAGCTTTCGAGTACGTGCGTCGAGTGACAAACTTGACGAGTGTCGGATGCAAAAGATAGTTGAGTTCGAGTGTCGCGTCTCATATGTCGAGTGTCGAGTGTCGAATGTGTTTGTCGAGCATCGTCGAGCGTTTTGGCAGAACACTCGTTTTTGCGACCTTTGCAAGCAATTTCGTGATTATTTTTTGTCCACGGAACTTATATAAAATGTCTCAATCATGCAGGAAATGGAAACTTTACGCGTACTCATTGTATACAATGGTTCTTGGACTGTGCAAGAGAACGGTGGTTATTTGTACGCCGGTGGGACAGGGAAGCCATTGATAATTCATAGGTGTGCTATTTATAATGAGTTGGTTGACTGTATTAGTACTAAAATGGGTTGGGATCTTCGTAAGAAAAGAATGAGTTTAGAGGTTCAATTTACTTGTAAGGGTGTTCTTCCAATGCCAATTCGTATTGAGACTGACGATGATGTTTGTTTTTTCATACAACATTGTTTGGAGGACCAACAATCATATACACCATTAGTTGTCAAAGTTGAAGATAGGGAGAAGCAAAGAAAGAGGTCAGGGTCAGGATCCGATGCAATACGTAGGTGACAAGGATCTTCTCATCCCTCTTTGTTTCGTTCAGCAAGTGGGAGCAACCAATTAAGTGAGTCTACTCCTGTTTGTGGGCAACCAGAATTGAATGATGATGTTGGTGTTGAGTTTGAGCAGTGTTTAGGGCATGCAGGGCATGAGTCAGTTGGGGTAGGGGGGATAGGGGTGGTATTTAGAAATAAAGAATGAGTGCCTCCGTCCATGCCATCGAGATTGGTACGTCATCTTGACAACATTAGAGAGTTTGAGAGTCTAGGTAATATTGATGATGTTAATGATGACGATGGTGGTGATGAAGATTGCGAAGATAATTATGATGGTAGTGATGATGTCAGTGCGCATATTGACGATGACAATAATGATTGCACTTTTCGTATTGAGAATGATGTTGAGGGATTGGATGATTTTGTTGTTGATGGACACAATGTAGACGGTCCACATTTCGATAATGAGGGAGAACGGGAGATCTTGAATGATGTGAACCAGAATGAGTCATTTATCGTGCCTTCTCCAATTCACTCCATACCTACCGTGCCTCCTCCAATTCACTTCACACCTACTCGTCCAGTATATGGATGTCAGAAAGATGCGGTGTCGAATAATGACAGCTCTCAGGCTAACACATTTAGATGGATGCCGCCAATTGTGCATCCACCCTCCACAGTTGGCGATGATGCGTCATCATTTGTAGTTGACGAGATTGAGGTTGGGGTTGGGCAGATGTTTAACAGCAAAATGGAGCTTCGTGAGAAGTTATCGATGTTGGCATTAAGACGAAACTTTCAATTCAATGTGAGGAACTCCAACGCCACAAGGTTTGAGGTTGTCTGTCGGGCTAAATCTTGTAGATGGCTTTTACATGCCATAAAGGTGGCCGACTCACCTTTCTTCCAAGTGAAAAAGTGTAAGAACCACCACACGTGCTCCGGTGCTGGACGTCACCCAGTTCACAAACAGGCAACTGCACATGTCATTGGCAAACATATTAAGAGCAAATTCATTGAGGCATCGAGAATATATCGTCCAAAGGATATTATGTCTGATGTTCAGGAGTCATTGGGTGTTAATATCACGTACAACAAGGCATGGAGGGCCAAAAAGGTAGCTTTGTAAGAACTTCACGGATCTCATAAGGAATCATTCACACTACTCCCTCAGTACATGTACATGATTGAGAAAGCAAACCCGGGGACCAAAACGTCGTTAGAAACTGATGAGGAGAACCATTTCAGATACTTTTTCATGAGTATGGGGGCCTCGATTGCTGGATTTGCATCATCAATTAGGCCAGTTACTGCAGTTGACGGTTCTTTTTTAAAAGGAAAATATAGGGGTACAATGTTTTTGGCTTCTTGTATGGATGGAAATAAACAAATATACCCCTTGGCATTTGGAATTGGGCATTCTGAAAATGATGACTCGTGGAACTGGTTCATGAGACAGTTGCATGATCATATTGTACAAAATGTCCAAGATCTTGTCTTCATTTCTGACCGTCATCGTAGTATTGAACGCGCTGTGCTAGCAGTTTTTCCTCATGCACTGCATGGATTGTGTACTTATCATCTGAAGGGTAACTTTAAGGCAACGTTCAAGGACAAGACTTTGTTGAAAGTGTACTACTGAGCTACAAGGACATATCACTGTGCTAATTTCAATTATCATATGCGATAAATTGAATCACATATGCCAGCAGCAGCAACTTATCTTTGAGAGATTGGAGTCGAGAAATGGGCACGTTCACAGTTTCATGGTCGACGGTATAACATAATGACAACAAATATAGCTAAGTCGATGAATAGCTGTTTGTGACACCATCGATTCCTCCCGGTGATGTTGTTAGCTGATTATTTTCGGGCCAACTTACAGAAATGGTTCTATGAGCATCGACAGCTATTTGCTAACTTAGAATCACATCTCTCACCTTGGGCAAACAAGTTGATGGAGGAGCGTTTAAAAGAGGGAGAGCGTATGAGGGTTAGTGGTATATCTCTTACTATGTATGAGGTTAGAGGCAACGATCGTGTTTGCATTGTTGACATGCACGCGCGTACATGCACGTGCCCGGTGTTTGATCTTGACCAGCTTCTGTGTGCACATGTATTAGCCGTATGTAAACATATGAATCTACTTACGTGCCACGATTATTGTGCCCATTGGTATACCACTGAAACATTACTACATGCATATGCTCTCCCAGTTGTTCCTGTTGAAGTTAGTAAGGATTGGGTGGTTCCTGAGGAGGTTCGCAGTAGAGTGGTTCTCCCGCCAGTCATGAGGAGACCAACCGATCAACCTTGGAGGAATCGAATCCCTTCTGTCGGTGAGTCTAGCTCCTCTCGAACTTGCTGGCGTTGTGAAAGTTTCGGGCACAATTGTCAAACTTGTCGAAATCCAGTTCCGCTGCATGACAGGAGATGATGTATACCAAATGTTGATCTTAGCAACATTCTCGATTTTTTTTATAACAATTCCTGAGCGGTTGAAATTAATATATTTTAGGTGTTGGATTTTGTCACTGTAAAGCAACATTACTGTATTAAACACATCTTTATGTGCGCTGTCGTTAAACTAAATATTCTTGCCTGACGTTCAGCCGTAGAAGGTCCCTGGGCCAAAAAATCATTACGAATCTTATTCGAAATCTCCAAAAAACGAGTGTTCTGCCCAAACACTCGACGACACGCGACAGACGAATCTCGACGCTCGACACGCAAAATACGACACAAAATGAAAACGAGTGTTCTAGCCAAACGCGCGACGACACTCCACAGTAAACCTCGACGCTCGACAAGCGAAATGCGACACAAAATGAGTGAAGCTCGATCAACACAACACATGAACCCTTGACACTCGAATGTCGAGTGGTGTCACTCGACAAATACACCCGACATGTCGTGACTCGAACTAGTTTCCCTCGACTCTCGACCCTGAATCAGACAATTTAACTCGGCCCTCGACACTCGAAGAATGACACCTGACATAATATCTCAACATCCGACACGTGAATATATAACAACTCCCAACCCCCCCGCCCGACCTGACACAAGATCTCGAACTTTAGGGTTTAAATAAATCTCTCGACCGTTACTTCCCGCTTCACACAAACTTACTGCTAAACACCGTGTCAACTCTCGAAACGCATAGACAACTGTTGGAATGCAAACAGACGCAGCAGCGACAATCATCGAAACTCCGAGAGACGCAGACCACAGCACCCATCGGAATTGAGGTGCAGACTTATCGGGTCGTTAGACATACTATCGTCGCCATGCATGTTGTTTTATCTTTAAACCATTGACGGACTTTTTGCCTTGTTTGATGTGGGAGTGGTCGGGGTAAAGCGTCTGGCGCCGCCAGACGTCATCGCGAGGGTTGTAATAGGATTTTAACCGAAACATACATTATTGTGTTGACTTAATCGGTGGTTTTAGGGAAGTTTAGTGATGTTTAGGTAGTTTGTATGTGTAGTGATGTGGACGAAAACTGTATAGTATCCGCCTGGTTTCGTTGCCAGATTACCGGTGAGAAACTAAATATTTTTGTAGTGACACTCGACACTCGGCAGAAGGGTCTTGTCGAGTTTTGTCGAGTCATGTCGAGATATATCGAGACATTTCGAGCTTTGTTAGGTGTTGTCGAGCTTTGTCGAGCGTTTAAGTAGTTTGCATGTTTTATTGCTGTTTTTTTGCCTTTTTACGTCATATTTAACTATAACGGCCTTCATTTTGCCATTTGAAGCAAATGGCTGGTGAATTTGGACTGTCCTTCACCCTTAAGATACCAGAGAAGAGGCACTACCATGCGGTGATCACAAACTTGGCAAGTTGGGACTGTGTACAATGGATCCGGGTGAACTTCAGTGCGAGGCAGGATGAGATGCTTCGTTGTACATGTTTCAGATTTATCCTAGACATCCGTCGGCTCTCCTATCCATCTCAGTTGGTGCACCACGTGCTTCAGTTGGAGGTTAACACCATGGGATACGATCAGAATATGTGGTTCCTTATCGAAGGTAAAAAAATGGTTTTCAGATACAATGTAGTTACAAATTCACAGTTTTTAACATATGATATTTATAGTTATTTTATTTTACCATTATTGTCATCTTATGTATTTTTTTTTCTATTTTTGCAGGAAGACTAATTCGTTTTTCTGTCCAGGAGTTTGGTTTGGTAACCGAATTATGATTTGCTTCAACGGTGCTACCAATACCGACTATGTTGAATCCGTGCCGATTGTTGGATACATACTTCGATGGCAGTGACTTGCAGCTTAGGCATTTCTATCCCAGACTTAAGTAGTTGAATGTGTCTCGTATGCCAGATGAGGATGCTGTGAAGCTAGCCGTGTGGAATTCCAAATATATATATATATTATAAATTTTAGAAAATATAACTAAGGGTATTTGAGTAATTTTATGAGAATTGGGTTGGATAATAGAAGTGGGCTTGTATTGGAATTAGTAAGGGAGAATTGGGCTTGAATTTGAAATTAGTGGACCTAAGCCCATAAACCAAGGCCTTGTATATAAATAAGGGAGGATTTTTCTGGAAAAGGGAGAGATCTTTCTTTCATTTTTGGGGATAGAAGAGAGGGGAGTTGACGGCAAAAGAAAGAGGAAGAGAAGAAGAAGAAGAAGAGAAGGAAGAAAGAGAGGAAAATTTCAAAGAAATTTAGCTTGGAAAACAGGTAGGGATTTTCTAACACTCTACTTATCTCATGTTATGTATTTTTTTGGTTAATTGATGTTGATTTGTTGTGCATGTGATCTATTCTAAATTGACCGTTTTGTTGCTTGGATGATGGATTATGTGAGAAAACTAAGTGTTGATGAAGTGAAGTAGAGATAGTTTTAAGGAGAGTTGTAGTTCATGTGACTGTTTTGTATTGTTTGAGTTGATGCATTATTCTGTATTGAGAATTGGGTGATTTTTCGTTTGTTTAAGAAAATAGACATAAGAAGCTTTGATTAGCCGCTGATTTCGTTGAATTTGGAGTTAAAACTGATTTTTGGTGAATTTTTGAAGTTAGGAGTTGAAATCTGGAAATGAGATGTGTTGAACCAACTCCAGAATTCGATTCTGGTGTTTCTCTCGACAGTGAACAGTATTCGAGTGAACAGTATTTTGAGTGTCGAGTGTTCGAGTGAACAGTATCGTGTGAATAGTATTCGAGTGGTCGAGTGTCGAGTGTTCGAGTGAACAGTGTTCGAGTGTTTGAGTGAACAGTATCGAAAAACAGTGTCGTGTGAACAGTATTCGAGTGTCGAGTGTTCGAGTAAACAGTGTCGAGACAGTGTCGTGTGAACAGTGTTCGAGTGAACAGTATCGTGTGAACAGTATTCTCGAATGAACAGTATTTTCGAGTGAACAGTATTCTGGAAAGAACAGTATTTTCGAGTGAACAGTATCGAGTGAACAGTGTCGAGTGTCGAGCAAAATTTCAGAACCACCCCAATTTGACTGTATACTTCCCAAAAAAGTCATGGATTTTGCATAAAAATCATATTTCCTTAAGATTTATCATAGTAATGATATTGAAAGGCTATTAATGTATGCATTAGACCTTGGATGGGCCGTTTTGTATATGGATCCAAGGAGAATGCTGATAAAATGATGATGTGATGTGTTGGACCTTGGGTGGACCGTTCTGTATACGGACCTAAAGGGAACACGGATATGATTATGTGATGTGTTGGACCTTGGGTGGACCGTTCTGTATACGGACCTAAGGGGAACACGGATATGATTATGTGATGTGTTGGACCTTGGGTGGACCGTTTTGTATACGGACCTAAGGGGAACAAGGATATGATGATGTGATGTGTTGGACCTTGGGTGGACCGTTCTGTATACGGACCTAAGGGGAGCACGAATATGATGATGTGATGTGTTGGACCTTGGGTGGACCGTTCTATATACGGACCTAAGGGGAGCACGAATATGATGATGTGATGTGTTGGACCTTGGGTGGACCGTTCTGTATACGGACCTAAGGGGAACACGCATATAATGAGATGATATATGTTGGACCTTGGGTGGACCGTTCTGTATACGGACCTAAGGGGAACACGCATATAATGATATGATATGTGTTGGACCTTGGGTGGACCGTTCTGTATACGGACCCAAGGGGCACACGAATAAAACAACGTGATATGTTGAACCTTGGATGAGTCGTTCTATATACGAATATAAATTTGATGTGCAAATGGACATAATTGGTTGATCTATTAGTATTTGATGTCAAATCCTGTGATTGGATATTTGTGAAATGCGAATAATTTTGTATAATGTTAGAACTTTCCTACTGGGCTTTATGCTCACCCCCCTCCATCCACAGGTAACACAGAAGAATGCTTATCCTAGAGATGTTCCAGAGCTTTCTTAGGGAGTCTGGAGTCGATATGCATATAGTTTTTGGGGACTGTCTTGATTCTCCTAGTATGTAATGGGAGATTTCGTTAGGTGACTATTAAGTGATGTATTGATTTTAGTCACCAGTGTATGTAAAATTAATTTTGAACAAATAGTCATAAGTTGTAATGAATTCTTGTGATAAAAAAAAATTATATATATTTATGAGGTATGGATGACATAATTATTATAAATTCTTATTCAATCACCTCTAAAATCTCTAAATAAGAGATTTTGGGGCGTGACTAGCTGTGTACTACGTGTTGGAGCGTTTTTTCATGGCACGGGATAGACGCCGACACGTGTCCCATGCGTGGTTGAATTTTGTGGACAGACTGGATGATTTTAATTCGTATCCATGGGGTTCGTTGTCCTATGAGAAGACACTGGGCTCAATGAAAAAGGCTTTGGATGGGAGGTTAGATAATTACAAGAGGCGAGCCCAAGCGAAGACGGACCAGGTGGAGAAATATAACTTGGAGGGGTGCCCGTACACCTTTCAGGTACATACTGCTATCCATGAGTGTGAACGTGTTTATTTCTTTTTCGGCCTCCCAAAATTTTACTACATGTCACTAACTAACCTGTTTGATGTAATTAAGGTTTGGTTGTATAAGGCCGTGCCTTACATTTGCACTAATTTTGGGAGAGTGCCCGGGGACTACGCTGGGAGGATACCACGGTTGTTGAAGTGGGAGACAGTTAAGACCCCGTCCTAGAACGTTGTCTACAATGATATACTAAGGGTTAGGAGGCTGGTACGTACGGATCCTCTGTTACATGAAATTGTCTTGTTTTTTGTTCACACCACATTAACTGTTTTGCATGATGGATTATATGTTGACGTAGGCTCGTCCGCTCGTCGTTTTGGAGCCGTCTGAGGAGGAGTAGCAGACCCAGTGGTATATACGGCTCGCTCATGCAGTTCGCATCCGGATAGGTGCACATGTGGCTTGGGCAACAGCTGTGGATGCACTATTATTGGAGGCGGAGAGCATTGAGCCACTTCAGACGGAGGGTCCTGCAGGTCCACCTCCGGAGGGACCAGCAGGTCCACCTCCTGAGGGTCCATCAGTACCACCTCCTGAGGGTCCATCAAGTCCACATCCTCAGGGTCCATCAACACCACCCCCTAAGGGACCAGCTGGTCCACCTCCTGAGGGACCATCAGCACCACCTCTTGGGGGTCCATCTGCTCCACCTCCTAAGCTTTCATCCGCTTCACCTCTTGCTAGCCCTAGTTCTCCCGTTGAACCTAATGTGGAGCCAGCAACAGACACGGCCAGTCCTGACATTGACGTACGGCCTTTCAGTCCAGCGCCGAAGCCGTTCTATAGTGTCGGACATCCAAGAGCATCGACTCTGACGTTGGGTCATGCGACCACCCACCAAACTCCTATACACGAGGTTCCTCCGAGTTGGCAGGTATGTAATACATTTGCATTAATTTTCTTGTCCGTTACAATTCTCATACAGGCGCCGCCGGTCCATGACAACTTCCAGAGCACAGTTTTACGTGAGCTTGCACTGCTACGTGCAGAGAACAAGGAATTGCGTGAGGACATAGTTCTTCTACGCAAGGATGTTCTGGACCTCGGTGGCAACTTCGGATATGATGAAACGGTACGTTACCATATTCACACACCGAAATTTGTCATTTCCACACGCTTAAGCTGACGGTTAGGTTTGGCGTATTTCAGGATTCAGATGCAGATTTTGACGGAGGTTCTGCTGATGACGGTGAAGGTCAGCCGCCCACGGAACCTGATTTCGTGGACCCCACTGTTCCTACAACCGATGCTCCTCCGAGGGGCTTAGTGTCGTGTCCGGGTCGCCGCCTACTTCTGGCAAAGCATAAGCGAAGCCCCTTTGTTAGCCCACCGGGTAGGAAGAGGCCGAGGGTTGAGCAGCAACAGGAAGCCGCAGACCAGTAGCAGCTACAGTCCGAGGCCCCGGTTGCTCAGCTGGAAGACAATCGATCTCAGCAGCCATCAGCGGATGTAGGAACTGGCCTCATCTTGTGCCTTCCGGTTCCACTTTTTGACCCACGTGCCTCGATAGTGGAAGTTGACCTGAATGCATTCGAGAGATGGCTGGCGGACTTAACCAAAACTAATTGCATTGATTTGGCAGTCTGCAGTGCAAATCGTCAGTTCTTCAAGATGATTCTCGGGCCATCACACTGGATCGAAGCTGAGGTAGTTTCATACCATCTCTTGCTGTCGAATATTGCGATATACATTTGGATTTAATATTGACAGCAATTACTATTTTCAGCACATAGATAGCTACTTGTGGTTGCTATATTCCAGAGCTCGCGCTATGACCGGACCTGGTGTCCAGAGGTCTGCTTTCCTAGACACCACTTTTTGGGTACATATTTCGTAAACATCTGAATTTAAAAGTAATTTCTGATTCCTTCAATGCGCTAACTGAACTCATGAACTTGCAATTGAAATTGAAGTCGTTGTTGGAGCAATACTCGGACAAACTGGATGACATTAACTAGGTGAAGGAGGATGACATGGTCCAGTAAGTCCTGGGACAGATGCCCCTCGTTGGAACACCATGGTCGACGTGGACAGGGTGAGAACATTTATATTCACTGAGTTTGTATATGCCATCTTATTTGAAATGTTGTGATTGATTTTCATGTTGTCAATTCATTTTCAGCTCTATCTCCCTGTTAACATCACCGATGATCATTGGGTGGCTGTTGAGGTGCAATTGAATCGCCATCACGTTTCCATATACGACTCATCTGTTAGGCATACTTCTGCAGACACAGTCATACAGATAGTCCGGTGCCTCGTTGAGCTACTACCCCGTATGCTGTCAATGGAGGTTTACGGTATTCCTGACTATCCCGCAACCCCATTCGACATTATGCGAATCAAGGACGAGGACCAGGCGCCACAGCAGGAGCCTGGGGGAGGGGCATGCGACGTTTACTGTTTGAAGTACATCGAGTTTCTAGCGGGGGGCGTTCCACTGACTGAGATTAAGGCATTCCCAGACAACGAATTGCAGGAGAGAATGGTGGTACAACTTTGGGTCAGCCGCGAAAACCCACAGACACAAGAGGCCGCCCCGACCATCACGGTGCCCTACTAGCTTGAGGCGCTGTTGCCTAAACCTCTTGTGCCTTAGGTGCTGTTGCCTCAACCGCTTGTGCCTGCTGATGTTGCAGCCACTACCGGGACTGCTGATGATGTGTCAGGGGATGTTACGACCACTATTGCCCATGACGACGTTGATTCAGCAGAGGTCGAGCAGCAGCCGAGCACGTTTGCACCATGACATCACCTATTTTTTGTATATATTATGTTTAGTTACACTTTTTTTTGTTGATAGTTTCTGCATATTTACACATTATTGTATAGTGACATTTTTTTTTTGTAGTTGCACATGGTTACGATGTATAGTTGTACGAAAACTTATAAATACACATTATTGTATAGTGACATTTTTTGACTTTTTTTTATGCGCTAATCACACAGATCTCCCCTGGGTTTTAGCTTAATTTTATTCAGAAACACTGTTTACCACTTTTCATTATACGATACCCCTGACTTTTTTGAAATTAATCATGGACACCCCTTCCGTCAATTTTGCCGTTAATTGTACGTAAATAAATGGAATTAATAGGGTTACAAAAGTCTTTCCACGTAATTAGTTAGTTAGTAATAGTCATTATCTAAAGCAAAGCATGAATTTAATACATCAAAATATATAAACGATAACAGTTACTTATAGATTCAAATAGATTAATTTAGGTAACAGTCATTATCTAAAGAAAAAAAAAGTTATTTTAAAATACCTCAATTGAAGTAATAGAATTATAAAAATGAAAAGGTATTTTAGAATACCTCATTTTAAGTGGAAGAAAGTGAATGAAAGTTCTGATCATCAGCGTGCCCACCAGCCCTCGAACACGAGACGGCAGCGTGATGCAAAACCCAATCACACCACCAGGTCGACGTGGAGGTGCGGGAATTCAACTTGTACGAATTTGTTTTTTCATGCTGCACCAAAGAACATATTAATTTTCGATGAGTTTTCATTGGCGTATAGATCTTTGATTAATAAAGTATTTACAAGTAGATTGTTTACAAATTGAAAGGGTTTCAATTGCTTTATATTTAGTGATAACAAAATTGTTGTTAAATTTTATATTTTTGTTTTTCTTAATCATAATATAAATGATTATATTGTTGGCGACTAATGAGTTGTTGTCCTCTTTTGTTAACATCATTATGCTTTATGATTATTTTAAATAAAAGAGTTCCAAACAAATATAAAAAGAAACTACAAACTTCAAATAACATATTATTTATTGATATTGATTAATTAAGGTAGTAGATGAGTTAAAATGAGAGGTAAATAATATGATTTTTTTTTATACAAACATAAAAGTTTCCGTTGTTTTGAGAGAACCACTCTCTAAATAAAATACTAATTTTAAAAAATTCTTCAAATACATATTTATTTGATTTATGATGAGATTAAATACAAACAAAAAAATGTAGATGAGTAAAAATAAATAAAGATAATTATAAAAAATTAAATAATCTATCTTAACAACTTATTTAAACAACTAATATTTCCTGAAGAAACTCATAATATAATTCTCAAAAATCGTATTAAAATCTGACTCATAATCATGATTATCGATAATCTTCATATTTTACATGTATATATATAAGATGATAGGAAAATTATGAAATATAATAGAATTTTTTGATACCAAAGAGAAGTTTGTGATTGCATGAGTGATATTAGGGGTGAAAATTTGGGTTTGTGGGTCGTGTTTGTGTCGTATCAAGTTATGACATCCAACCAGTTTATTATTCGTGTCAATGAATTTCAACCCGAACACGACCTGTTTATTAAACGGGTGAGCCGCGGGTAACACAATACGATATACGAACACGAATAATAATGGTAATTTCGTGTTAAACATTCATACCTAACAAGATTATGACACGTTTAAATATTTAACATGTTTATGACAAGTTTTACAGAAATGATTACAACACGTTTAAATTATTAACATAATTATGACACGATTAAACATTTCAATTTTCAACCTATTTTAGTATTTTTAAATTAAAAAAGTTATAATAAGAAAATATTCAAAATTCATCCAATACAATAAAAAATCCACTAAATATCAAATTCTATACAAACTTAAAATGCAATTTAGCTTTTAAAAAAAATCCATTGCATCTTTTTAACTCTTAAGTAACCTACAAAAAAATATGTATAAAAAATTAAGGGTATTTTAAGATCATATCAAAATTATTAATAATATAATATTAATATACAACCTTGAATTTAAATATCTAATAAACATATAATGAATTTTAAAATTAATTTGTATTTATAATTGTGTCACTTTAAAAATAATCATGTCAATCCATGTAGTCGTGTTGACAAGTTTTATTAGTGTTAATCGTGTCATAAATGGATTTGTATCACCCACGAGTGTAATCCCTCAACCTGAACATGACCCAGTTATTTAACGGGTTGAAAATTTTAACCTGAACACAAGCCAAACACGATCAAGAGAAATTTAAACCCGCTTATTTTCGTGTCATGTCGTGTCAGGTTTGAGGGTCGTATCAAAAATTCCCACCCCTAAACGGTATATTTAGCATTTGCTTAGATAAATTAACATCAGATCAAGCTTCAAGGCCAATTAATTTGAAAAATCTCTAAATGGAATTTCGGATTATTAATTACCTCATTCATAAACAATATAGTTAGAGTTTCTAGATATGATTATAATTACATGTCAAAATTAATTAATTTTGATTGGGATAAAAGAAAAAAGGTATTTTAGAATACCTCTTTTCGATTTTCAATATATATATATATACACACACACACACACACATATCTGCGCCCAGATTTCATGCTGCATGCTGAATGCCAAGCTCAAACCCGTTCCCTTTTATCATATCCGAACATAAGGTTTGGACCACCTAGGCCACGAGTAGAGTTGGCATCCCATTTTCACAAAAGTCTATTTTCTTAAAAACCCACGAAAGATCAGCCCATTGTTGTAATATTCAATTTATATTAGCACGAAGCAGATTTTTTTGTTAATGTACTTTAATTTACAATTTCTTACAATTTCCAACTTCGACCTTTAAATTTAAGCATAAAATTTATCCCATAATTATAAGATATTTTGCATTGAAAATAAGCTATACTATATAAATTAAAATCGCTCATTTTCCCATTATTTGATGACACAAAATGCCTCATTTATTTTATATCTTTAAAGCAAATAAAAAAATAGAACTAATGATATTGAGTTTTTTTTAATTCCTTTGTAGCATTAATCTAATTAAAAGGTAACTATTCGAAGCGACAATTAGTAGACATAGCCTTCTTAGAATCGGCTCTCTCTTCATGCTTCCCAACCAAATCAACTAAAAAATCTGCAAGATGAACGAGAAATAATAACAAATCAGTTTCAAAATTCCGATAATTTTATAGAAAAAAGGAGTTATAATGCCACAAAAATAAGATTTATATGACAAAAAAAAAGAAATTTATCATATGACAAATTTCCATTTATATTTTTAGCTTTTTTTCTCTAAGATTTGTAGCTTTTTCTTTTATATTTCTTCTATATTAAGTCAAGTTTGGCTCGTTAGGTGGGCATCAATCAGGCTATGTAATTCAACCCCAATTGCGCTGTAATCGTCCAGTCAAGAGACTACCTAAATGCTCTCATTTGTTTTGTGTAATAACAATATAGTGCTTCACTGTTTTCAACCCTCATTTCCATTTCCATTTATCGTTTACTTTAGAATAATTAATTTCAAAAAAAAAATTCCAGTTGCAAGGACATTTCCATTTATTATTTATTTTAGATTAATTAATTGAAGAAATAAATGCCACTTGCAAAGAAATAAATTGAAGAAAGCGAAGACGAATTATATGTATCTTACTGAAATCATTTTGTATCATAAGAGTAAAAAATGTAATAACGATGGTTTTATATTGAAAATGAGAAATTAATGTGCAATCATTTATCACACACACACACGCACATATATATGTATATATATATAAAGATATTTTAGAATACCTTTCTTTTGATAAAAGATGGTTCGACTTTCCTTGGCCTACTTTATCAACCCTTGCCCTCAACATCCAAACATATATAAGGTCTGCACCACCAAGAAGTAAGAAAGCTTGACAAAAATTTTCTCTCACAATAATTATTTTACTTGGATTGTTTTTATATTATAATATTCATAAAAATTTAGGATGGAAGAGATTTGATGTTCCTTTCAGCTTTAGACAATGAAATGCTAAGTATGACTTTAATTACCGTAAATAAGTTTAAACATGTGAAATATAACCGAGAAAAAAAAAACTTGTAATTTGCATTAGAATCGGGCTATTAACCTTATATATATATAGACACACACATACACACGCTAGTTAGCAACAATTTCAAATAACAAAGAGAGTGGACGCTAGTAGCAACAATTTCAAATAACAAAGAAAGTGGTTCTATTTAGATTTTAGCCACTAGCTCTTGAACTCGTGATTAGATGATATGATGCTATGAGTACTCATAGTCATATTTTTTTTTTAGTACAAATTTCATTAACATATCTTTTTATGATTAGATCTATTTGACAAATTAATAAAAAGGATATTCATTGTTTTATATTTACCGTGCAATAATAGAAGTGTTGTTAATTTTTTATAGCAATTTTTAAACTTTAAATTATAATGAGAATAGAATAAAAGAGGTATTTTAGAATACCTCATTGAAGTAACAAAGTGAAGCACGGAGAGAAAGCTAGTGACTGTGGCTACCAGCTTCGAACCTGAGACTAGTGTTATGGTGCATTAAGATCCAAAACCGCTAGGTCACTCAAAAGCTGCTACTCTTGAATTGCATATTTCAGCTAATTGATCAATTTTTAGTTGTAAATTATATTTCAGCCTGCATTATAATATGCAACCGATCCTTTGTTACGGCTGTCCGAGTTCGACATTACGTGCACTATTGAAACAGTCGCTTTTTCAGACCAAAAATAAGCGCTTTAATGCATGGACCGTAAGTCCCTACTTCGAAAAATGACAAATTAACGTTTTCTCAGTGTTAAAATTGCTCTTTTTAAAATTCTTTAGAAGTGGAAACGGGTAGAATAATTCTTACATCTGTAAACGTAATAGTAACCATTATGAAAATGATGAATATGCAAACCCACTTATATCTTATATTGATCATTCCCTTTTTCATCTATGTTAACTTACCATCTTAAAAGATTATATTAAAGCAGCTATACCTATAACCTATTTACAATCAATTCTTCTTGTAGAGTTTTTAAAAAGAATAAAAAATAATATGGTAATTATATCTTTAGTAGGATATTGCCAACTTATATTAGAGAGAGTTTGTTATAAATAGGTTATAAGTATATCATTATTCTTATATTTACATAAACTTCAACATGCATATATCTTCCAATATTACTATAAATCTCTTTGATTAGTTGTTAGCGGAAAACATAAGACTAGTTTTTTTATTTCATATTAATATATGATAAATCATCATTTACCAAGATTGAAAAGTTAATCACTTAAATTCCAAAGCAGATTAATAATATTTACTTTTTTATATTTCTATCTATTATTTATTCTGTAAAACCACTTAATCACTATAAACATCAATTAAAAAATGAAGAAAATTAGTTTATATATATATATATATATATATATATATATATATATATGTAATTGGTGATCTAGATATTATCATATCTAATTTAATAATAAAAAACATTTGAAAACCTTCCTATGAACGAAAATTATGGAAGTGGCTATCACATTTCTATAATTAATTTCTTAATATAACAACAATTATTATAAGTTATTATTGAGTAGAAAATTAAGGAGCATTGATTGGGATTAAAAAAAAGTATTTTAGAATACCTTATTTTTTGGAGAATTCCTTAAGTGATTCAGTCTCACCACCTTATATCTTGCTAATGTGGTGAGCTCAGCTAATAAGTAAATGTCACATAATATACATGTCGGCAACTAATAAGTAAATGTCACATAATATACATGTCGGTAAGTAATTAAAACCCTATTTATGGATATGCATAGAATATAACCGAGACCAAAAAAAAAACTTTTTGCGTTAAAACTAGCTATTAATATCTTTTTAAAAGTGTGAAATTATGACAAAACATTGGAACCGCACTCATATACAATTTTAAGACTAGGTGATATGATGTTGAAAGCAATCATAGTTTTTTTTTTAATACAATTTTTGTTAATAAATTTTTAAAAGTAGATCTACTGACAAATTAAAAAGGATATTCATTTTTTTTATATTTAGTAATAATGAAAGTGTTTTTTTTTTTTGTTTTACAACAATTTTTACAATTTTAATTACAACCTAATTAAAAATAAAAATAATCTCTTGAATATGTAGTTAAATTAAGTACAACTAAAAGAAAAGAAAACAACTTCTGAACCTTAAGTTGATTAAATGAAAATAGAATAAAAGAGGTATTTTAGAATACCTCATTTGACTGATTAATTAAATTAACCAGAAGCGAAGAAGATAGATAGCGAGTGTGGATACCAGCTTCGAACCTGAGATAGGCATTATGCAAAAGCACCCACGCCACCAGGTCACTTAGAAGCTAGTAAGCGCTAGGTACGTATTATCTTAATTGATCATTTTCAGTTTTAAATTTAAGTGCCAAATATATTATAATATGATTTTGTATTAACAAATAGTGAATCTCATATGAAAGTAGTGATACTCATACTAGAATATATAAACGATAATTATTGATATTTAAATTCACGCATTAATGATCGTCTACCTAATAATTTTCACAATCCACCCATTTTTTAGTTTTGAATATCAACGAGAATATGGAGATTCTATTAAATGGAATTGTTTGATTACAAGGACTAGAAAGAATTGAAGCAGGTGTATGAATAAATAATTATATGACGCAAGAAATGTTCATCTTTGACTAGAGATCTAACACGGATTTCGGATTTAAAACTTTGAAAATGTTGGTTCCAGGCCAGTCCAATGGAGCCCAAGTCTTTCATTTTTTTTTTTTTTTTTTTACCCTCTGAGATATCCTGGCCCAATGACCCAATCCCTACGCTTTTTGAAGTCTCAAAATCTCTGCCTGAACCGGAGAGGATAGCCAATTACCTTCGGAAACCTTCTGTTCTCTTTACTTGAAGTTCCTTGAAAGCATGTAGGATATTTTTCTTTCAATTTCGTCTTTCTATGTTTCAGATGGCATTTCAATTGCTTAGATTATATGCTAGTATTACATGTTTTGAAGAATAATATTGAAGGTGCGTTCTGTGTATAGAAATCGTTTTTTATCATGAGGGTATAGGTTTGTTAGCTAGGCATATATGTTATGGTTAAAGCTAACTAGCTGTAACACTAATAGACCAATTTCTAACTCGAAATTCAAGCATGAAATAAAACTGAAATTATAAAATCATTATGCATTGAAAATAATGATTTAATGTTTTAATGTTTTAATGTAATTTTTTATAATTTTTTTATGAATATAAGATATCAAAAGATTAATGAGATGAAACTATAAATTTTTATACAAAGAAAGGTTCACGTATAATTTATTTGGCAGTATATACAGCAAAGCATTTGTCTGATATATTAACGTTATGATCAAGACTAATTAATTAGAAATGACTCAAGTATTGTTATTTTAGATTATTATCTTATTCATTAAAAAAATCTACTAATATGCTTCAAAACATATAGATTTATAATATTAAACAGAATTTTTACAATTTAGGCTTGATTTCGGTTCCATTCATGAATCATCCACCAATCACCATAAAATTTATAAAATGATGGAAAAAGAAGTCAATACAGAAAATAAGCAACTAGAGATATTGCATATCCTTTCAAACCTAGTTTAATAATAAAAATCATTTGAGAACCCTATTACATATCGAATATTAATGGAATAGCTATCAGCCTATCAGATTTTTGTAATTTAATTTCGTGGGGATTACCATTGAATTGGGATTAAAAAAAAAAGTATTTTAGAATACCTCTTTTTTCTTTCATGTGGCTTTGCTTCTCTGTCTGCTTGCCAACCTTGAACCCTTGTCCTCATCACCTTAAAACAAGGTCAAGACCACCTAGGAAACAAGAAAGGTTGGCATCCAGTTGTCATACAATAACTCTTTTATTTAGTTTAAACATTCCACCACTAATACGATCCTTTATATTTAGTACGGAAGAGATTTTGATAATTCTCTTATTTTGCAATGGCCATTAGAAGCTCTAACTGACTGGTCTTTTGATGACCATAAGATAAAAATTAGAAAATACATCTTTTTTTTCTATTAGATTGAGAAATGTGATTAACAATTTATTATTTACTTTTAAATATCATAGAGAATGTACGATTTATGTATGAGATAATGTAAATCTACTTATTTGATTACATATGTTATTGGTTTATTCTCTCTTGTAATTTGTTAAAATCCTAGAAGGTAAGATTTACTTTAGTAATTTATATATAAAAAAAAAGTTTTTTTAATACTTGTCTTACTATAATTCTCTGTCAAAGAATAACTTTAGTTTTTTTTTTTTAAGCCTTTTATTTTCTTCCATGACAAAAGGGTATATCAATTTATTGAGTAAAATTTGGAGGTGTAAATAAAGGCCAAAATTTTTTAGGATAACCTAAGGTTTTGTTTCGTACAATTATTTTAAATGGTGGTTTATATTTTTTGGTAATTAAAACTTTAATTTATAAAGCTTTTATAAGTAGATATATTAACAAGTTAGAAAGGGTTTTTATTGTTTTTATGTTAAGTAATAACAAAAGTTTATTATTATTATTTTTTTTTACAATTTTATCTCTTTCAATTACAACTAATCAAAAATTAAATGAAACTAATTTTCCTAATGTAGTTAAATTTAGAAATAAATAAAAAAGAGGTATTTTAGAATACCTCATTTAAGTGAAACCTCGGGGTGGTTAATGTGACATCAGATTACCAGCTTTCGAACCTCCAAGACCAAGAGAAGTGATAAGCACTCACACCACCAGGTCCACTAGAGGCGCCAGTGCGGAAGGTTGCACATCACATTTTTTCAGGATATAATAAATTAAATTCTAAGATATAAAAAATAGAAGCCATTGTTGTGATGGCATGTGGATAATCCAGCATCCTCATCCTGAAACGTTGGCCTTTTATTTGGTCAAGCTTCACTACCGGTTAAACATGTTAAGTGAAGAGACTACTGTCATTCTGTGATGCTCTCATTTTTCTAAGCAATAATAATTAGTGCTTTTATCACTTTCAACCTTCATTTGCATTATATTTATTCTTTATTTCAATTATCAGATTATTAATTTCAATAACATAACATAAAATGGAGGTTGCAAAGAAATAAATTGAAGAAAAGAAGGTCTAATTATATATGTCATTATAAACCTTTTTATATCACAAGAGTACATGTATTTTTCTAATTTGCTCTAGTCATATGAACGTAATAATAACCTAGAGCTACATCATAATATATAAATGATATTGTTGGTATCTAAATTCAAGTGCAAATCATCATTCAATCATTATTAAAAAAAAAAAAAGAAACGTGTTAATTAAAATGAGAGGATAATAGTACGGATTTCTAATGAATATAAAATATAGAAAGGTTAATGAGATGAAACAGAAAATTTTGATACATTAAAGCATTTGCTTAGACATATTAACATCTGATCAAGGCTAATCAATTAAAGAGAAATTAACGTTGTTATTTTCATTGACTAGTTTAACAAATTAATTTGAAAGGTCTCAAATGTTATTTCATATTATTATGTTTTTCAAGAATAATATTATATATTCATACGCTTCAAAATATCTTGATTTATTTTTCTACTCATTTATAATATCAAAAAAAAATGAAGGTTACAATTTATATCTCCATTTATTATCACCAAGAAGTTCAAATTAGCAGTACATCTGAAGTCATCATGAATATTTCTACGAGGAGTCCATTGATCTTACTATGCAGACTCCAGAGGAATACGAAGGTTAGGCAACACTGTGTCATAAAATTTTTTATTTATTTAACAGCGTCATAATCCCCGGAAACCCCCCGTTAAATATCGAAATACATGCGGTTTTCAAAAATTCAACACAACCCCCCGCCGTTAGCTTCAGTTTCGTTCGAGTTTTAAAAATCTGAAGTAGAATGCCGCAATTACTGATTTGCCCATGTCAGCTCAAATTTCAACATGAACCTTCCGAAACGCAAGAAGGCAATCATTATTTTTTAATATTTTATAATTTAAGTAAAAGTAAAATTCTAGTTTCCCATTTTGTCCACATTGTGCATGTGAAATTACAATCATACCCCTTAAGCGTAAAAATTCATTGAAAACTGACCGTTGGATTGGTTATTCCATGAAGGAGAATTTTCAGTTTATAAGGGTGTATTCTTTTACGAATCCAGTATTATTGTTTTTAATTGAATTTAGAAATATATGTTTAATTTTGAATTATTTTAAATTTTGAAAAGAATATGTGGTTAAGATTGAATGTAAATTGCATTGGAAAATGTGCTGTACAGAAAACAGGATTTGGATTCATAAAAGAACAGAGTTTAAGTGCCCGACGTTGGACTAAATTCAGTGTGGACAACTTTTGTTCCTGCTTCCATTTCATTGATTTCTCATGAAAAAATTGAAAAAATAGACAGAATTAGGAGTTTCAGTAAAATTTAGACACATCCTAAAAAATTTTTATGTCGTAAACACTTTATTCGTAAAATGAATAAAATACCCTTAATAATTGAAAAGAAATAAGGAAGAAAATTAAAAAAACAAACCATCATCACTCATTCCTTCCTGCACTATTCGACACACTCTTCAACAGCTTTGTTTCATTTCATCTCATTGTTTACTCGTAGAGTTAAAGCTGAGCAACAAGGTAAAACAAACTCTCCTTAATCTCTCTCTAAATGGCGCAAGAATGTTGAAGTAGGTTGTAATGTTTTCGTTATTTATTGTTTTGATAGGTGTTAACCGCATTATGTAGCTTAAAATAGGGATATGTATATAAACTAAGCTTAGAGATAGTGCGGTTTCTATCAAAATTTGTTAGAAACTGCAAATTCATTAAAAAAAGCTGGTATCGCAGTCGATAGGAAAAAAGGCACGATTTGTTGAGCGATTTCGCTCGATGTGTCGAATGTACTCTCGATATGTCAAGGGGTAATGTCGAGTGTCGGGTTAGTACGTTGAGTGTAGTATCGACAGCGTCGATTGTTGGATGTGTATATCGAGTTTGTGCGTCGAGTGTGGTTCGTCGAGTGTCGTGCGTCGACATCTACAAAAATGCCCTGATGACGAGTGTCAGTTAGTGCATCCGATAGGACTCGATACTTAATGTCGAGTGTCGAGTCTAAAACCGAAACTCGTGATGTCGGTTTTCACAAAACCGACACTCGATGTCTACGAAAATACCCTGATAACGAGTGTCGGTTGGTGCATCCGACAAGACTCGACACTTAATGTCGAGCGTCGAGTCTAAAATCGACACTCGTCATTGTCTTTGTTACGACGAAAAACATCGGTTTGCACCATTTTCGTACACATCAAACCACAAAATCAACCTAATAACACTTCATTTAGCTCCATAAACACAGAATAAGTATAAAAATTGATCCGAAACTCAAATATCAAATTCAAAATCCCTAAAATCTAGCCCAAAACCCTAAGAAATTCAAATGTTTAATTTCGTAAATAAATCTCTATTCCTTCGTATTATGCCTAATCTAAACGTCATTTTCATTCTACATAACGCAAATATCACTTCAAATGATCAATAAAATAAGTGAAAAAATAAAAAATAACAAAAAAGCCGACGAAGTAACTTACTCGAGTGTCGATTCTTGTTTCTTTCTACGTCTTCTTGCTTGTATCTTCAAAGGATCGTCATGTCGGATTTCTCTTGCTGCATTTTGGATGGTGTTGAGTGGTATAGAAGGCTGGACAACAACAGACTATATGGAAAAAGAGGGAAATGAAGAGTTTTGTAATAAATTTAATTTTTAAGAGGTATTTTGGTTATTTTACGAGAAAATTATCCATGACATAATAATTTAAAATGTGTTCATATTTTACTACAAACTCTTTAGGAGTGTCTATTTTTTTAATTTTTTCTTTTCTCATTGGGGAATAACAGCTTTGATTGTGCAAGGTCAGCACATAGCTAGAGTCAAAACTCCACTTAATCCAAGTTTTTGCCTTAAAAGATTATCTCAATTCTCAAAGTCAACGGAAAAAAAGCCATAATAACATAGAAAAGTGTATGTACATAGCAACCAAGCTACGTTTAGCAGCAACATAATTAAAAATTCGAGGACATCTCTTTCTCAAAAAAATTGGATTTTCTACTCAAAAGTTCTCCATTCCAAGGCACACAACAATAACATCTAAGGTTAAGGTTATATTATTATAACACAGGAGTTGTTTGAGGGACAGTTTCCACCAGTCTCATCAACTTTTAATCCGTTAACCACTGAATAACTTTAACAAAACCTTATTTTATATTATTATGATAAACACAATAAAACAACAATTATGCATTAAAAAGAAATTGAACAGAATGTCCTCCGATAAGGGTGGGCAAGAATGAAACAAATCCACATAAATCCTTCACAATATAAAGACTCTTATAAAATGAGAACCCAGTTAATGGAAACGTAAAACAAGGAAGGAGCCATCAATGTTTAAAAACTCACTAAGAAGGGTGGATGTGTTGCTGCTTCTTCTTCCTCTTCTGGGTTAATTCACCCTTTTACTTTCAAAAATAACAGCCCCTCTGCCACTCACTTCTATTATTTATACTTTTTGTTTTTTGCTATCTCTGTTTCCATCGCCCTAAAACCCTCTGCACTGTCCAAACTCTCCATAAAATGGCCACTATCTCCCGCTCTCTCCACCGCACTCTGACGCGTCATTCTCCACCACAACAGCGCCTTCCGCGCCACCAACTCCATCAGCACCTAACCACCGCAACAAACACCAACGGATCCACCAATTTCTCTCTCCAAATTCATTCCTACGCAATTGGAAGGCCCCAAAACAACTTGTATAAAGAAGAAAATCATTTTAAAAAAGCATTGCAATCAATCGATGCACGGTTACCAATTTCCCAATCCAATTTTTTTAATTCAAGTTAAAAATCCTACACAAAATTACCCTATTGCCCTTGCTGTTCAAACTCCAATGAAACGGAAACTAACGGCAGGTGGTTTTGCCCTGGTTTTTGAAAATCGCGTGATAGGAATTATCTCTATTTAATGGGGGGTCCAGGGGGAAAACCCTATTTAATATTTGAATATCAAAATATTTTTTTCTATTAATATGGAAAAGATTTTTGGCATTCCTTCAGCATTAGGCAACGAATAATGTTGAATCTTTTGATCTCTAATTGGATAAAGGATTGGTATCTTATTCGCCTAAGAGTCTTGTTAGTGTTTGTTTCGACTAATGTAATGGTTAAAGGAGTTTTTATTTTAATGTCAAAAGTTTATTTATTTATTGTCTAGTTTGGTTGCATTTAAGAATAATTTACAATTGATTAAAAAAAACTCTTTTATATCTACTAGATTCTAATAAGGTTAATTTTTTTAAAGTTATGAAATATCAAAGATACTCCTTATTTGTATTAAAAATTTTACTTTTTTTCTTATAATAAATCTCATTTTTAGTAATTTAACTATAATAATATTTATATATTTATCTAATCAAACAAGTAATAGTTTTTTAAGAAGAATTCTATTTTTAGATGCTCTACTCAAATATATTTACTTTTATAAGTTTTACTTAGAGAAGCCAAAATAAGTCCTAACATTTTTAATTAAAGAATCCTAACTTCAATAAAATATTGCCTATGTAGTAATTTATTTGTAAACATAAGTTTTATATTCAACATTATAAATTTAAATAAAAAATCATATTATATGCAAATTGTTCTCATATTAACACGCTCTCTAACATAAGGGTTAGCTATAAAAAAAAAAAAGAACCTTTAAATTTAAGATGCTCGAGTCCATAATTCATTTTCAATTCTCTTTTATTATTAGTCAGTTATCTATCAGATCTGCTTATGTATCTGTATCAAATATCAAATAAACTTTTATGTATATTAGCACTTGCTTATTGGGAAAATTCAATACATTGGAACACCAATTAATTAAATCAAATTAGATTTAATGTGTAGTAGCCATGGTGGGTTTGATACTCCTCTCCTTTTTCTTTTGGAGTAATATGAAGAAATAAATAAAATGTACTAATAGGTTATATATTGACTAGCTAATAATATATTGCTGAAATAATGCTGACTTTTGGATTAATAAACATAATATTTGATATCAATCATCAAATCTATTAATCTAACATCTTTATAAAAGTTTGAAGTTTTTTTTTTAGGGCTTACTAGTAGCAGAGTGAAATTTGTACTCCTTTCAATTTTTAAAGTTTCTATATCTAAAAGAGTGAGCTATTAATCTCTTTGTACAGGAAAATCGATTCTTATCTTGATATTTGGTTGAGATATCTCCGCAATATATCAAAAGCAACCAAACTAGTACCATTAATACTGATTTTTTCATTTTTGAATAATTCTAAATGTATGATCAACTTACACAACCAAATCTATACAACTTGACGTAACGTAAAATCATTGAATAGGTAGATCTCACTTTATTTATTTTCAACTCTCGAATTTTCTTTTTATTTTTATTCATTTAATAAATTTGTACTACATCCGAGATCAAATAGACTCTATTGTTTAGGTTGATTGTATATGTAGCATTACTTTCCATTTTTATATGCTTGTAGCATTGAGCTAGCTAAGAGGTAAATAATCAAAACTCATAATAAGAAGAAAAAACATACAAAGTTTTTCCTCATGTTTTCTCCAATTTATACATAAATTTGAATACAATTTCACAGAATATGTAATTTTATTTTAATTAGAGTTTAAAATGATTAGTTTAATTGAAAATAAAATTAAAAAGAGGTATTTTGAAATACCTCGTTTGGTCACAAAGTTGGGGGTTCGAAAAGGTACCAACATTCGACCTTGAGACCAAGCAATATGGCGTGCAAAACACCCTCAAACCAGCATGTCCACATAGAGGCTCTAGTACGCCAGATTTGCGTTTCTTTTTTCCTTTGTAGCAACAAATTTAGTACAGTAACATCATCCTAGAATTCCTAGATGTGAAGATTTAAATTTTTTTATTAAAAAAAAATCAATTTTGACCAATCTTTTGAAAATAACAACACTTAACAAATTTACATATCCCTATAAAGTACAAGTTTAAGCATCAAATTTATCTCAAGTTTATTTTTTTTAAATATAAACATAATATTCAACAGTTTAGTTTGATATGTACATTATTTGATGTACATCTAACATCATTAGTAAACCAACTTGACAACACTTGATTAAATAATAATTAAAAATTATATATAAAAAATAAAGCCTCGTTTATTTTTAAATTCAGAAGTAATTTTCTAAAAACACTCATATACTAATATATTTTAAATCAATATCAATAACATATTATTTTCAAAATTAAAAAAACCACATATTCTTACTAAATTTTAAAAACAAAAACTAAAATACAAAAACAAACATATTCTAAGTAATTGGATGTGCAGACCAGATTAGAAAAATTAATTTCAATTAGTTGGGATGAAAAAGGCATTTTAGAATACCCTTTTTCCTTTTTATATCATTTCTAGCTTCTGGTCAGTAGTCCTGATTGCATGCCTTTCAGCCCTTGCCTCAGTAATCAAGCATACCGTTTAAACCATCAAGGAAACAGAAAGGATTGGCAGCTACTTCTTATACAACAACTATTTTATTGTAAGCATCCCACGCCTAGATGTGATTTTTTTTTTTAAATTGCTGGGGTAAAAATTTTTTTACATAGTAACCAAAAAATTGCTAAGTACACATGTTCATTAAGTTTTTTTTTCTTGTTAGTATCTTGATATATAAAGGAAATCCTAATAATAATAATAAATAAATAAATAGTAAATGTTAGGTTTTTCTATATAGGGTGATGCTAATTAATTACAATTTGTTTATTTCCAAATATACTTCTATCTTTACTTTAAAGGATAACATAAAAAAATAGATAGAAAACATATTAAAATCTATATATATATAATTTTTTTCTATGTTTTAATATTACAATTTCAGTAATAATAGACAAGTAAGAAAGGCTAACTACAACTTTAACTGCCAATTTTAGCCTCTAAATTTAAGCATGAAATAAAACTTATTATAATAGAAGATCTTTTACGTTGAAAAAGAGCTACTAATCCCTTTTCATACTAAAATTGCTTTTTTCTTTGTTAATATCTCAAAAAAAAAATAGTAACATTGATTTTCTTTTTTGTTTTTCACATTCTTTTATCGTTTATAGTGTCAAAAGTATACATTCACAATATTATATCGAACTATAAGAGTGCACCACCTAGGATCCGTTAAGAAGTTTCATGATATTACAAAAAAAGCTCAGGATGTGTGGATATTATTAAAAAAATTATAATAATCCACGCACCATATTACGTTTACTGCAATTAGGCATAAAACCCAAAATGTAGCATTAATCTAGTTACGAGGTAAATATTTAAAGGCAGAAAGAGGGAACAATTTTTGTTTAAAAGACAAAAAAAAAGGTATTTTAGAATACCTCATGTTTGATGATTTCTGATATTCTCTTCAGCTAGCAGCTCTCGAACCCGAGACAGATGGCATGATGCTTTAGTCAATCACACCACCTGGTCCAAGCCGAGGCGCTGGGATTTAAGTTTTGCCTAACGTTTATTTTTCTACTAATAACTTCAACAACTAGTTGTCTGATAAACTCTAGTACAAATATCATGCCATTTTAAATAAAAAACGATAATAATTTCAGTACGCTATGGTGATCATTGATTAAGACATGGAGGGTAGACTTATAACAACAATAATAATTAATTACATAATCACTCTATCTATCTTTTTCCTTCACTCAACAATCAATCGCTCAAGGTTCATCATTTTTTTTTTGGTTTTTTTCTTATGTATGGGCTTGGAAGTCAGGCCAAAGGCCCAATAAGCTCCTGTGCATCATTAGCAAAACAATGCTAAGAGGACCAGAATTGAAATTTATGAGTTTATCTATAGTTACTTGATTATTGTGGGACACGAGTGAAAATCATGAGAGTAAAACAATAATTTTTATGAATATAAAATATAGAAAGTAATGAGATGAATCCGGATTAGTCCAGTGGCAAGAGCGCACCAAGGATTGAGTGATAAGTTCACTATAGTCTATCTCATGATTTAAGTGTTAAGTGAGAGATCGTAACTATTGGTTGTGGTTGCGTCAGTCTCTCTTGAAGATTAATTAAGGTACTATAAGTTAGCCGGAATACCTTGATTAAAAAAAAAAAAGAAAAAAGAAAGAGTAGTGAGATGAAACACGAAAATTGGTTACACAAAGAAAAAGTAATGAGACGGAACATGAAAATTTTTTATAGCAGTTACTCATATATATATATATATATATATTGATATCTAATCAATTCTAATTAAATAGAAATTAATGATTTTCACTTTCTTGATTAATTTGAAGAATTGATTTAATGAATTTCAAATGCTATTTCATATTATTATTTCATTAATGGAATATGTTTTATATCCACGTACTTACATATCAATTTATTTTTCTATTCACTTATATCATGACAAAAACAAATGAAGTTTACAATTTATGCCTTATTTCAACTCCATTAATCTCACCAATGACCATAAAACTTAAACAAAAAATGGTAAAGTTAAAGAAAATTGGTTTAAATATAGATTAATTAATTGGAAATCGGGATCCTTTCGAATCTAATCAATATAAGAAACTCATTGGAAAACCATATTAGAAATGAAAATTAATACATGCGAGTGTTGATTAGAAAATTAATTGATTTAATTGGGAATTAAAAAAAGAAAGGTATTTTAGAATACCTCTTTTTGTTTAAATATGTAACATACACATACGTACTCCTTTTAATGTTCCTTCAGCCTCTTCCTTTGCCAGTCTTGAACCTGTGTCCTCGATTTCTAGGATCGAGGCCTACACCATGGGGAAAACAGGAAAGATTGGCATCCACGTCTCATGCGATTCCATTTTATTCATGATTCAATACTATAAATTCCATTTAATATTAGCATGGAAAAGATTTTGACATTCCTTTAACATTAGACAAGTAATAACACTAAATCTTTTGAGCACTAAGTGGATAGAAATTGAAAATACTATAGCATTTTATCTAATAGTCTTCAAAGGATTGTTATCCTATCAACCCAACATTATCGATTGAATATCTTGGAAAAGGTAAAATCTATTTGGGAAATGAAATGGTATAAACTTATTTATATCTCATAATAGTCTGTTCTCTTTTGCTTCTACCCTAAATCACAAGCTCAACAGATTATTTCCGCATCGTATTCTACACATATCTTCTCTTTGTTTAAATTTCTGTAGGAGTTGTTAAGATAACGAGGGTCCACACTAAAAACCGAACAGCAGGTTTCGGGCCAGTCAGATGGAGGCCCATTCTTTCATTTTGTATCACTGAGATATCTTGGCCCAATCACCCAGTGGCTAGGTTTTGGATGCTTCTTTTGTATCTCTGAAAATTTATAGCCTGAACAAGAATGAAGAAGCCAGGCAAATTTTCTACTACTCTCTCTACATTGTCTCTACTTGGTTATTGAACCCAAGCAATAAGCCAATAAAACTTCTGCTGTCTCTGCTTCAATTTACTTGGAACTATGTAGTATGGTTCTCTTATTTCAATTTCATCTTTCTTGTTTCGGTTGTTAAATTGCTTATATTAATATTTATGTTAGTATTATACGTTTTCACAAAGAACGAAGATGTGCCATTGAAATCGTTCTGTATCATGATTCATGAGAGTATTAATTTATATTTTATGTTATTTGGCTATGGTACGAGACAAGTTAAAACAAAAAAAAAATTACATGAGTACTTCTTATTAATATAAGATGTAAGAAGATTAATTAATGAGATAAAACAGGAAATTGATTTTGATAAAGCAAAGCATTTGCTCGCATGTTAACATCTGAACAAGGCTTTTTAATTAGAAATAAGTACTGTTTAGTTTACCCATTCATTTAAATAATTAATTTGAAGAATATAAAATGTTAATTTAGATAATTATCATCTCCATATTCATGGAAAAAATTGTATCTATTCGTATGCTTCAAAACATATCCATTAATTTTTTTATTCATTTCAATTATGATAAAAAGAAAACAAAATGAAGCTTTACAATTTTTGTCTGATTTCAACTCCATTCATCCTCATCAATCATCATAACTTTTTAAAAAGAAAAAAAAATTAGTTTCAATTATAGAATATTCTACAAATTGGGATAAAAAAAGTATTTTGGAATACCTCTCTTTTTCTGAGTAAATGGGTCAATGTCACGGACTACCCCTTCAGGTTTGCCAAGCTTCAAGCTCGTCTCCAGGATCCAAACACAATGTTTGAACTACCAAGAAAACAAGAAAGACTGACAAAAGCCTTTCAAACAATAAATTTTTATTATGCAATATTATAAAATTCATTAAATAGTGTGAAATTTATTAGTAATTAACGAGTTAATTAATCCGGTAATTAAAGCCAAACAGATGTTGCCATCATTTTGCCGTCCAACCTGGTTTTTCGCTTACATTTAATCATGATTTTCTCCAACTAATATCACCTAATTAATTACTTTTTGATGTGGCAAGTCTTCATTGATGAGCTGTACTATTTTAATTATTAGAAGCCAGCGATAATTGTACAAATGTGATAAATGCACGAAGAATCACCATATATAGTGATAGTTCGATAACTATATCGAATTAACCAGTTGAAATGTTAAAACTCTTGAATTTTAATTAAGGACAGAGTTTTTATTTAAAAAAAATTAGAAAATCAAAATTCTTTCAAGAGTCACGGTATTCTAACAATTCCGATAATAAACTTTATTGATTTAATTTGTTTTAAATATTACTAAAATTATATCATTTTTTATATCACATTCAATTTTTGTGGTATTTGAACTTTTTTTTTTTTTCATTATAATCTTTTATAGCAAACCTCACAACTTTCTCTTCTAGATGGGTATATTGGAGGTTTTAAAGTAAGGGCTACACATGCATATACATAAAAAATTTAACCGTAAAAATTTGAATCTATATTTCATTATTTGAAATTCTCTCTTTATTCTTAGCAAAAAATAGATAAGCTGCACTTTGTACTGGTGTTACTTTCACTTCCCACAAAATATAAAAACGACATGTCGGTACCGACCTATGGGAGAAATTCAACACGCTAGAACACCAATAAAATCGATTTAGAGGAGAAGTATGGTCATGGTGGTTAACGTTTGGTATTCACAGCTAAGCTTATCGTTTTTTCCACTGCTGATCTTCTTTTTTCTTTTGGAGTTATATGCAGAAAGAAACTGCGCCAATAAGTCAATATTGACCAGTTGGAATTAAACACATGTTTTATTTAAGTAATACTCGCGTTTTGTTTTAACACTGGGCAGAGGGTAATTTTTAAAATCACATATTTCCTTCTTAACTTTTTAAAAGTGATATATATGAATCCGGACAAATCATTTACTGATGAAGCAACTATTAGTTAAGTTATTATAGAATAGAGATCCTCATATAAATTAAATAAATTGAATGTTGTGTCTTCTTTATTAACGAATGATATAACAAAATCTTTCAATAAGAAATCCCGGATAACTTTGATCAAAAAAATTATTAAAAAGGAAATAGATGATGTTTTGAAACTTAACTTCTCATGTAACGTTATATTAAAACATAATAATAATCAATAAATTAAAATTAACCGAACTAAAGTATAAAATATGTGATAGTAAACATCACATCTACAATCTAATAATCATAAACTTTCAAGGAATATAAATGCTTGCTGCTCCTAAATAAATGAATTATGAAGTGGTGTGGTGGGGGTGGCGGGCCGGCGGGCAAGCGATCGTGATTGTTTGTAGCAGATTCGACAGATGGAGCCAGTGGGAGAATGGACCCAGATGCCAGGTTGCCTGTTAAGGTCACTCATCTCACCATCTTCAGCAATCGAGTTGTTGTTGAATGATTCTTTGCCTCTTTCACACTCGTTAAGGTCAGCAAGGGACCATGCAGCAGCCAAGCTTGCTCCCTCTTGTTTCACTAATATTCCATCCTCTCAGCCGTTACTCTTTGGGCTTTGCTAGATTTTATATGTTTTTAATAATTTTAAGCACTTGATTTAATCGACCAAATCAGCTTTTTAGTTTCATGATTCCGAATTTTCTCATAATATTGTAATGCTATTGATATCAATAAATAAATGAATAAAACTAATAATATAGAAAATAAACAATAAATATATATACAACGAACTTATACATCCATCCACTCTCATATTATTATTATATATGTTATGGCCATAACAATATTGGGCCTCAATTATTTCTAATACAGTAAGCTCATTACTGAAGCCCATTATCTGGGCCCATTGTCTGGGTCTCACAATGACCCATCCTAACTCAATTATTTCTAATACAGTAAGCCCATTACTGAAGCCCATTATCTGGACCATTATCTGGGTCCCACAATAACCCATCTTGACTCCTATAAAAACCCTTCAAATTATTGCTCAATGTATGTACACTTTTTTGAACTCATTCTCTCTCTAAATTTCCTTTGCTTTTGAGAGCTTCTCTCTTTAGGAAATTCTCCTAGAAAATTCCGGAGTGCCGGAAACTGACTTGAGCGTCGGAGGGTTTTCGCCGGCACCACCGCTGGCACCCCTGACTGTTTTTCTTTGCTCACAGGATTGGACCCGACGTACAATTCGAGTTCCGACCCACTTCCCAGCCGTCTGAAAATCGTGCATCAACAGTTGGCGCCGTCTGTGGGGACGACAATTTAAGCCTCTTTAGTTGTTGCTCCCATCCAAACGTACTCAAACACATCATGAGTCACGAATCCCAACACTCAACCTCCCTAGAGGTTGATGAAGAAATCGAGGTAGAAGCACCTCCCCAGCGTCGAAGGGTAGTTGATACAGGGAGAGCTTTAGTGATATCCTCTGGGGTGGGGCCTAACCTCAGGCAACCCCGACTTCCACTTAGAAGACCGAGGAAAGGCAAGACGAATCGATTAACTACCATGGAACATACCATGCGAAATTTCAGCGAACAAATGGATCGTATGGTGACTATGTTCAACCAAGCATTTGGACAAAGTGCTCAACAGGCTGCAAACATTGTTGGGAATAACCCAATGAGTGCTATGGTAGTGCCTAATGTCCCGACGGATGTTGGTAGGCGTCCTGATCTAGTCGCCCAGACTACTGGATTGCCTCTCCATCAGGTTATTCAACCAAATCTTTCCCATCTTATTGTTCAAGGAGGGAATGGCGCACATCATATCTGAACAACAATTAGCAGCAGTAGACCTTCGACACTCTTTGAACAAGAAGCGCCATACAAGCGTTGAGCAGGGACCAAGCTTATTCTTATCATGGTCCTTACGCTCCGGGGGGTAATTATCAGTCAAAGAGAAATCGCCCCAGCTCACCACCTAGAGTTAAGAATCATCGCCCAGATGTTGTCCCAATGGATGTCTCAGAGGAGGAGACATCGGATAATCATTATGCGGAGTTCAAGCGAGAAATGGATGAAAAAATCCATAAGCTGGAGAAGTTGATTAAGCGTTCAGGAGGAGAAGAAGATGGTCGTCCACAATGGGAATCACCCTTTGCTGAAGATATCCTTAGGGAAAGATACACGTACGGATTTCGGATACCGCAACTTGAGCTTTACCAAGGGACGACGGACCCCCGAGAGCATTTAGACTCTTTTATTTCTCATATAGAGATACAAGGGGTCTCAAGGGGAATCATGTGTAGAACTTTTTCTCTTACCCTTGGAGGATCAGCTAAGCAATGGTATAGAAGGTTACCAGCCGCATTCATCTCCAACTTTGATGAGCTTGGTCGTAGTTTCCTCACGCACTTTGGTAATATGAAGACATGAAGTCGACCAGCACAGAGCCTTCTGTCAATCAAGCAGGGTCGTAATGAATCCCTTCGTGCGTTTGTAGACAGATATCAACGGGAGGTTGCCCAAGTGGATTTATTTAATGATGGTTACGCTATGCAAGGTTTGGCTCAAGGAATCAAAGGGGAGCTCCCTCTAGCATGGGAATTCTCTGTTAACCTCCCACGCACGTACCAAGAAGCATTAGCAAGGATCTTTAGCCATGCTGATGCAGAAGAAATTTTTCAAGCAAATTACCCTGGGCAGACTCCGGTGATACCTCATTCCTCACGTGCAAATAGACGATCATATGATAATCATAGAAGAGAACCTCATGATAGAAATCGAAGGTCAATTCCGGATCGACACTCTGCGCGAGATACATTCGGAATTGATCGCTTCTTGTTACAAGGGTCATCCACCCAACCCCGCCTAGAGCATTACGATCGGCCTCAGGAGGAACACCGTACTTTCACGTTACTTAACATGCCACAACAGGATATCTTGAAGGAAATCAAAGATAAAGGTCTACTGAAAGAACCTGCCCCCTTACGGTCGAATCCAAAAACAAGAGACAAGAGAAAGTTTTGTCATTTCCACCAGGCTCATGGTCATAATACTGCAGATTGTTTTGAACTGAGGAGACAGATCGAAGGTCTTATCAAGGATGGCCAGCTACAAGAATACATTTATCGGCCCCCTAAACCATCCAACAAGAATGATAAAGGGAAGGAACCATTAGAAGAAGTAGCCACAATTTTTGGGGGAGTAGTGGCTGGCTCGAGTTCCCAAGCCCGAAGGCACCTAGCTAGGCAAGCAAGATATGACCTCCCTCGCCACGAAGTCAACTTGACAGCCTCCTCCACCAATGTTGGGGATCGTGATGTTATCTCTTTTTCATCTCAAGATGCGCAGGGTATCCATCATCCTCATTGTAATGCCTTGGTCCTCACAGTAATAGTGGCCAACAAAAGGCTACGGAGAGTATTGATTGACAATGGGAGCTCAGCTGACATTATGTCATTGGATGCATTTGATCGATTGGGTCTTAACCGAAAAGATATGAGAGGCATCCAAACTTCCCTGATAGGTTTCGCTGGAGGAAAAGTTATTCCCGAAGGAGTTATTTCGTTACCAGTGACCTTGGGAGAAGGTTCCCTACAGACAACCAAGATGGTGAACTTTCTCGTAGTAGATCATCCGGGTGTTTATAACGCCATTCTTGGACGGCCATCACTTTACGACTTCAAGGCTGTAATGGGTGTCTATCATCATGTCCTGAAATTTCCAATACCCGCTGGGATAGGAGAAGTTAGAGGTAAACAACGAACTTCTCGAGAGTGCTACAACATGGCTTTTAGAGAAAAGGCACATAAGCTATTGCTAATTCGAGGAAAACCTTCCGTGGGCATAAGCTAAGTGGGCAAGTACTACGAAGTACTCGAGATCCCATTGATGGAGCACTGGGGCCTAACTGGGAAGGTTTTTATCGAGTCAAAGCTCTCATCCGACCAAGCACCTATAGACTGGTCACCGTGGATGGGAGGTTGCTCCGTCGTCCATGAAATATTGAGCACTTAAAGAAGTACTACCCGTAATCTCTTTATATATGCAATAACTCCTTCCAGGTACTTATACATGTGTAACGACTCCCATAGGGAGACCAATAAAGAGATTATCAATAAAGTGTTCAGTTTATTCAGAATTTCGTGGTCATACATCCTTTAAGATTATGTATGATCAAGTTGCAGTGAGATGAAAAGAGTAAGAGAATACAACACCAGAAAAAAAAATTTCTTAGAGTTCTTATTATTTCAAAATTGGTTGAGGGATGCCACACATCCTCACCTAGTACATTAAACTGAAAGTAAAGACAGTAAAAGGTAAAGTCAAGGCCTAGAGAGCAGCCTTGATATGATTATTCCCTATGAATGAGCATCTACCTAGTTGGAAGAATCCCAACTATCTTTAAGAAGTGGCATCATCATCCCCTTCTTCGTCTGAAGAAGATGAGGTAGAGTCGCCTTGCTTGGCCTCCCAGGCTGCTGTGTCCAATATCGACTCATAATCCTCATCTTTAAGGATGAGGCGGTGGAATTGCTCAGGATCAAAGTTCGCTGTCGGGATAGACTCTACCACCAAGTTTAACTCTTCAGCTATGAGTGACTGATCAATCTCTGGGTAGCGGTCATGGAACCATCTACGCACCCCATTGACTCCATCAATATAGGAGCGTTTCATAACTTGCTGGTAGACATGACCCCTACGAAAGCGAGCAACTGTTTTGTCAATCCTACTTTGCTCAGCAACAGCCCTCTCTCGAAGCTCTTAGCCAAAATCATTGGGCCTTTTATATTGTATAGCTGCCTCCTTCTTCGCTTCGGACAAGTCTGCTTTCATTCTGCCTATCTGTTCCTTCATCTCTGCCATCTTTCTTTCCGTTTCGGTTAAGTTGTCAAGGCAGACTAGATGTTTCGCCTTCCAGTCGTCAACCTCAGAAGTGAGATGGTTAACTTCCTTGAAAAGGTTGGTGTTGGTAGACTCTCCTTGAGCTAAGGGTCCTGTCGCCTACAGAAAGAAAGGTAAAGAGGGGAAAGGAGATAAGGTATGACTTTCAAAAGTATAAAAGAAAAAAAAAGAAAGGGTCTTAGTAAAACCCAACCTGAAGTATGATGCCCATCCCGACAGCAATCGCATCGAAGTATGTGAGTTTTACATTCTCTGGAAAGACATTGGTAGGCATGAGACGTGCAGCACTTTGAGACAATTCACGAAGGTAGTCCCCACATGTTGAGCCACTCTGAAAGCCCGTATTGTCAAAGGTAAAACGCTTGGGTAGTTGAGAGGCTGAGGGTAACTTGCTTCTAGTAGGCTTCGAGGCTGCCACTTCATCCGCAGGTTGAATGGAGGTTGACCTATCAGGGACCGACTTCCGTACGGGAACCTCTTTGTGACCACTGGCTCTCCTCTTCGAAGGTCCGAGAGTTGGAGGGCTTCCGCTCTGTTTCTTCTGGGAAGAACCAGATCTGTCATGAGTGAAGGGCTTAAGCGGCATCTTGCCTACAAGTTGAGCAAATTGCTTCTTGGTAGGATGTAAAGGAAATGGTCTTGCGCGAAAATAAAACTGGTAAGACAACAAGCACATGTTTGATGAAATAAGATCGGAAAGTAATGATCAAGCTTACCTTCCGGAGGAATTGGAGGTGATAAGCCAATACGGACCAATTGCTCCCGATCAGTGAGGCTATGCACGTTCTTCGAGTCCACGAATAGCTTGAGTACCATTTGCAAGTCGTCTCTCTCTTTCTGAGATAACAGCGGACGTTTGGTCCAAGGAGCTGCAATAAAAACAGAAAAGAATGTCAGTTGATCAAGAGTTGTCATAACAAAGACGGATAGGGAGTCATTATAATATGGTACCACAAAAACCAAAACGCCTCCTGATCCTCAACTTCTCCCCCTTTGGACGAGCACCTTCCTGATACTTCCAACCGCCACCACACCAGAATTGTTTATACTTCTATTCTTTCACATGGGAGGGGATGCCAAAAAGGCGGTTGGGGTCATCCGTCTTCCCTCGCTGGGATATATAATAGTAACCAGTTTTCTCACCATTCGGTGGGTGAATGGCAAAAATGTGCTTGACATGGTTGGTGGTAGGATCACCAAGGCCTGCGCTTCTGAATAAACTTTGGAAAGTTATCAGAAGTCTCCATCCATTGGCCGACAGTTGGGTGAATGGCAATGCCCATAGCATCGAGCATACGACGAACGTAATTATCAAAAGGCACCCGGAGACCAGCTCTCAATAACTCTAGGCTTAAACCAATGACACCTCGTGGTGGCCTATTCCACCGATCGTCTTTTCTTGGAAGAAATAGGATGACCGAAGCCAGGATAAGGAAATGGGCTCTATATATTTTTAATCGATCGCCCGGGAGTTGATTATCAATATGGTCGGCCTCCCACCACTTTTCAACCTCCGGTTCACTATCTGAGGTAGTAGAGGATGACCAGTCGCTATCCCCCTCAGTATCTACTACCTTGTGGTTAACAGAATTCTGCCCTAGCTCACGATCCTGACCGAAGAAATTTTGGTAAAACTCATTTACTTCTTTACGGTTGGTCACATGATCCTTATCCCTTGAAGACTGGGTTTGATGACTCGATTCCCCCCAAAGCACTTTGACAGTGGTTTTAACTCTAGCCATCTGTACAGTCAAAGAGGGGTCGTTAGTCATCAAACCAAGTCTACTGAGGGAGGGAAGAGATGAAAGGAAAGAAATGCTGGGGGACTGTATTGAAAGTTTTCCAAAATAGCTCATGAAAAAAACTTTTTGACCATGAAAGGGAAAATATCATGTTGGTCCTTAACCAAAAGAATATAGTTGTTAAAAAAAGGTTTGAAAATTCATGAGAACACCCCCGCGAATTAAAATCAAGGTTTGAAAATTCGCGAAAACACCCCCGCGATTTTAAATAAAAGTTTAAAATTTCGCGAAAACACCCCCGAGAATTAAAATCAAAGTTTAAAATTTCGCGGAAACACTCCCGCGATTTAAAAATAAAGGTTTAAAAATTCGAGGAAACACCCCCACGATTTTTAAATCAAAGTTTGAAATTTCGCGGAAACACCCCCACGAATTAAAATCAAGGTCTGAAAATTCACGGAGACAGCCCCGCGATTTTAAATCAACGTTTTAAATTTTGCGGAAACACCCCCACAGATAAAAGATGAAATTTCAAAAATTGCCGAAACACCCCCGCATTAACCCGAATTTCTTCAGAGGGGTCCCTGCACGCTGCGTAAACGCTGCATGCCGCATGCAGCGCAGCCCGCGCCTCGTGGGCTCGCCCTCCGCGTGCCCAGCGCCTCGTGGGCTCGCCCTTCGCGCGCCTAGCGCCTCGGGAGCTCGCCCCCGAGCACCAAGGGACTCCAGGGGACGCAGCAGCTCGCCCACGCGCCCAGGGCCTCGCAGAAGCTCGCCCGCGCGCCCAGGGCCTCGCAGCAGCTCGCCCGCGTGCCCAGGCCTTCGCCTGCAAGCCCAAGGCATCGCAGAATCACTCCCGCGCGCCCAGGGCCTCGCAAGGCCACGCCTGCACGCCCAGGGCCTCGCAAGGCCACGCCTGCACGCCCAGGGCATCGCGGGATCACTCCCGCGTGCCCAGGGCCTCGCGAGGCCACGCTCGCGCGCCCGGGACCTCGCGTGGTCGCCTTGTGCACGCACGAACATGCTGTGCACGCCGCTCGCCCATGCGGGCCAAATCTCCCACACACATCCTCACTTTCCCTCCTTCACACCCGAACACACACTCATGTTTCTTCTTCTTTCACACACGAACCCGCAAGGGAAAACACATGCAAACGTTTTCATATTCTCACACGAATCACGTACACACACATAGGGCATAATCCGTACAGAATTTTTGCATTGAAAAAAAAATATAGACAAGACAAAAATAATCAAAAAAATTAAACCTAATCCATGCATTCCGAAGTATACGCAAGAAAGAAATACTTACTTGTGGTGGCTGGAGAATTCTTCCTCGGATTGAAGAGTTCTGTTTGCTGGGGTCACTTGCACTGCTTGCCTCCAGGGTGCTCTCTCCTATCTTTGAGTAAACCCTACTCCCCAGCACTTGTATCTTATATAGGGCACCAATTTAGGGTTTAAACCACACTAAGCATGCATGTGTAGCAAATTGCATCTTTGGGCCGGCCTCCTAGTACATTTGATTTACAGCCCAGAATAGTTAAATAGTCCCTACGCCGACCCATTGGTCGACTTGGGCCTAGGGGACTACTGTTATGGCCATAACAATATTGGGCCTCAATTATTTCTAACACAGTAAGCCCATTACTGAAGCCCATTATCTGGGCCTATTGTCTGGGTCCCACAATGACCTATCCTGACTCAATTATTTCTAATACAATAAGCCCATTACTGAAGCTCATTATCTAGGTCCCACAATAACCCATCTTGACTCCTATAAAAAACCTCCAAATTATTGCTCAAGGTATGCACACTTTTCTGAACTCATTCTATCTCTAAATTTCCTTTGCTTTTGAGAGCTTCTCTCTCTAGGAAATTCTCCTAGAAAATTCCGGAATGTTGAAAACTGACTTGAGCGTCGGAGGGTTTTCGTCGGCACCACCGCCGGCACCACCGCCGACACCCCTGACTATTTTTCTTTGCTCACAGGATTGGACCCGACGTACAATTCGAGCTCCGACCCGCTTCCCGGCCCTCTGGAAATCGTGCATCAACAATATACTATCAGTTAACATTATGCCATGCATTTTAACATTGTGCCATTTTCCTAATATTACTCGACAGATTAGTTTAAAGAGATATTTTTCAAAGTTGCCAAGACCATCCATTTTATGAAATTATATATAAATATAAATATAAATGAATCTCATTATAATGGTAGTGTCATATGCGGTTTTTAAACAATTTGGTATAATACACTGTATACATGCCAAACATTGCCTAATAAATTAATTTGTACTAGATTAATATATCATTATACGTAACGCATACTCATACTTTAGTACTACTTTGATAATCAAGAAGACAAAAACAATAAATGTAATATAATAGATCCAATTTTGTTGTTTCTTATATAATAATAGAAAGAATAAAAATATAATTAAAAAAAGTGTGTAAACAACATGTGAATCATATGCTTTCAATTGTTGGTTTAGTATATGTAGTATCCATAAGAATATATAAGAATAGTTTATACAAAATTCAACTACATTCATAAAATAATAAAACAGGATTCTCAACTCAACCTTCTTTTGAATATAGATTTGTGACTGTGATTTGATTACAGGTGAATAATAATTGTATATATAAAGTATTCAAACTAGGTAGACTCAAATCAATCAAATTACTAAATCAATTTTATTTTTGGCTAAAGTTGATGTTAAGGGGGCTCTAAAGATGTTTTCTAATATTTTAAAATTTGTTTGCCTTTAATTTACAATATGGACTTTAGATTGATAAATGAAAAGCATAATATTTTGAAATTCTCTTTGATAATTACTTGATATATGTATTATTATAAAATCCATCTAAAATACTATTTTTAATATTGAATTTTGTTAAGTTTGTAATTAGGGAGATTAGTCTTGTGTTTAGTTATAAATTGCGTGTTTTTATTTTCAAAAGAATTTTAAAAGAATTGATGTTCAAGTAGAGGACATATATTTAGTAAAGAATTTTAGAAGTGACTTAAAATTATAAATGTATAAAAAAAATGCAAAATATGAACACGTTAACAAACAAAGCAATCAATATAACATCATGGTGATTAATTAAATGAAGGTGGGTTATATTATAAACAAAAGTACTCTAAAATCAAATATGCTGGTGGATTTCATTCGATTATGCAACCTAAAAAGCATACTAGTGTTCAGATTTTGAGCCACGCTGAGGTTAAAGATGATCGATATTAACATTGTTGATTAAACTATGCAACGTTGCTAAAAAGCATATTAAAGTTCATATTAATTAACCTTAACAACCAAACCACTCAACATGGTCCTATCAAGAGCTATTGAGCGACTCATATTCCATACAGATTTGTGATCATAAAGTTCCTCGATCAATTCTTCTTCTCGACCTTAGACTTCTAGCTAGTAATATTCAAAGGGACGGATTATTATTAAATTAAAAAGAAGGCTTCTAGAGAAATGTGAGAAAGTATGCCTTTTATTTTTATTTGAAATGTTTTCAATGTTAATTTTTTTTCTAAATTTTATTCATATATGTTTCTTAGGAGATGTACAAAATTTTAAAATACAACCAATAAAATTCAGAAATTTCAATTTAATCAGAGAAAATATTTCTTTTAACTTAAAAATACCAACTCAAATTTTCATTTATTTCATCCGATGATCCGATCTAAAAATACAGAAAATTAATGAGGGGTTGTGGGGGGCCGGGGTGGGGCTGCTCTTTGAACCCCCAGTACACTCTACACACCGCAGTTTTAAAAAATAAAAATAGTAAGTTACCCATGATTGAAATAACTATTAAGTATATAAAAGAATAAATTTAGTTTGAAAATAAAAATAATAAAAGATCTCATTTTATAATAGTATAATAACTCTTTAAATGGATCCCTAATTTCTAAATCCTAATTTTTTTTAGATCTAATAATTTTTGAAGCATTAAAATTCTACAAAAAATATTAAATTACTATAATCAATATACAATATCTGCAAAGCAGATCGATCTATATTTAAAAGAAAACCGGTATTGAGAAGAACTCCTCCTGTATTTTCTCTTTTATTGAGTGAAAGTTAACACAACTATAATTTTAGCTTGTTGGTAGAGCATGCATCAATGTAGAATTAGAAACGGGGTAGGAGAAAAAGATTAAAGAAAAATCGAAAGCAAGGTGGTGTTCGTTTGTGTTTTTTAAAATTTTATTTTTTTAAAACACATATTTACAAATGCATTTAACTCAATATCAATCACATATCAGTTTCAAAATTAAAAAAAAAATTAAAGCCAACCACATATTTTTTTTTAAATTTGAAAATAAAAAATTAAAATACACAAATAAATACTACGATTAAGATGTCTTACTCAATTTAGATAAATATAAGAGCTATTCATCGATAGCTATTATAATTTTTTAAAATTGTTTTTTAATATTAATATCATACATATTAAATTTAGTAGAAAAATAAATAATATTTAAAGGAGTTTATAGAATAAAATTTAAAATTAGAATAAGAAATGTGTAGAAAATATTTAGTCGTTGATATAACCCACAAAAAAGGATTTGACATTTTGAGCCTAGATTCTTGATAAGCCCCTCGAGGCACTATGGTCCATACCATATGGACTCCATATCCATAATAGTGGAATGAAAAGTAATAATAAATAAATAAATAAAATATAAACACTAAAATAAAAAAATGCCGATCAAGTCCCAAAGCAATAAATAATAAAAATAAATTGGCAAAATAAAATAATAGCGCCACCCACATGTCCACCCACTATTCAATTTCTCTCTTCACTTCACTACGCGTCATCCTCTTCCACTTCTTCTTCTTCTATATAACGCCACTACGCCTCTCTAGCCTTCCTTCAACGTCAACCTTTCTTAACCTTTCACTTTTTCTTTGTTCTCTCAAAACCCTTTAAAGAGCGCAACTCCGACTTTACGAATCAAATAAACGGCGTTAAAAACTAACGGAGACGACAGAAAATGAAGGCGAACGGCGTCGTTGTTGATGACTGCTTTATCTACAAAGAGGAGACCCATCTGACGGTGTTGAAGACTTCTCTCTTCTTCGCCAATGACGGCTTCACCGTCTACGACTGTAAGGGCCAGTTGGTCTTCCGCGTCGACTCCTACGGGCCCGATACTCGTGACAAGGATGAGCTTGTTCTTATGGACGCTCGTGGCAAGTGTCTTCTCACTGTTCGCAGAAAGGTATTCATTCGACGACTTTGATTCTTTCTCCTTCTCTTTAAATGTGCTACGCTTATCACTCCAACGATTTGGAGTACGTGAGTTAACTCGGTTGCTAAGGTTGATTGAATATTACTACTGTAGAAAGATGGTTCCTTGGATTAGTGGTGTCTACCGTAGATTTGAGCTGCTTAATGTTTTCTTTCGAATAGATTCCGAGTTAACTCATTGAGTCGTTGATTTTTAGTTTTGATGTCTTTTAAAATAACAATAATTATAGGCTTTTTAAGAGGAAAATATATTATTATTATTGTTATTATTATTACAAATTTAAATACTTTGATCGTTATTTAATATATTAAGAATTCTATAAGTTGATTAACTCAATGAATTAATAGCGATAATGAAATTTAAATTTTAAAAATTGACGAACATTTTTTAATAATTAAAAATACTTTAAATAACATTTTTTCTAAATACATTTTAAAATAACCCTAAAAATGTTATGAGGAGCAAGATAATGAATTATTAAGATCATTGTTTGGGTTTTTTTTTTTTCAGTTTCATTATTGTAGTGGTTACGTTATTATTATATTGAATGAACTCAGTGAGTTGGATAATATGTTGAACAGAGGCCGAGTTTGCATCAAAGGTGGGAGGGATTTGCGGGGGAGAGAACGGACGGTCAGAAACCGATCTTCAGCGTGAAAAGATCATCGATAATCGGACGGTCGAGCATGACGGTAGAAATGTATGAGAATCCCGGCGAGGAGTACCAGATCGAGGGGAACTTCGCACAGCGCTGTTGCACGATCTTGAATGCGGTAAAGGAGTCAGTGGCTGAGATCAGACGCAAAGTGGATGCGTCAACGCACGTGATGCTTGGCAAGGATGTTTTCTCGTTGTGCTTGAAGCCAGGCTTCGATGGAGCGTTCGCCATGGGATTGGTGCTCGTGCTTGATCAGATAAACGGTGATGAAGACGTCGACAATAATGGTGTTGTGGTGGACCCTGTGGTCCCTATCGCAGAGGATTAGATTCAAATGTCTACTGATTAACTTCTCTTTTGGCTCCAAGATATTTGTATTTTTAATTTCGGGCTCACTTTTACTAATATTTAGGGAAAAAAAAAAGGAGAGATGATTTCGGTTTTTGTAATTTATGCTATAATAATAGCAAGTGAATCTGTGATTAAAAAAGGTGTAATATTTTGAGTTGTTTTTATAAATATAAAGCAATTCGGTATTACAAGGTAAAAATCGAATTCCCGTATATAAATTATAATTGACATCAAAATTTTATGTTTTTATGATATGTTGTTAATGGATTCAATTCAATTTGTCTCGCTTGTGACTCATAATACCTTCAAAATAGACAATACCATATGAGATTTTTTTTTTCTGGTAATTTTTTTATAATTTGCTATAACAATAGCAAGTGAATCAAAGATAAAAAGAAAGCTTAATAATTTTAGTTATTTTTATAAATTAAATATTTCTGTATTCTAACATAGAATTAAAATAACAAGTTTTAACGTTATGATCCAAATTAGAAGTGTTAATGTTACTATATCACGAGGTAGTTTAACAAATACATCAACTATTGTGGTTTGGTAACATTATTAACTCGATATTTCGATGTAGTATAATTTATAAATATTCTTGGTTACACGTTAACCAAACGTGTTTGATAATTAGAAAGTCAAAGTTGTTGAAGTAAAACAATTGAATTTGGTCATATTCTATTTCAACTTTTGAATTTTCTTATTTCTAGGGCTCCTATTAAGTACGTAATAAGATGTACTCGAATCAAATTGCATTCATAGGGCATAAAAAAATTTAGACAATGTAGAGTACTTGAGTTCATGAAGTGTTCTATATATAGGCCAAAGGTTTTTATGACCTCATTTTGACTAAATCTTAGACTTGAAGTACTAAAATTATAGGGAATACAAGTTGTTGCACTTCGTGTGTGTATGTATGTAATCATTCATTTGGCTCCGGAAGCTTTTGCTTCTTAGCATGTGGCCGTAGTTTATTGGGTCACAAATCCATATCAGGCTTCATATTATGAATTTTATTATTGGTATCCTTCCAAAGGAGTGAATGAAAACTTTTAATTAAAAATATCGTTGAAAACATTTAAATTAAATAAGTAATTTTTTTATCAATTTTTTTAAAAAATAAAATCATATCAATTAATTAATATAGATTATATGATGATCAGTTTGTATAAGTAATTTATAAATATAACATAATACTACTCATAATATCATATCATATAATCAATTTTATTATAAAATCAATTAATTATGATTATGATTAAATGGATGAAAGAAAATATTGTCGGATAGACAAAGACAATATTGATAAATGAATCAAATGCGACCATATGTTGTTGTTTAAAAAGATGATATTTATCCTCCTATACAAAAGAAATTGGTAGATTTTTTCAACTATTTTATAGTGTATGATTTGATGTGATTTGATATATTAAATTATATCAAAATTCCAAATATAATTCACAAGACAAAAAAGAATTAAGTTTGTGATGAGATGGTTTCTTTTCCGTGCAAGTATATGTGTTACGTGGCCACACAAAAATTTTCCAACCTGGAGACATCATCAAGCTGTAGATCTGTAGATAAACGTAAAACGTACTTTGTAAAAGCAGATATTTCAATAAACAAAAAAAAAAGGTTAAACCACAAATTGGATTTGATGATGACATCTCAATCTTAATTTCATTCCCCAATTTAATTTCAAAACCTCTGAAAACGGCTGCTCATCTTCGCGTTCACAAAATGTTTTTAGAAAATGTCGTGAGAAAGGGATCGCTAGGTCGGCAAGCAAGCAAGTTTGTCCAAAATTGTAAAATCCGATCTTTTTTCTTTTTGTAATTTTCCTAAATATATATTTAAAAGTTGAAGAAAGTCTTAAAGACTTACTTTAAAATACTTAATTTTAAAAATGAATCTTTGATTTTCGATATCTTGGAAAAAAACTTGGATATGATTTACTGTTGTTTTTGGATTAATTTAGGTTACTGAAGAGTTCAAATTTCCCGTTAAAACAAATAATCGAGTATGTTGGCTTCTTAATTATACAAGTAGACAATTAAGCAATTCATAAAGTTACGAAGTGAAAAGCTGCCTTATTCCAACAATGACGTTTTTACAAAAGGTGATAAAAGTCACTTAATCATTAAATTGACTCAATTTAAGCTGTTCATAATTTATTCAACTTTATGTAATAATGTCCCTAGTGACTGACCCTATAAACTAAAACCAAATTTGTGTTGCTAACTGCCCTTTAATCTTAAGAGTCGTTAATAATTTAGATCCTCTCCTAATAAAAATGAATAAAAAATTACTATATATGTAAAAAATTGACGTTGAATATAACATTTATTTAAACTTTCAGTTAAAGAGATAATGAGGTTCTTATTTACAAAATGATTGATCATCTCCTCTAATAAATTACTCTTTTAAGAACAATATTTGAATTCTTTATATATAGAAGATAAACTCTAATGATTCTATTTATCGATATTTTTGATTCCGAAAGATAAATTTTTGTTTTATCTCATCTGAGAGATTATGCCACACACGAGAGACATTCTTATAACCAGAGATTTTTCTTCGATGAAAACACTTTCACGTCCTATATTAAATCGTTAAAAATTTTATCTAAATCTTTTTTAATTGATATATAATATTAACATATGAACAATTTTATGCTACATATTTGCCATTTAAAATTTTTATTTTTTAAAAATTAAAACTTAATAGGAGAGAATCTTTGTCGACGACGAATATCACTTTATATAAATTATTTTTCTTGAAAGTGAAAGGAGGACACACAGCTCTCCAGCCATGTGGTCAAAAAAACACTGAACGCTTATCTAAATATTGATCAATCTTTCCCTGTAAAGCAAATATGAAATTGACATGATAACAATGTGCAAAGCCGATCCAAAAATTAAATAGAAATAAAATTAAAGTGATTGCTTCTGTCTTTTTAAACATGAAATAGCTATCATCCGTTCTTTTTAAAAGTTGAGCAATGGCATCATAACATAAAATTAAGTCATTATATGATCAACGTGCGATTAACATTCTTTGCCCATGTACTTGAAATTGACCACAAAAACAAACATATATTTGATGCCACTTGTTGGACGGCATACGGCGTTTGCTACGTACATTCATTTTTGTATGTGTGTATGCTTCATGAATCCCCTTACACACATATAATTGATACATACAAACTTCACAATTTTCTTTTTGTCAAATTTATAAGGTGTAGAAAATAAGTTCCAATTTGGAATTCGATAAACAAGAAAACACTCCAATGAATATTAAAATAAATTGATATGTGTAATAAGTGTTTTGGTTTAGTTAAAAGTGTTTTCGAAATAGTTAAAGTAGTTTTATACCTATTTTTTGTGATGCTTTAGTTGAAATAGATGAGAATAATCTTTTAGATCAGATTATCTTGGCTAGTTGACTTATTGAGTGGTGTATCTGCAATATCTAATTTAATCTTGTAATTTAAACCACTTTTCAGAATCAATCGAATTTAATTTCAAGAGAATCAAACTAGGTAATGAGAAAGTCAGTTTTATTACCAGGAAAAAAATTAATATTCGAAATTTGAACGAATTAAATTCGATCATTTTGTCATTTCAAGAAAATTTAAAGAAGAAAAATGTTACAGTATTGGAGGCTCTCACACGGCGGCCCCTCCCCCCTTCAATTTTTTCGTTGGAAATTGCGGCATTATTTGAAATCCAACGAGACGCTTCAAAATTGAATAATTTTTAACTAACCAATAATTTTCGACACATGTCCATGAACAATAAATTCATGAATGAAATAATTACTTCGTAGTTACGTCAGTTAAATTTTGATGATGCAAAGTTTGACAAATTCATGAAAAATTGTGTACTACTGTTTCCTAAAGGAGCTAGGGTTGAAAAAATTAAGAATGGGGTTTGGTCATTTAAATTGAGACATAAAAGTCACCTAAACGTGCAAGAAGGAAGCTTGAGATATTTTAATTAATTTCCAGAACTTGGAAGGGGCTTTCGGTTATGAGATGACTTGAGAGAGAGGAAAAAAATGGCACGTTAATAATAATATTTGGACTATCTTGGTCCAAGTCGCGAAGCAAAATCATTACCCATCAAGCAAGTTTGGAACAGAGGGGTCCCCGGCTCCACCAATGTTTGCCAAACACAAAGACTTAATTTATTTAATTTTCTTGATAATCTATTTTTGGAATCATCTTGACACAAGTATGACAACATAGTGTTAAGATGGAGTGAATTTAATCTATTCCCTTCATATTCTGATACGAAATTTTTTTATGCCAAACTCATCTTCTTCCAAAACAATAAAAAAGAAATCTAATTATAATTTATATTCCATCTGGGTAGATGAGGTGATCACGGATCCCCAACCTCATGAGAGGTTTTATCAACCTTGACTTCGATTCGATTCTATAAGATTATCAATTGCTGATAAATTATTGTATTTTAACAATATAATTTACTTAATTAATTCTTTACAATGGAGAGCCAATTAGGAGATATATAATGGTATTTACTTACCTTTTACTCTTGTATGGTTAAGTTATTGTGTAAGTTTAAAATATTTATGAAGTTTTTTATTTCTACCTCATGTTTTGCAAGCCTGAGTTTGATATTATGAAAAATTTGTCAATGATATATATACATATCAATCCTTAATTAATTCTAAAATACCGTATTCTCAAAACGAAAAATTAGGTAAGGTATAGCCGTAAAGGTGGTAAACCAATTGTATTTACTATAAGTACTTAAGTTAGTTACTTTTTAGGGGTGTAAATAAGATAAATTTTCCCTAAAATATAAGGATTTATTTATTAAATTTTAAATCTCTAAATACAAGTAATTAACATGAATCCAAATTAACCTAAAAGTGTTAGTATTAATATATATCCATGTTTTAACATGGTAATAAAAGTAATTTTTTACTTGTATATTTAATTTATTGCAAAATTTATCATCAATTAAACAGTATTCGAGTGTTAATTAATTTCCTTAAGAAACGTTTTATAAATCATCATTGGTGAAGCGCTTTTCACAGCATCTAGAAACTCATGATCACGAATTCCATCCCATACATATAAATTTCATTCGAAAAATTGGGAACAAATCCTCTTAATTAACTTTATTGATCTCAAATATATAAGCTAAAAACAATCAATAACCAAATATGGTAATACAACAAGTCGATATTCATCAGCTACAAATGAATCAAAAGTTTATTCTCCAGTATGCAAAGTGTATCAACTATATATATATATATATAAAATAATAATAATAATAACTCATATTTTAAAGGAAGAAACCCATAACAATGGCTACCATGGAGACCAAAACACTAGCCAAAGCAGCAGATGATGATGAATCAGGGACGGTGCCGGGATTGGATGATGGAGTTTTCGAGCCTGAGGGTGTGGGGGCTAATGTTGGAGCACAATCAGCTGTGTTGCCTGGAGGAGAGGGAGTGGCTGGGGTGGTGGGAGAGCTTGCTGGGGAAGGTGAGGCTCCTGGAGTTCCGGAGACTGTGATGGCTAGCTTCTGTCCGCCCTGGCAGTGACGTCCGATTGTGCAAATGTAGTAGTGTTCGCCGGCAGAGTTAAGGGTGATGTTAGCAGGGCCGGTGGTGATCAAGTTTCCAATAGCGTTTGTTGCAGTGCACGCATCGAAAGAATCTTTTTGAACTTGTTGTACGTCGTGTTCATTTGTTACAAAGTTGAAAGCTGTAGAAAAAGGAAGAAAATCAATCAACAAGATGTAATAGACTATTTATTTCAATTATTTTGTAAATTAGAGTTAGCTAACAATAGATAATTTGCTTTAATACTAAAACACTCTGGGTTAGTAAAATTCTACTCTAAAAAAACTTAAAAAAAACTTAAATGTGCTGGTAAAACTTCTCATTTACAAAATAATTTAATTAAACTTAAATTTAGAATCAAATAATTTGAATAGAAAATATGTAATGAATCAAATTACGACCAAAACACTTACTTAGGATATCACCAATCGCGAAAGTCTTACTAGAAGCCCAAGTTTCATATGCGGAGGTATTACCACTGGGAACAGCCCAACCCATGTTATCTCCCACAACATGCACCGTCTGTGCCGCCGCACAGTTCAGTAATGCCACGACAATAAACCCACAAAATACCGAGCTCAAAAGCTTAGCCATCTCGCTCAATAACTTCTTTTACTCTAGCTTAAGACAAACTATATATATTCTGCTAATGATACAACACTTTCCTTCTTCAAATATTGTGTTGTAGATATTATTATATAGCCACTTGATGAGAACAATGTGAAGGGTTTCGAGTGTATTTATAGTGTTACAAGCTGAGAAACGTATTTGTGCTAAGTTGTGCATACTTGTGTTTAAGTTTAATGGACGCGGGCTTGACGGGAAGTAGAGACGCGACTAGGCACCAATGGTAATAGCATAGAGGGAATGGCGGCCATCTTCATACAAGCAGGTTGAAGGTTTGGGCAAGCTAGCTTTGACTTCTGGGAGGATTGAATAAGTTAACAAGAAGTTGAAATTGTCAAAGCTAAGACTAATATGCATGCAATAATTTCCATATGCATCATTTGGGGCCATGCAAAGCTTCGACTTAACTTCATTTAATGAGAGGTTTGACTGGACCTTCCCTTTCTATGTATTCCGAATTTGGAAACTACGGGTAGCTTCGGACTAGACCTTCCATTTCGTGTGGAATTGAGTCGATAAATTTCCAGATTTTTACCACCAAAACTTTTGAATACTTTGGTTACATTAGTGTCATAACTCAAACATTAATTATTTGCAGCAATTGTGTTATAGAATCAAAATTATTGTGATTGTTAATGGAAGACGTCTTGTTAACTCATAATTTTGGCAACCTATGAAAAGGAATAAAACATTACACAATATTCATAAACTAGGAACTTTGGATTCTTATGTTATTGATCGTTACCTTATTTAACTTTAATTCTTTCTCAAATAAAAGAGTGAAACGGTAAATTAGAGTATAAAATTTCAATGTCATTAAGAATAGAAAATCTCTATATAATATATACCTAAAAATTTAACGGCTGAGAATTAGGTTTAATTGATGAGAAAAAATTTAAGGTAAGATGTTACGTACGCTAGATAGTATTAAGTCATTTTTTAGTGATAGAAATACCTCTCTGAGAAGAGCTATTTAGCGATGAGTTTGGCTTGAAAAATTTGTACACGACCTACTAACAAAACATGAATTCATTTGAAAAAGCAGGTACCGAGTCTTGTTTTTATCAAGTTAGGTCATTATTGCATCAACAAAATAAAACACGCTTGATACCAAACTGTGTTTGAGTTTGGCTTGGGAAATCTCATCTTGCATGTTTAACCCATTAGTAATAAGGATATCTAAACAATAATTTATTGGTAAAATATTAAAATTATAATCAATTTAAAGAATTCTTGTTGATTGACTTGTTACTTTAACTTAGGCTTTATCAAGAGGAGAAAGTTATGAAATAATTTCGGAATCTTAAAAAAGTCTTTCAGTGTAATTTATTCATTTGGATATTTATTTAATTTTTCTAAAGATATTTTAGATTGACTTTAGCAAGTGACACTGAACAAATCTTTGATTATATCTTAATATTATATCAAAATTTGAAGTTTTGATGAATTAAAATATTTTAATATGGAATTTTAGTACATTTGTTATTGCATATTTATTAGATCTTCTAGTCCTAGAAATAAAGACATCCGAATTAACCATACAAGTACAAGATGTATCCGCCGTACAGTTCAGTAAAGTCACCGCAATAACCCCGCAAAATACCAAGCTGAACAGCTTAGCTAACTCTCTGAATAACTTCTCTTACTCTAGCTTAAAACAAACTAATATATTCTGCTAATTATGCAACAATTTCGTTCTTCTAATATTGTGTTGTATATATTATTATCTATTCAGTTGACGAGAGAAATGTGAAGGGTTTCTAGTGTGTATATTGTTACAAGCAAAGTCTAGTATTTATGCTAAGTTGATGAACGTGAAATTGTATGCTGATGAGTTTAATGGACGTGGCCTACGGGAAGTGTAGACACGATCATCCCAGGTTGAGGGCTTTCACAAGCTAGCTCTGACTTTGGGGAGGACTGGAAATGTTTGCAGGAGGTTGAAATTGTCAAAGCTAAGACTAATATGCGTGCAATAATTTCCACCGATCAAAGTTGGGCTTTAATTTAATGAGAGGTTTGACCAGTCCTGCTTTTTCTATGTATTTGGAATTTGGAAACTTCGGGTAAGCTTACTCGTTTCTTGAATTGAATCTTGATAAATTTCTAAAAGTATTCACCATCTTCACCTTTTGGACTTTGGTTATTAAACAGTTATTTTTAAGAATATCATCTTCACTATAAGTTAATTTGCAGAAAATATGGCGTGAAAAAGAAGAAATACGACTAACGGATAACATTAATTTCATCCATAATTTCTATAAAGTGGAATTAAAAGTTGAGATGAATATTCTCGATTCATAATTATTCTTCCCAAACGCGCAAATATATATATATATATATATATAAAATTAGATGATTTAGAGATGGAGAAGTCAAGTGGTTTTTGGCAAAATGCATGATGTTATTTTAATATGGCCTAGGTTACTATTTAACTTAATTAATTCTTGACAGTCATCTATGACCATTAATTTACTATGATTCAATGGTTAAAGGTTGTTGAGCTAGTATTAAATATTTTTACTTTTTAACGTTGTCTTCGCAACAATTAGATTGTATTAGATCAATAATTACGAATGAGTGAAAAAAAACTTAAAATAACTACCGAACCTTAAATAATAGGTAGAATGTAGTTTAATGATCATATTTCATTATATGTTTTCCTAGTAACTCATCCAAGGATAAAAGTCTAATGTGACTTTTGCAGGTTGGCTGCTTTTCAGTTAATTCAAATTGGTAAGGGAATATTAGAGCCTTGATAAGGTGTCTAATTGGTGCTCCTAGACTAATTCCTCATTTAGCTACTTGTGAGTGTGTGTGTCTCTCATCGTCACAACAAATTGGTATCAGAGCCTGGTTATTGGCTAGTTTGAAGTTCTTTGGTGGTGCATTAGTTCAGCATGATAGGTGTTCGACAAAAGTCTTGAGTCATATTTACTTAGTACGATAAGTGTTCAACAAAATTCCTATGATGACTACATCAACTACCAAGCATGAGTTGAGAATTTTGATGGAAGCAATGACTTTGCAATTTGCAAAAAAAAATGTTGGCTTTGCTTGGCAACCTAGGTTTAGATGAAGCTCTTAGCGGTGAAAGTAAGCTATCAGAAAGCTATAGCTTTGAGAAGAAGAAGGACATCGTGAAGAAGGCCTATAACACATTAATTCTCTGCTTGAGTGACAGGGTGTTGAGACAAGTTTCAAAGATGAAGACTGCGGCTGAGGTATGGCTGAAACTTGAAAGCCTTTACATGACTAAAACTTTGCCTAGTAGTTTTTGAAAGCTAAGTACTTTAGATTTAAAATGGTTGAGGATAGCAACTTGCAAGACCATATTGATGAGTTTAATAAGTTGTGCTTAGCCTTATAATATCCAAATTGAATATAATGATGAAAATAAAGCCTTGGTGGTGCTGCATCCTCTTCCACAATCACATGAGACATTTGTAAATATCTTGAAACATGGTAGGGAATCATTATGTCTTGATGATGTGATTGGTGTATTAAACCCGAAAGACCTTCAAAGGATGAATGAGTTATGTGAAAACTTGAGTGAAAGGCCGCATGTTAGGGGTACGTCTAAAAATAGAGACCACAAAGGAAAGCAACATTCCAGGTCAAAATCAAGGGGAAAGAAAGCTATAATATACTATCATTTTCATGAGAAAAGGCATATTAGGAGGCTTAGTCCTAAGAGGAAGAAAACAGTAAAGAAAAAGAGCAAGATAAAGGTGAATTTGAAATAGTTGAAGATGAATATGAGAGTTATGATGTTTTAGTAGTGACAACACAAAGTTTGGAAGAACAATGGGTTTTAATTAGACTCTAGTTGTACATTCCATATGACACCAAATAAAAGCTGGTTTGAATCTTATGAAAAGATAAATGGTGGACATGTTCTACAGGGAAACAACAAAGCTTGTAGTGTGGTTGTCATAGGTACAATTAGGATTAAAACTCATGATGGCATGGAAAAAGTTTTGTATACTATGAGGCACATTCCTGAATTGAAGCAAAATTTGATTTCACTCAATATACTTTATTTCAATGACTGCAGTTTCAAAGTAGAGAATGACACGTTGAAAGTTACAAGAGGTTGTCTAGTTGTAATGAAAGGTGTGAGAGAAAAAGGCCTTTATATTCTCTATGATAGCACCATAATTGAAGAAGTAAGAACAATTTCATTTTTTGATGATAAAGTCTACTTGTGGCATAAGACACTTGGCTATGTGAGTGAAAGAGGGCTTAAAAAATTGCAGAAACAAGACTTGTCATGTGAAGATAAGTTAGAGAATTAGAATTTAGTGGGTATTGCGATTTTGGCAAAGCAAAGAGAGTTAAATTCTCATCTTTAACTTGCACAACTAGAGAGACGACTCTTAGTTATGAACGTTCAGATTTATGGGATCCATCTAAGTATGCAACTTTAGGTGGAGGTAGATACCTCATGTCTATTATTGATGATTGTTCAAGAAAGGTGTGGGTTTACATCTTGAAGACTAAGGACGAGGCATTCCAAAAGTTCAAGGATTGGAAAAAGATATTTGAAGTTCAAACTAATAAAAATGTTTGAAAGCTAAGAACTGATAATGGTTTGGAGTTTTTGAATAAAGAGTTCAACCACTTTTGTAACAATGAGGGAATGGTGAGACACAAAATAATGTTCACAACACCCCATGAAAATGGTTTAGCTAAAAATTGAACAAAATACTTCTTGAAAGGGTTAGATGCATGTTGTTGAGTGCAAATATGCCCAAGCAGTTTGGGGGGTTTTTGGTTTGGGGGTTTGGGGGTGGGAGAAGGGAGGAAGGGAAAGGAAGTGATCAACACAGAAGCATATTTAATCAATAGATGTCCATCATCTAAAATTGATTATAAGACATGGGAAGAAGTGTAGACAGGTTTTCCACCTAGCTATAGTTATTTGAAAATGTTTGGTTGTGTAGCTTGTGCTTATATCAAACATGGAAAGTTGGAGCCAATAGAAATGAAATGCGTGTTTATTGGCTATTTAGAAGGCACAAAGGGATACAAGTTATGGTGTGAAGAGTTGAATGCGTCATGGTATTTTACTTGTAGAGATGTCACTTTTAAAGAATCATAATGTTATTTTGAGAGCTGAAAAAAATCTCAGCCTTGTAACTTGTGAAGTTATAAATGTATTTGAGGTTGAGGTCGAGCCTAAAACTAGTGAAGTTGCAGATGATATTGAGGCTAAAGTGGAGTTATTTAATTATGAAAATTCTTAAATAAGCGAGGTAGAAGAAGTGGAAGAACATGATGACACAGAGAAAGTCCTTGATGAGTTGAGAACTTGAGAAATCATCAGCTAGCAGAAGATTGTGCTAGGAAACTCAAAGTTGCACCTATGAGGTATATTTATGTTGATCTTATAGCTTGTTTATTGTCAAAATCAGAGGAAATTGATGATAGTAAGCCTAGAAGTTATAAGGAAGCTATTTGTAGTAAAGATACAATTTTGTGGCAGCTAAAAATGATTTTTTTTAATAGAAGATGGATGCATTAGAAGCAAATATGGTAGTGGTGTCCATGCAAAAATGATTGAATATGGACTAGGGAATTTTCAGGTGTTAGGTGTTATTGACATGCTGATTGAGTCAAACAATATAATAAAAGTTAGAAAATTGAAATCTCAATTGAATAAGAAATTTGAGATGAAAGATTTAAGAAGTATTTGGGAATGAAAACCAGTAGAGGTAGAGATGGAGACTAGTTATTTTTGTCTCAAGATGATTGTGTTAAGAAAACACTTGAAAAGTTCAGCATGGTTGAAGGAAATAAGGTTCAAACTTCTTTGGTTGCGCTTCAAGCTTTCATCATCTTAATCTCCTGTAACTGTTAAAAAGAAAAGAGGAGATGAATAAAATTTCTTATGCAAGGGCTGTTGGAAAAATGATGTATTCCATGATCTGTAAGCTTGTCTTGGCATAGGTAGGGAGTTTGGTAAGCCAATTCATGGCAAATCCAAAAAGAGTTCATTGGGAATCTTTTCAAATGGTCTAGATATCTCAAATGTACTTTAGGCTATGGTTTGGTGTTTAAAAGAAGAGAAAACAATGATGAGAAGCTGGTGGGTTGTGTGAATTTCGATTGTGTCGATGATCTTGATAAAGAACGGTCATTAACAGGGTATAAATTCACGTTGTTTGGTTACACTACAAGTTGGAAAGCTAACTTACAACCAGTTATAGATTATTGACAGCTGAGAAAGGATACAATGTTGCAACTGAAGTGAGTAAGGAGGCATTGTGGCTGCAGGGACTTGTAGATGATGAAAGAAACAAGCATGTTGATATCAAGCTGCATCTCATTGGTAATATTGTTGATGAAGCTGAATGGTTACTAGTTAAAATTCATACTGACATAAATTTAGATGACTTGATCTCAAGGTTGGTTACATGTGTCAAGCTTAGTTTTTGTTTTGACTTGACATATGTCATGGTTGGACCAATATAGCTTCAAGATTAAAGCGGCTTGTAATTCACTATGGCAATTTGCAGTATTGAACACAAGCTTGATCCAAGGTAGAGAATTTGTGAAGTGTGGCTTAACTCGTGAAGAAATTGTGCTTTCAAGTAAAAGGCCTAGCGCTGCAACTCTAGTTGACTTGAGCTACAGCGTTATAGGAGATCTGGAAGTGATTTTTCAGGCAGAGAGCACAAGGTCGCAGCACTATGGATGGAGGGCTGTAGCGCTAGCATGTCAAGTATGTGGTAGAGAGCTTGCACCGTGGCACAAGCCAGACAGGGCCGTAATGCTGCTTCAAATTAATTTCAGTTTAGCAAAGAGACGCATGGCACTTGAGCATTAGACCTTCACATATTTTACTTGGTGTATAAAAAGGATGTGTTCTCTCCTATTTTTATAAGATAGAAAAGGGCTGAAAAGAGAGAAAGGGATTAAAGAAAAGTGGGGTTTCTTGTATCGGAAAATTACCTAGTTTCTTCTAGTTTTGCCGCAAATCTCTTGTAATTATCTTGATTATTATTATAATGGATTGCTCATCACCAACAATTGGATGTAGGATCACTTATGTGGTCTGAACCAGTATAAATCCTTCGTGTCTTTTGTTTAATTTACTTGTTTGCTTAGGTTTGTGCCTGGTGCTTCTAGACCAATTCTGCATTTAGCTACTTCTGAGTGTGCGCATCTCTCATCTTCACAACATAGATCAAGATGATTAATTTGGGTATATAAGAGACAATTAAGTTTATTTTCAACAAATGAAATATTTTTAAAATTAATTTGGTAATAATTAAGTATATTGATAAAATGAATATTGAAATAAATATTTTAGTGTATATATAAAATGCCATCCATTAATTAAGCTTGTAGAACGATCTTCTTGAAGCTATATATACATATAAAATTGCAATTTGAAAGATTGTAATATATAACTTGAACTTTGAGAATCACAAAGAATATTGAGCTGTGTTCAGTCATAGAAAGTAGACTTTCATATAGATATATATATATATATAGACATAAATATATATAGAGTTGGCAATCTTTATTGTTATATTATTTCTATTATTCCTTTGGTCTAATTTCGTGCTCTAATTAATTAGTGAATCGCAAAAGTAATCTAGAAAGACTTGGAAATGTTTGAAAATAATTATTTTATTTCAGAAAAAAAAAATGTTATGCTTATATAAAGTATAACCATACATCAATTAAGTTTTATAGTTAAAAGACTGCGCCACTTGCATAAATAACTACACAAATAATTCACACCTAGAGTCATAGTATTTATTTTCTCAGTTGAGTCCTATCATTAGCATCTTCTTTGATTATAAAATACGCATTAGCTATAAATCAACGTGGGGAGACTTAGAATTATTATAATATCATATAGAATAGTGAGTTCTTTTACCCAAAATATGGGGAAAAACTAAGCAAATTTCTTGGTAGAATCAATATTAAGCTTTATCATCACCAATAGTCTTGGTCTCAAGTCAATAAAGTAGGCTTCAAAATTCCAACTAATTAAAATTCCAATTTTACGAGACTTTGAAACTTTGCTATGGCCCAATTAAGCTCTATTTTTCTTGTCATGGATGAGACTTTTGTTCACCAATCGGCACTTGATGCTCACACGTTAGAAATGTGTATAGTAGAATGGAATTTTCAGTATTAGTTTTCCCACATCAATATAGTTCTTCTTTGACATTTCTTTGTTAGTTAGGTTAGTTTACATGCATATTGCAGAAACTCATTTATGGGGGAAGAAAATGTTGGGTAGAAATGTCCAATGAACTAATGTTCAATTTAAAATTTGGAATAATTTTGGAAAATTAGCCAGGATTCAGTATGAAAACCTTGAATGAATTATATACACCAATATTAGAAGATCTCAAGCTTTCTGCAATTCACATATTGTTACGTTTAAGATTTAAACTTCTTGAGATGTAAATTAGAATAACAAAGAATGATTTACTCACCAAGTCATAAGGCCATCCAATTACATAATAATAAATATATAAGGGTGGTTAAAAAAACTGAGAAAAAGAAGACAACTTAATGGCCTTGTCTAATAAAATGATGAAAAAAGATTATAGGGTTTGAGAGAATTGAATATATATATAAACTTAATTACGTCTAATACATGATTTAATATTAGTGGCTAGACGTACCACCTCGATATTATAAGATTAGTATATCTGTCCTACCTAAGTATAAGAGTAACTAATAGATGTTTAATTTCATGTTATTTGGTTAAAGAAGTTATATTGTTGAAATTAGATCTTAATAAACAGTATCATACTTTCAGCCTTCAAGAAGGGGTGAGTTTTGTATGTCTCATTATTAAACACTATAACTTGAAATGTATATTGCAATCTTATGATAGATTAAATTTATAGTTAAATTATATTTAAAAAATGTAATGAGTTGGCCTGAGCAACGCCTAAAAGTGATTAATTTATAGCTTTTAGATGTGATTTAAACACCATGTCGTGAGTCATAATTATTTGTAGATTTTAAAACTTCCAACCAAATGCATTCGGGACAAACTAATTCTCAGTATTTTTTTTAGTTCTTAGGATAATTTTGAGTTACCTTATTTTATATTGATTCTTTAATATAGCAAAAAATATATTTTTTTAATCTATATATATATATATATATATATGTATATGTATGTATGTATGTATGTATATAAGCTTTAAAAGTGGCAAAATAGCACTCCCTAATTTTTGGGAGAATTATTATTCCACGTTTAAAAATGTTTACCAACTTTGAAGTTTTATTAAAAAAAAAAAATATCCCCTTTTTGCTGGTCGAGGACTTTGTTTCCATCAAGTGAAAATTAAAGATGGATGAATTCTTTAATCTGCCTTCATTTGGGCGAAGCCCAAAGTTAGAGATCAATTGTGCATTCTTATCCTTTATGGGCTTGTAAAGTGACAACATGGATCCAAACCTTAAAAGCCTCATATTCCGAAATCCTGAACAGGAAGTAGCGAAGAGTGCTGAACGCTGATGAAATGATACCATTAGATACTGTATTCTTATTGTTCTCGTTTACAAGTACATCCATGTTACACACAATGCTGAAGCTGATTGAGAAAAAAATCCATCAGCAAAACAACTCAAGAATTGAAGTCAATACAAGAATACAAACTAAGTTAGTTGTACAATATTTGGTATGATACAACTGTACATTTAAATTCATGAATCTTAATTGTTTCTTTGAGTTGCTTCCGATTCAAATGGAACACTGGTACAGAGCACATGACACCCTTTTGATATGTTTATAGCCCTAAGACAAGGAGAAGAGCCATCGCAATCGTCATGAGAACCGATGATCCAAGCCAACCCAGAGCTCCAATACCCTGCAAGTTTGGCTACTAGACAAGTCAGGGGATGTTGAATACATGGAATCCTAAAGCATGATATTGTGAAATTATGTGATTCAAATGAAGTTGGGATACCAATTGTTCTGCATAGAGCTCAGGCTAACGATGAAATGAAAATGAGAGAAGCGATTGCGATAATCATACCCTGAAAGGGAGAAGAGACGATGCTGCAGAAGGAATAAGTCCAGTGAATCCAATGTCATATGCAATGCTGCCATCAGCTTTAAACAATCCAAAGTTTCTCTCTGAAGTTGGTCCAGGCTTCAAATTTTCGTTGAACAATGCAAAAACATATGCCTTGACCGCAACCTTTGGCCTATAGGGAGTACCTTTCTTCTTAAGTAATCGTTTTCGCAAATTATGGTTGTAAGTCTTTGCATTCTTCACATTAGCACCTGCTTCATTTTCATCACCACGAGAGGCCCAACCAGTTTCAGAAACTATGACTTGCATCTTTTCAAATCCAACCTTTTCGAGTGCAGCATAAGCTGCATCAACCTGAGCGTCAAACATGTTATCATAGTGTAAATTAGTCTTTGCATCATGGATCCCGGCGTTTGATTTGAAAAGAGCATAGTTGAGGTCAATATGCTCAGGATCATTCTTGTAGGCCAGAAATGGATATGCATTGATGTAAAAAGGAGAACCAATCTGCGAAAAGAACTGCAAAAGTGGCTTCATGAATTGTTGAACATCTTCCCTGAAAGTACATGCGGATGGTGGGTAGGAATTGGCAAAAACAGCCTCCGAATGTGGGCTTGAGACCTCCACAACTTTATGCAAATTCAGCCTCATAAGAGCACTGTAAACATTCTTTGCAGCAGGCAGCAGAACCTCCCAGAGTTCCATGTCAGAACCTCCCAAAATTTCATTCCCCACTGCAATTCCTCGAATCTTAGTTCCAGGAAGAAATGGCTCCACATTTTCTTTAATCCAATTCATGGCACGATCCTCTCCCACACTTATGTCTTTCAAAAACTCATTGCCAAGTCCTACTATGATTTCTATGCCAGAGCCTTTGAATGCTGTGAGGACATCATGATTGGCATCATAGATCCTAACGTTTTTGATCTTTGCAGCCTTGAGAAGTGTCACCACACTTTCAGGTGGCGGTATATTGTCTGCTATCCGGCCATAGTTCACTCCATAAGTCCCCGTGAAAGCATTAACTGTCAAAACAACCAGATCCAGATGATCATTAGCATGAGCACCACCTATCGAACTCAATAAAGTTCATAGTACAATATAAAGCCTAAGAACTCAGAACACCAAAAGAGAACCTAGATTAAAGATCATTGAAGGATCCGATTTTTTTTTTTAATTATTTCAGTAAAATTATACAAATAAAATTTAAGGAAATTCTACCCTATAGATATAAGTAGGACTATGATAAATTACAAAGAAAATCTTAATTTCAGTGGCACAATGGAAGCCATTGATAATTTATTCTTCAACATTGCATTAATCCATATTACAAAGAACAAAAATATATCCTCATCAGAGTATCACATGCCAATTACACTTCCACTGAAACTAATGGAAGAGAAATCATGTCAAGCAACAGGCATAAAGAGGATAGCAAAAGATGCCATGCAAGTCAGTCGAATTCAACTTGCAATAAAGTTATAACAAAACATTTTCCGGACAAAAACTAAAGAGATAAAAGCAAATATTCCAAATGCTACAAACCAGTTTAACCCTTTCTTTTTTCATAACACTAAAAAAATAATAATAACAACATTAGCAGTCAAAATTCAATAACCTTTACCACTTCTATAGAAAATAAAAAATAAAAAAACCTACCAAACCTCAAAGCCATTTATTTCAGCATACGATCCTTCTCAACCATTCAATGTGAAGAATTTACATGGAGTTGAGATTAATATTAAAGTTTCGTTCTTATCATCAATAACATCCAAAATGGTCAAAGCAATAAACTAAAGCAATTCCAATTCTCCAACAAAGAACTTCGAATTGATATAATACATGACTAGCTTCCTCAGTGCAACAGAATTCTAATTAATCAAATCACTACCCTTCTTAGATTACTACTACTATTAATTTCGACACAAACATATACATAGTCCATTGTTTGCAAGAATAACAATCTAGAAAGGGAAAGAAAAGGTGACATACCATGACTAGTGATGACAGAGAAGATGAGGAGGAGCCACATAAAGAAAGAGGAGAAAGCCATCTGATAGGTATGTAAACGATGAGAGAAAGCGCATTCCATTTGTAGAAAAGATGTTGTGGGAGCAGCCCAATCTTTTGTAGCTCAAAAGGTGCAACGGGAAATAGACAATACTTGCTCCTCAGGCATGCCATAGACTTAAGAAAAAGGAGATTCTTAGCCTTGGTTGAACAAGATTCTTAACCTTGTATTTGATGACACAGACATGAAAGCAAAGCAATCAATCTCAACTCAATTTAGACGTTTGCATTCAAATGAGATTAGTATAGATTCTTACTTTCCTCCCAAAGTTAACCTTTTTCGCTTTCTACTCTCGCTGTTCCTTTCATTTCTGGGTACTTTATGCTTCTTTCCTTTCTATCTAAAGCACTGATTTTTTTTTTTTTCGTTTGTTGTCTTTTGTTTTTTTCATTTTTATGTTTCATTTATTATGCTTTTCTTGGTACTGGGGACTTTTCAAGTTTCTTCCTTTGTGGGATAAATGTGCAGTAATACGACTTTTGGGACATTCCAGCTGCTTCATTTAATATTTGTTTATCTGAAGAAGACATCACATGCAATAATGCATGCGATGTGCTCTATAATTCATTTTTGGCTCCCAATGATTAAAGTACGCAATGAAAGTAATTGTTTGCTTTCCCCTCATTCTTGAAAAAGAGAGATTCAATGTGTGATACCTTGCATTATGAAACTATACCAACTTTAGCCAATCAAACATCTATTAATATTTTATTAATAGGAAAGTATAATAGGAAAGTATGAACATGACTTGATTTATATATTTAGAAAACTCGAATTTAAATATAAGTATTTATAGACTAGTAGGCATTAAAATACTTGAATTTAATCTGCGGACTATTTATGTGCCTTCAAGAATCAAGATTTATCTTAAAATGGATAAGGGTTTTTTTTTCGTTTATTAATTTTGTGCTTTTGAGTCTAAATTAATCTAGAAAATGAAATGCTTAAATTAGAAGTCTGAAGTTTAAATGAATAATATGCTTTTGATAATGAATTGATTATATATTTGGAATTGAATCCTAAATATTATTTTCTGATAACGATAATGAAAGCAAGAATATTATTATATTGAAAACAAGAAATTACGGTTGGTAAAAGATTTCAAGAACAAGAATATACTTTCCATTTAATATCGTACGTGGGAGTCAAACATGACAAGTTGACTCTTTTTAACTCTTTTAGACTTGTATCAAACCTCATATCTTTTGTTCATTCTCAATTACCTACAAAGGAAAAAGGAACTGGGGGCTCCTGCTCATTGGTTGCCTCTAGCTGCGATAAAAGAAGCAGATTGATCTTGAAATACTTTTTAAGCGGGTTTCCACCAAACGCGCGTGTCGTCCCTTGTTATAAGCAGGCTATGATTCTCTTTCAATTGGTCAATCTAGAGATCAAACACTTGAACTTTTCATCCAAGGCTCCGAATGAGCAACCAGGGACAAACCATTCAGATGTAACACATATGATTAGCAAGTGAAACTGTTGTAAAGGAAACTGATCAGCAATAATAGCAGTAGCACTCAACAATATCAGAAATTATCCTGCAAAAACCAACAATTAAATACAACATTAAAGAGAGGACACGCACCATGCAGGCATTTGAAGTTTCAGTCACTAACCATAGAATAAAAAGATGTCACAAGTCTACAATCTAAGCTCCCCCACAATACAACATAAGCTGGCTGCAGTAACTAGTAACTACTGACTACCCTAATAAGGATACAGATTGGTTTCCTACATACAATTAAATCTATCACAGCAACAACATTAATGTTACAGTCATCCAACCGATCGCAAAAAGTTACAAAGACAAATCAAGGGATACAGGAGTATTACATGGGCTAGTAGTAACAGATAGGGATACAGAACATTCAGCAGCTCACAGGAGCTGGTTGGTGTGGGGTGTCAGTTCGCCCCATTTGATCAACCTTACCGTTTTCAATCATCTCACCATCAATTGCTTTGCCTTTCTCCTCGACTGGCACACCTTGTTTCTCTTTGATCTCTCCTTCAGAGGGAGGGGCTGGTCCATTGGGTTTCTCTTTCTCTGCTCCATTTGCTTCCACATTTCCAGTGTCTGAGTTGTCCGGTTTGCTGTCCTCATTGTGGAGAGCCTTTTCCACAGAGTCTTCTACCTTCTCTTTTTCATTTGGTGTTACTCCGGCAGTTGTGTCAGCAACATGCTTTTCAATTTCTGATGCCTTTTCGTCTTCTTTAGCTGCTTTTCCTTCATTGCCATCCTTGGTTTCCTCAGCAGTTTCTTGGATCTTAGCGTCCTGATATGGAGCAGTTTCCTCCTTGTTTGCAACTTGGCTTTCACTGGGGCCATCTTTTCCCGTTTTGCCTTCACCTTTTTCCTTCTCAGCTCCTTCTGCATCTTTCATTTCCACATCTTTCTCACCCTCAGTTTTTTCTGCTGAAGCTTCGGTTTCTTTATTATCCTTCTTTGAGCCTGATGATGATTTTCTGCCCCGCTTCTTTGGAGGCTCCTTTTCCGGCGTTGGAGTTGCCTTGGCCTTCTCACTGATCCTAGCCGATCTCCTGGGGGTCTCACCAGTGCCCCAATCAAACTCTGATATTGCAGGATTACCGGGGTGTGACTTTAGGTACTGCTCCAATTGTTTTCTGTTGTTAATCTCCTCCCCAGTAGGAGCAATGAACATGATCTCACTTTTCCTAGGCGCACCCACTTTCTTGGGCAAATACTGCATGAATAAGAGCAAAGACTGTTATACAACAAGAGCTATGCTCAAAATACGCATACCATTCAAGCTTATACTTACAAAGTGAAAAGCAAGTAAAAAATAATAATAACTAATAGTACAAAGATCAAACAAGGATGAAATATGATTTGAGCTACTCTCTTGTATGCATATTCAACCTACAAATGCAATCAACACGCTACAAAAACATCACCAGTTTAAAAATTGTTTGGAAAAAGAAATATGTTAGAGATTAAGCTTTGATCATCTGAAGATCACATCTGAACCCTCTCACCAAACAATATCTCTTTGAACACAATAAAACCATCAAAGCTTCATAGCCAGATTCACATTTCTTCAGCTAACCAATGGAACTAATCCCCGGGTTTTCTGCCGGGTCATTTCTAACCTTGTGCTTCTTTCCACAATAACCCATGAGATTATCAACATTCCCTCAAGTCTAAAAACTTTTTTTTCAAAAGCCACACCTTTATCATTCTTTTTTCAGGAATTCTACCTTTGGTCCTACCCTCCAAAGAGCCACACCTCCACTAAGGTAAAATTTGTTTACCAGCATTAACTTCCACAGAAAACAATATTTCATATAAGTTCCACCGGATATGGACCACTTAGGCCAACTTTTCTCACTAAACCAAAAATATCCCTCCATAACTTAGTGTGCAACCATCAAATTTAGATCTTCTCTTCTAACCTTGTAAAATCAAAATGCCACCTCCAATTTAGCTGACCACTTGTTAACTTAAAAAATTGTCACAGAATTTTATCCTCTGTAAGAACTGATAGAGTTCAAACCACATTGGGAACTTGTATTTATCTGTCTCTATAGTCACTGTCTTCACTCTACATCTTTCATATGCAGTCTCTGGTTTCAACACATAAATTTACCATTTCATTCATCTTTAGACGCTGTGTCATATGCTCTCTTTAACCTGATACAGACTCTGACTTCTGTTTATTGATATCTACTCATAATCCAGAACAAAAAGCCTTCAATCTCCTCGCCACAAACCACAACATATGTATGATACCCTGTAAATGTACATGACCTAGACATTCCAGATTCAAGATAAACTGTGTCAGGAACACTACTTGCAGTAATCTTAATTTCAATGTCCAGTACAACCACCTAAAAATCCCATCAGGTGAAATTGTGATTGTCAATATGACTATCTCAACTCAGATGTGGCATAAATAAAGGTGAAGAAGTCCAGCAGATGCTGCTGCTTAATTAGGCAGTCAAATTTTAGGCAAGTTGGTGGAGGTCAGCCAATTGAGTCCCAAAGTGAAAAACAGTCAAAGATGAAATTTGTGAGTTCCAGCATCTGCAGGATATTAATATTGACTAAAAGCATCTAACCACATGAAAAAAATAGGAAATTTACATCAGTTGTTACATATCACTATAGAAACACACACAAAGATGAATAAGGACTGGATGCAAACTTTTCCTAGAAATCTTTGATTGCCTCAGCATGCATGCACGCAAATGGAAGCATGCATGCACGCAAGTGGAAGCACAGAAGACATTTTTCTGTTTAAAGAGAAAATACTTATGAAAATAAACATCATTATCCTAGCTTGACACTCAATTTACTTTCTAAAATTAAAATTGAAACAAAAAAAGGACTATTTCTCCTCCCCACAAAGATTGTCTAAATTTTAGCTTTCCATTCTAATCCAAGATGCATTCCACATCAACCTCACCCAACATTGCATCTTTTGATATCAAGTCCTTGGCTACAAGGCTTAATTTCACAAAAATCTGCTTACTGACTAATATCAAGTATCCGCGGAATCAAGAACCCCATTTTCATCAGTGAGTAAAACAAAAACACCTACAGCATGACAAATATTGGCATAGGAATAGCAGCTTCGTAGCAGGAAATTAAAAAAACTTGTCTGGGCTGAAGGAAGCAAAACACATTGCTCATATGTATGTGAACACATGATTTTATATTCAAAACATAAGAACCAGTATGACCATGTATAATGATGCTTTCACAGTTTCACCTTTCATACTTACAATTTCAAATCTCAAAATCAGAACTGCAAATCAGTAACTAAAGAAATGATAGCTTCATAAAACTTTATAAAGCTATAAAGAAACCTTACAACATACCATTCTGTATCAATCAAATTTCAATTTACCAACCAACTAATACATTTTTGCATGAACCCTATTCAATACTCATGTAAAACATTCTCAAGATCCATTCAGAACTTATGCACAATCACAATGCTTTCACGCAATACTTTTTTAAGTTAAACACAAATGCGGCAAAGTTGAGCAGGAAGAAAATCAGTAAAATGCTAACTGAAACCTTTTCAAAAACAACAAGGCTCAATTTGACTTAGAAGAATATAATTAGCAAAAGCTTCATGTAAACTCTGCCTTTTCTTTTCTGTTGGGAAAATTTATGGAAAATTACTGACAAAAGTGAATAAAAAAACCCCAAAATTAGTGTAAAACTTAAATTAAAAAAAAAAAAAAAGAATTCGATGGAGAAAAACTCCCTAACTGGAAGACTACAACAGCCACCAAAACACAAGGTAAAAAGCACCTGCCAAAAAAAAAAACCCTAAACCAAAAATTTTTACTGTAATTGAAAAGAAAAAAAAAAAAAAACCCTAACCAAATAGCAAACTGGTACAAACCCAAAATTCTGCAATAAAAAGCTTCAAACTTCAAAATTTCACAATATTCACACAAACCCTGATAGGAAAACGGAAATTACCCACGAAACAAGACTAAAAATTAAAACTTGACCACAAACCCTAGCTAAACATTCAGTACCAACCAAAATTCTACCGCATAGTGGACTTCGAAACCACAAATTTTCTCAAAAACTTAAAATTCCCAGAAATTAAACCACAAACAAGCAAAACAAAAAAAAAAAAAAACACAAACTTGCAACAAAAGCCAGAGCAAAAGTATGTGTTACATAAAGCAAGAGCAAAGTTTAAATAAAGCAAAAAATATACCATTTTCTTCCAAGCAGGAGGTGCTGGCAGCTCAACCGAAATAACTTCCTCTTTGCTCTCCATTTCACCTGTAAAAACAAGAAACAGACACAAAGTTGCCCTCTTCTGTGTTTCGCCTTGAAGTTGTGCTGTGTCACAAAAACCGTTGAGCGCTTTTAGATATGTTTTTGTTTTGTTGGTTGGTTTGGTTTATTTATTTATTTATTTTTATTTCAGTTTTTATAATTTGCTCCTTTCTATCTAAAACTGTTCATGCAATCTAGTGGTGAAGTGATAAAGATACAATTTGAGGTACAATATCGAATGAGAGCTGGAAAGCCCCCAATGGGAAGTGGCCACGTGTGTGTTAAAGCTGATTAAACTTGCAATTAGCAATAGAGTACCTCGTTGGTTTTAAAACTTACATGCCTTCTGATGCTTCCACGTGTCCCACTATTCTCTGTTGTAGTGATTGTGGGACTTCAAAAATCTAGAAGGCAAGCGTGTGATCCAGTGGATTACTTTATGTGCTGCCGGTTTATCACCTCACTCTCCCCAATGACGCGTCATGACAAAATAAAATTATTTATAAAAATATTAATTTTTTAACATACTTTCACTGTTTAGGGGTGAATTTTTTTACATAATCACTCAACAAAATAATGAAAATTAGCAGGTTATAAAGGACTTTAATTCTATTCAATTAGTGTCTGTTTAGGATAATCTATAAAACTACTATATTCTATCCCTATTAAAAACCCTGATATGCAAATAATTAAATGCTTAATGTTAGTCCATAATACATAAAATTTTATATGAAAATAATATTAATTGTATTATGTTAACTTATTACACATTTATGACAAAGTTATCTACTCATGACACGAACATTTCTTAATATAAAGTTATTTTGTTTACAAACACAAGTAAATTAAGATGTAAAATGGCATATTGCAATAGTTTTAATAATTATTAGTTTTAAAGATAATTTTAAAAAAAAATATGTTGAATATGTATTACATATATGTAAATGGTTTAAATAAATTAAGTAAGTTAAGGGGATTATATGTGCAGTGATTTTAGTTTTGACATAAATAATTAATTAAATATGTCATATTGATAACATAATTTTTATTAATTTGTATCTCAACACAATCATAAATTATAATCTTTAATCATATTATAATACTAAAAAAAGTGATGACATATCGCAATTAAATTATGAAAAACTTTATTTGTAAAAGAAAGCTTCAACATATCTAAAGTTTTGTTGTCTACCTTTTTCCTCGTAGATTCTGTTAAAACTAGCAATAAAGTTGCGCTTTATTTATTTCTTTTTAATTTATATAGGTATTATTCTAATTATGAAGATGCCACTTCATTTTCTGTGTGAATTGAGTGAACGCGCCAAGGCATGCGCGTGGGGTGATTAAGCAACAGATAGCGGTGAAATGTGACCACTTGTCGTGAGTCGCCTAAAGATTGGGATAACGTTATAATTAACTGAATTGGAAAGTGGGTTTGATGTCCGAACCTGACGGCCTTTTCTAAACACCACGGTGCGATGTTTGCGGTTCGGTCAATTCAAGCTTGACATTTTCTTAATTAAATTGAGACTGGAATATGCGTTGCGGAAAAGAAAGAAAATAAAAAGAATATTCGCCAAATTGGTGGAACGCGTCGCGGCCTCTCCTTGTTATTTATTTATTTTTTTTGGAATATTTTTAATACCAAAAATACATTTACCTCCTCTAAGATTTTATGATAATATAATTTCACCTATAAGATTTAAAAAATAGTTAGAAACTTCTATCTTGATATGAAATTAATTTAATTAACAATCTAAATTAATGGGTTAAAGAATTCAAAAATCATTTAAAAATTTTATATTTATCAATTAAAATTGTGATTAGTGGTCACGAAGTTATATTTAGTTCGAGGGTCTTTGACTTTCGTATTAATAGATTCTTTTTTTATTAGAATTCAAAATATAAAATAAAAAAGAAACTTACATAAATTGAGACTATGTGAAGTTATAGCCTTATAGTCAATGGTCAAGTCATTAACATTATGTTCTAATTAGTGGAATTATTATTTCAGGCAATTTTGATATATTATTAAAAGATATTTTTAATTGTGATATGCGATTAAGAAGACTTCAATTATTATTTGGGATTTAGTTTTTCTTCGAGCAAATGGTGGGATTTTCCCCCTCCGGAGCTTCTCTCTTTTATTATACATGATTTCATAGGTTATCAAAGATTTAAATTTACTTAGCTATCATTTAAAGAGATTTAATCCTTTTTATGTAATGTTTTATTTTTCTTCTTAATAAAATAATTATTTTTTAAAAAAGTCTTTAATTTATTTTTTGAAAAAAATTTATTTTCTAATAATTGGTATACATATATTAGTTTTCAAAAATATTTAATGTAACATAGTTTTACTTATTAAAATTTTAACACTTGAGGGAAGAAAGTTAAAGGTGGCTTAAAATTTCAACTCAACAACTCTTTTAGCCAATAATTAGTATCAAAATTTTAAATAAAAAATTAAATTATAATAATATGATTAGTCAATGTATACAATATTGTTTCTTTTTGAAAATTGTTTGAGCAGGCCTGTACTCTCTGCAAGGAAATAGTTACAAGATTAAAGTTGTAAACTATTAAACATATTAAGCCACCAGAGGCCATAAACTGTTAACCTTAGAGGCCCAAAAATGTAGAAGACTGACACAACACAAGGTTATGAAAAGACCTGCCAAAAAGAACAATGAAGAAAGCTATGATGCCTTGCACTCTTTTGAGTTATCATTTGGGCCTTTAGAGAGCAATTGATGTTTCTTTGGTCATTGCTTGTACTAGCTAGCCACAAAATTAGACATTATTGTCTTCTTAACCCATCACATTATTATTAATAGGGCACTTCAATGATAACCTGAGGCCAATAAATCGTTGTTCAATACCTTTTTTCAGATAATCTTAGTTTTCAATTTATGGATCTATTACATTATATTCAAATTAGTTTTTTTTTTGATAAAACTGTTATTATATATAATTATTTCCAATATAATTAATTATAGCTATGATTAAGTTAATGAGAAATATATGTAAGTAGCAAAATTTTATTAAACAATACGATGATGTGGTACGCGTATCTATCTAAAGCATGTTGAACCCAAATAGTTAAATAAATCATAATGTCATGCGCCTATTTAACAAGATCATAACATAATTATCTTTATTTTTTAAATCTAATAATCAGTTAATGAATAAAATTTCAAAATTAAACCTATATATCATTGATGAATAAAAATGTGTCAATAAAATAAAGTTAAACAAAAATTGCCACTTCAACCAATTTCGTTGATAACTTTAAATATTTCTCGAGTGCATCAAGTTAAACAACTATCTACCAAGCAAATTGAGATTATATAGTAGCAAAAGAAAATCTATAGAGACATGCAAAAGGATACAAATTAATAATAATTAATAATACAAAAAAACTCACGTTTTGTTAATTATGAACTGATGGGTATTCAATCTTTACATTTACCAACAAAAAAAAAAAAAAAAAGGAAGACAAATCACTATTGATTTTTACTCAATTGGCTACTCCTATGAGTTGATAACTTTTCAAATAGATATTAGAGAGGCATTAAATTTATATATTGGTCAAACTATCTATCTATTACATTCTTATCTTTAGGAAAAATTAAGAATTGAATCAATCAAAACAAAAATCCTTCGATTATATATAGTAAGAATAGAGGAATAAATCATATTTTTATATAATATCTCAATTGAATTATATACAATGCTACATAAGTAATTTTGTTAAGGTTATTGAATGGCTTTGAGGGTTGATGGGAATTTTTTTTTTTGATAGAAGAATTAGATATACTTGTTAGAGACTATACTTCCTAGTTGTTAGAAATGCATGTAAGTTAGGTATCTACAAATACTTGTTAGAGACTAAAAAAATAGAGTAAGATTTATTCTATAGAAGTTTGAATTAGACTAAGGAACAACCAATATTAATATTAATCTTTCTATTTATTGGATTCAAAGTACCTACCAAAAGAAAGTATGATATTTGTCATTATATGCATATAAAGTCGCAAAGTTGAAGCTAATAAACAGATTCATCTAATTTAAATGGGACATGGTTTATATATGAAAACGTTTTACTTTTTTGTATTATTAGTTAGTCAATATTTAAGGTGGAAATACAAATCAAGGCTAGCTCCTTTCCCTCATATGTTAATTTATAGATGTAATTGTTAATTGTTCATTTCGGCTAGGCATTATATCAAAGTTTTTATTTTTTATTTAAGTTAATACATGGTTTTAAAACCTTTTTCCACCTATACATTTAATTTCCTTCTCAAAAAAAAAAACAGGGACGCTGAATTTCGAACAAAAGGACATTTTAGAAGCAATGGAATGTGTGAAAATAACATTGACTCTTTTACAATTACATCAATTGAATACTTCTATCTATGTCACGTATTCAATTGTCAAAGCATACAACATAAATAGCCAAAATATTACCATTTCTTTCACTAACCCTATTTCATTTTTCAAACACAAGTATATTCTTTTATTTTAGGTAATTATGACTTGACTTATTGATAATTAGGTTAGTGTGTTTATTGCTATTACATAGACAACAAATATTTATGATTATTCTATAGTATTTGATTAAAATCGATATGAAAAATTAGAATAATTATTGAAAAAGGCACTTTGACTGCTTTGGAAAAATCAAATGGTACTACTTTATTCTAAAAAGGTAATGTTTTCGGTAAAGAAAAACTTGAAATGCTTTTTGAAAAAACATTTCATTAGTCTTTCATTTTTGGTAAAATGCTTGTAGGTATTACTACTGAAAATCACTTTCGCATAAAATCAATTTCCACAAAACACCAACTACATGTGATCATGCCATATTGTTGAATTATATAAAAAAAATGTAAAAATAAATTAATATAAGAATGCATGTCAAATATAATTGTAGAAATTCAAAATAAAATAATTAAAACATCAATACCTAGTGATGTATAAATTATGCATGTCATGCTTTACAAGTCATTAGCTACTAATTTAAAATGGGTATCAATTAAGTTGGGAACGAATAGTTATAATAAATAATATACCTTGTCGTTCATGGCTTAAAGATAATTAATGTCCCATGTTGTAATTTAAAAACTATAGTTGAATTGTCATGAACATAAAAAATAGAAGAGGGTCATTTTCTTTCTCCTCAAACAAAAAGTGACTAGGTCGCATAGTCAAAGATAGAAAATTATATATTGAAATATAATACATATGCAAGAGGGTTTCGTTTATTGGACAAGGGCAACAATACTGTTGAAAATTCCCATGAAAACTACTTTAGATTAACAATCAATATACTTTTCATCTCTAGGACGGCTCATATGTGAAAAGGAAACCACACAAAACAATATTATAATTGAGATGATTTGATTTATCAGCAAAAGGAATATTGACCCGTTCGTGTATTAATTATTATCAAGTGTTGGAGAATCATGCATCATGAAGATCGATTTTGGCCAAAATGCACAACCTTTATTGCCCCATAAATCCAAGTGAAATAGACAAAGTGGGAGTAGTTCGCACTAGTTATTCTATGATTTGAATGTAAATATCATATATATATATAGTTTTGTCATAGGGCATTCATATTATAATCATACCACCATGAACCCTAGCAAGCACAAAGCTTTTCTAGAGACACAAAAGATACCACTATACAATAATATATAGTGGGTAGAAATTGTTCATATCTAATTCAAAATTGGTAACATAAAATGTGAACTTATGAAAGTTTATAAATCCAAGGTCACACTATAATTTATAGTAACTATATATACTAGTGGCACGCTTAATGTTTATGGTACATGTATATTTTTTTATATGTGTGTCCACATTTATATATGAAGTCAAGATTTTTCATATATGAATTGAAATTTGATTAGAACGAGTTGAGGAAGAGACGAGGAAATTTCTAATGAATTAGCATAAGAAGATTACTAGGTGCAAGCCTAGCATGCAATAATTGAGCATGAATTTAATGAGAATGACTTGACCTTCATTATAGTTTTGAGTATCTTTATGATGAGTGGAGTAGGGTAGATGTGAATAATTGAATATAAAGGAGTATAGCACTTATTGCCTTTTAGAAGCTAAGCTCATCTTTCCCCTCTATGATGATTTCCTTTTGAAATTCTGTGATTTTGTGCTGTTGTTCTTGTTGTTGTTATTTTTTTTTTTAATTTCCCCTTCTCATTTGCTTCTCCTTTGTTGTCATCGCCCCACATTCAACTAAGTTAAATACCTTGACCGATAAATTACTGAATGAGCCAAAACCAAATTAATTAAAAAAAAAGACATATTTGCTGGTTCTTATTTAAAATGTAAATGTACAACTATATGAAGTGGGTTATATAAAAAAAATCAATTAAGGTAAGTTATCATTTACGTTCATGATATTATTACAAACAAAGTTTGTTGAGAAACGTATATATTTTATTCTTTTACTGTTCTGCAGATCACCAGTGTTATAATAATAATATAGAATTTCCAGCACCACGTTGGTTTTGTTTTTCATATTTTACCACAAAACAAACGGCTGGGCATCTTCTCGAGTAACTCGTTTATTAACTCTCCCTTGTTTTTCTTACCAAATGAAGCTGTTCCAACTAGGCCCTTTGATTGTTTCAGTAGCCTGTAATCGTTATTTCCTGTGAAGTGATAATCATTTGTGCATTGAAGAGATCAAGAGAGTTTAAGAGAGTTACGGGATAAAAAAAAAATTATCGAAACTAATAAAGTTGACTAGAGCATTTTGGATTTTTGGTCAGTTTAATGTTTTCTTTGATTATCGAATCAAATTCAACTTAAAAATTAAAAATATATATTCTTCAATAAGGGTTTAAATATTATTAAAGTATGAATTTGTTGCTTTAAAGAGCAAATTAATTGTGCTTGTTACACTGACCAAATAATTTAGTCTTATCAATTTATCATATTTGACGAATAAAATACTAATTAACTCATCAATTTGCTTGTTAAATTGACTAGACCATAAAAAATTTAATTAAACTTGGAAACACTTATAAACTTGATTATTTAGGGAAATTGTCCGTAACAAAAGCTGCACTGGATCTGTTCATGTGTAAAAAGGTGAAAAGTTCAGAGCAGCAAAAGTCCAAAAATCAAAGTTTGAAGTACACATGAAAGTCATGCAAACCCCACGTAAAGGCTCGTAAAAAACAAGTGCCGAGCAAGTAACCGCAGGCAAAGAGCCAAGTTCTTGTTTAATCTTACTCTACTGTAACACAAAACAAGCCACGCGCACTCCACAAGTGCAAAAACACTATAGAGTTGGAAACAAGACAAAGGCAGCTGGACTTGTTTATGTTAAATAAAGTCTTTGTTGGGTAATAAATTTTCAGTACCTGCTCTGCCAACCATCTGTGTCTGTGTCTAGTTACCAATATAAAGAGAGAAACAAACAGTTTAAGAAATCAAAACAACTCAAACCCATTTGTTTCTGTAGTGAATCAAGTATTGAGGTCAGTCTGTCATCTGGGTTCTTGTTTTTTTGGCATTTTGTTTTGCTCTTCATTAAGCTCTTTTTCTGTGTTAAATCCTTGCAGCTTTGCCTTGTAATTGCTGATAGTATAACATTTGATATTTACTGAAAGAAAGACTTGAAGTCATCAATTGTCAAGAAGGATTTGTCTTTATCTCATTTCTGTAGTTTCTTTTGCTAACGTGTTGCTTTTATTCACTGTTACATTCTTGAATTATCGTTCGGAAAGTTTGTAATATGGCTGGTTTTGTTTTTAGACTGTTTTTTGGTTCACTCTTGCTCTTTGTGTTTTATCATCTTCTGTTGTTTTATTAGTGAATTTCAAATTTCCAGGTCAATCTTTAGGGAGATTTTTTTGTGTATTTTTTGTATTTAACTTGAATGATATACATGGAAATTGAAAAGAATTTTGTTGAATGTATCAATCTTTTCCCTTAATTTTTATCTAAAATTCCATGTAATTCAACTAAGACTGTTCTGTAGTGGGTATCAATCTTTAGACTGCTTTGTTGAGTTGGCAAAGTTCTGCACTTTTTCACTTAAAAGAAATAAAATGGGTTTGTTTCGATATAGTGGAACCTTGTGTTTTTGTCTACTCCTCTTGTTCAAAACCAGTATAGCTGGTCCTCAACATATTGGCCAGATAAAGCCTGGTTTTGAAGCATCCCACATGGATTGGATTGATAAAGATGGCCTATTCTTGCGATCTAAAAACTCGGTTTTTGGTTTCGGCTTTTACACTGCCTTGGATGCTCAATTCTTTTTGCTGGTTGTCATTCACATTAGTAGTGCAAAAGTAGTTTGGACTGCTAATAGAGGCTTATTGATCAGTGGATCTGATAAGTTTGTGTTTGGCAAAAATGGGAATGTTCATTTGCAAAGGGGAAATGGTGTAGCTTGGTCCTCAAATACCACGGGACAAGGAGTTACATCCATGGAACTGCAGGACACAGGTAACTTACTGTTGCTTGGAGACAGTGGTGTTGTTCTTTGGCAGAGTTTTAGCCATCCGACCGATACCCTTTTACCTGGCCAGGAGTTTCAGGAAGGAATGCAACTTAAAAGTTTTCCCAATAGCAACAACTTGAGTGTTTATCTTGAATTCAAGTCTGGCGATTTGGTCTTGTATGCAGGGTATCAACCTCCACAAACCTATTGGTCCTTGGCAAATGACAGCCGAAAAACCAACAGTAGCATCAATGGCAAGGTTCACTCTGCATCTTTGGTGGACAATGCATGGAATTTCTACGATCAGAATAAGAAATTGCTTTGGCAGTTCCTCTTCTCTGAAAATACCGATAGAAATGCTACCTGGGCCATCATTTTAGGCTCTGATGGGGTAATCACATTTTCTAATCTTCAAAAGGGAAACACAGTTACTCCTGAGGCAATCAAGATACCACAAAATTCATGTGGCACTCCTGAGCCTTGCGGCCCATATTTGGTGTGCTATTTCGACAATTGGTGCCAGTGTCCTACATCTCTAAACTCTCCATTCAATTGCAAACCTCCAATTGCTTCAACATGTAATAGCTCCAGGGATTCAGCAGAGCTTTTGTACGTCGGCCCAAACCTTGATTATTTTGCACTTGAGTTTGCTACCCCTGTTCCCAGATACAATCTTGATACTTGCAAAGTAGCTTGCCTTAACAGTTGCTCATGCTCTGTGCTGTTCTTTGAAAATAGTACTCAAAGTTGCTTTTTATTTGATCAAATAGGTAGCTTGCAACGCTCTCAGCAGGGTTCTCCTGGTTATGTTTCATATGTGAAGATCTCACGTGGAAGTGGTGATGAAAGAGGAAATGGAGGTAAAAAGACCTCAATAATCATATTCGTGGGTGTTGGATGCATACTAGTGGTTGCAGGTCTACTTTATGTGGGACTTTGGTACCGCAAAAAGAAGAGGCTAACAAAATTCTCTCAAGAAAACTTGGAAGAGGATACTTTCTTGAACAGTTTTTCTGGCATGCCTGTTCGCTTCAGCTATAACGATCTTAGTAAAGCAACTAAAAGCTTCTCTACAAAGGTTGGCCAAGGAGGGTTTGGCTCAGTCTATCTTGGTGTGCTAGCAGATGGCACCCAATTAGCTGTTAAAAAGTTGGAGGGCATTGGCCAGGGGAAGAAGGAGTTCAGAGCTGAAGTAAGCATAATTGGAAACATACATCATGTCCATCTGGTCAAACTCAAAGGCTTCTGTGCTGAGGGGCCCCACAGGCTTCTTGTTTATGAGTATATGGGAAACAGGTCTTTGGATAAATGGATCTTCAAGAATGATAAGGGAAGTCAGTTGCTGAATTGGAATACAAGATATAATATTGCTTTGGGTACTGCAAAGGGACTAGCTTATCTCCATGAGGAGTGTGAAGTGAAGATTGTCCACTGTGACATAAAGCCTGAAAATGTTCTGCTTGATCATAATTTCAATGCCAAGGTATCAGATTTTGGTTTGGCTAAGCTGATGAGCCGTGAAGAAAGCCTTGTATATACGACACTAAGGGGTACAAGGGGGTACCTTGCACCGGAATGGATAACAAACAACCCTATTTCGGAGAAGAGTGATGTATACAGCTACGGTATGGTCTTGCTTGAGATTATTGGAGGCAGGAAGTGTTATGATCCGCGTGTTGATCCTGAGAAAGCCCATTTTCCTTCTTATGCTTTCAAGATGATGGAAGAGGGAAAACTAAGAGAAATACTTGATCCGCGGCTAGATATCAAGGAAAACGATGCAAGAGTTATCCTAGCAATCAAAGTTGCTTTATGGTGCATACAAGATGAGATGCATTTGAGACCACCGATGACCAAAGTCGTCCAAATGCTTGAAGGTCTCTGTACTGTGCCTCAGCCCCCAACCCCTTCTCAGTTGAACTCTCGGGCTTACTCAGCTGGTTTTATTAAGTGGAGTGCCGATGAAGGTACTTCATCAGGACTTCTTGACATCAATAGTAATGTACTTTTGTCAGATATTCGTCTATCTGGCCCCAGATAATTGAGGCAAAATTCTATGCTGATGGAGATGTATCCATGGGGCTAAAGCTTCCACTTTACTCTTTTATCAAATGGTAATGTCAATAGGGGCATACTTTCTGGTTTTATGTAATTTCTTCACTATGTTTGTAAAATAAAGCTCAAAAATTGCTTTACCCTCCATGAAAATTTAGTCCTACCTTTGGGTGAAGTTTCCTATTACCATATCTTTTCTGTTTGTTCTAGTTTTGGCTTTTAAAACAGACTAATTATTCTATGATTTAACACGCATAATGAGACCCAAAATGAACAGAAACAGAAAATGCAACACAAACTTCTCAGTAAATCTGGGTTATCATATTGCATTCTTTTACTAAGGCAGGCAAATTTTTCTTTCCCTTTATTCCAGGCTTTCGGAGCAGGCAAACAGAAGATTTCAGGAAGGTGAAAATTTATTTTAAGTCTGGCCAAAAGATTCTTCTATCCTATATAACTCATGTGTTTTTTGTAATGGTAATCTGTCATGATAAAATTGCAAGGCTTTTTATCAAGTAAACTATTCAATTCTCTCTGGATTAGATGAGTAACTTTTGCTAATGGAGCACTGAATCTAGCTCAGATTCAATTGTACAGAACGTGCCATCAGAAATACAGCCTGTCAGCTTCTTCCAGCTGTCTGACTCGTGTTTCATAATTTTAGTTTCTGTTATTGACTTATCTTTTCCCGCCAAGTATCTATGCATGAAGGACCACAATGAAAACATGCTCTTTCTTAAAGCGACTTCCTTCCCATGTTTTGCAATGTGAAAATGCAAGACTCCTTCCACGAAAAGGCATTCCAAAACGATTTGCAAGTGGGACTTGGAAGTCTTCCACCACAATTCATCATTGTTCAATTTAGGTCAAACAAATATGAAAGCACCACAGTACAATGTCTGCCATTCAAAATGGACATCTTCAGTATCACAAATCGACTCCTTACATCTTTGAAAACACACTTATTTCTGTAACCCAGTCAAAGCTGAGGTCAATCATTTTGTTTCATTTCTTAATTTCTCAGGTCATTTTCTTTTGTTTCATTTTCTTTTGTTTTCATGCTCTTCATTATTTACCAAGCTTGTAATATGCTTTGTTTGTATTTAGACAGTTTAGGCTCATTTGAATATTTAGATTGATTTTATCGAGTAATTTTATAACCGTATCTCAAACTTTTCCTCCATCATACACCAAAACTCAGGATATATATATATGTATAATATTCTGTTTTTCTTTAGTTTGAATGCTTTCTATGCTGTAGATTTTAGTGGACTCCTGAATTTTAGTGGGTTATCAATATCGACAGATTTTTAGTTTAATTACTTAATTTCAGTGAATTTTGAGCAGTTATAGAAGTTATGGGTCCGTTTCAGTATAGTAGAGCCTAATGTTTCAGTCTACCTGTTTTAGAAACCTCCTTTGCCGCCTCTCAAACTGTTAGCCGATATATCCCGTGTTTGTGGCATCCTGCGACCGATGTTACCATAATTATTGGTTGTTCCTGCTGTCAAAGAGCTCGGTTTTTGGTTTTGGCTTTTACACTGCTGCAGATGCAACATTTTTGCTGGTTGTCAATCACATTCGTAGTGCAAAAGCACTTTGGGCTATTGACAAAGATTCGTCGGATGCACAGTCTGAGAAGTTTGTGTTTGACAAGTAAGGGAATGCTTATATGCAAAATGAAAATGGTGTAGCTTGGTCCACAAATACTTCTTTACAGAAAGTTACATTCATGGAGCTGCGGGACTTGAGGAATTTGGTGTTACGTTGGGAGGGGGTGAAGTTAATTCTTTGGCAGAGTTTTGACCATCCCACAAATATCGTCTTACCTGGCCAGGAATTTGGTGAAGGAATGAGAACTAAAAGAAACAGTCCTATTTCTAGAAAAGAAAAAAAACTAGGGGTTAAAAGGGATGAGATATGCTAAGGGTTTATCATATCTCCTCCCAGAATGTGAAGTAAAAAGTGTTCAATGTGATATAAAACCTGAAAATGTTATACTTAATAATTTTGATGCCAAAGTTTCGGATTTTGGCATGGCAAAGCTGAAGAAACATGAAGACAGCCTTGCATATACAACATTAAGGGGTACAAGGGGGCACCAGAATGGATAAGAAACAGCCCTATTTCAGAGAAGAGTGATCTATACAGCTATGGAATGGTTTTGCTTGAGATCATTGGTGGCAGGAGGAGTTATGACGTGGAAAATGATTCAGAAAAATCCCATTATCCTTCTTATGCATTCAAAATGTTGAAAGGAGGAAAAATAAGAGAAATCATTGATCCTAAGCTAGACATCAATGTAATTGATGAGAGAGCTGTTGCTGCAATTGAAGTTGCAAGCTGCATTTGAGGCCACCTATGACTAAAGTAGTTCAAATGCTAGAAGGTCAATGTGCTGTACCTCCGCCACCAAGTCCTTCTCAATTGAGTTCTCAGGCATGTTCAGATTTTATTATGTGGAACACTGAAGAAGCTACTTCATTAGACCTACTTGATGGAAGGAGTGGTGGAATCTGGTCAGAAGTTTGACTATCAGGCCTGAGTTGATGCAGACAATTGTTGTTAGAATGACCAAGATTTATCCATGGAGTTCTGAGCTTTCAGCTGCAAAAGATTCAATTTTGCATTCCAAGCATCTTTGAAATAATCATGAACTGTGAAACTTCTTTCCTTTTGATTAATTTGTTCCTTATTCATGTAAGTTAAACCTCAGAAAATTGCTTAGCCACTGGGAAATTTTAGTTTTATATTTTGTGAAATAGTCTGTCAATATCTTACTGTGTGCTTAAGTTGGTCTATGATTTAACATCCACGATGCAAAACAAAAGCATTCTGCTTTCTTTAAGTTCTATGAGGTGTGATACTTTGTGAAATTAATGGAAACTGCTCGGTAACTATGGAACAGGATTGCAACATACAACCTGTTAGTTCCTTATGACGCCAAATTTTCTTTAAAATTTCAGAAAAGTTAAAGTTCATTGAAGTCTGGCTAAAAGACACTCTTTTATAACAGATATGTTTTTTTTTTTTTTAATAAGTATTGTATAGTTGCTCATTCCTATATCTTGTCTGTTATGAGTTTCTCTGGTTTTCGAGCTGGTTCATTTATAGAAGGGTTTGCTCCTATTAGTACACCTTTCTACTTCAGTATGTCTTGGAAACTTGTATTGCTGGCTCTCAACATATTGGCCAGATATATCCTGGATTTGAAGCATCCCACAAAGTAGTTTGGACTGCCAATAGATTTTTGGATCTGACAAGTTTGGGTTTAACAATAAGGGGAATGTTTATTCCAAAGGGAGACAATGTAGCTTGATCCTTGAATACGATGGGGTGGCAAGTTACATCCATGGAACTGCAGGACACAAGCAACTTGTGTTGGTTGGTGACACTGAGAGTGGAGGTCTTCTTTAGCGGAGTTTTAGCCGCAAATACTTGATTCGAGGCTAGATGTCAACAAAAATAATGCAAGGGTTATCCTTGCAATCAAATTTTCTCTATGGTGCATACAAGATGAGGTGCATTTGAGATCACCAATGACCAAAGTAGTCCAAACTCTTGAAGGTCTCTGTACTGTCCTCACCCCCCAACCATTTCTCAGTCGAATTCTCGGGCTTATGCTGCTTGTTTTATTAAGTGGAGTGCTGATTTAGGCACTGCATCAGGAGTGCTTGATATCAATAGTGGCATATTTTTGTCAGGTATTTGACTATCTGGCCCAGATGATTGAAGCTAATATTTGTACTGATGGAGATGTATACATGGCGCTAAAGCTTCCACTTTACTCTTCATTGCATATTAATGTCAATCGGAGCATAGTTTCTGGTTTTATGTAATCTGTTCATTATTTTTACAAGTTCAAGCTCAAGAAATTGCTTTATCCACAATGAAAATTTAATCTGACTTACCTTTTGGTAAAATTTCCTATTGCAATATCTTTACTGTTCTAGTTTTGATTTTAAAAGAGACCAATTATAGTAGGATTTAACGTGAATAACACGACTCAATAGGAATTTTGTTTTTGATCTTGAGTATTATGGGAGTTTTATATTTGTGAAAATGTCATGCAAACTCCTCAGAGACTCCGTTTCTTTAAATTGCGTAATGTGGGTTTGGCTCTTATATCAAAGTTGAGGGTAATTATAAATTAAGACCTCCCTTCAACGTAATAAAGTTTGAAAGTCTTTCATCTAGTTAACCGTCCAATTCTCTAGTTTCGAGAAGGATTGGGTTACATTAGTAACTCTTACCAATAGAAAACGACCAAAAATCATCAATGAATTGAATCAACCTCAAATCCAACAGTAAATGACATGCATTCAGAAATCCAGCCAATCATAATTAAAGCTTCCACTTTCCTCTTCATTCCATATTGATGTCAGTAGGGGCATACTTTATGTGTAACATCCCAAATGAGACACATGATATACATATATTAAAATCGGAGTGTAACTAACTTTGTTATTTAAAATATTAAACTACAAATTATTCAAATAAATTATTAAACTTTAGGGATAAAAATAATCCCATTATTACAAACTAAAAGTAATATAATAAATCAAGTTTAAAAAAAAACTAACATTCTTATTCGCGCTAAAAGCAAAAATCTCTGAAACTGCTCTAATCATTCAATCCAACAAGTCTTATATTTAGGTGACGAGGGGTAAGCCGTCAACTCAATAAGTAATACGTATATTAGTATGCAAGTAAAACATAGAAATAATAATTATTTTCGTAGTATCATAATAATTTACATAAAACTTAATTATAACATAATGAAACTTATCAAAGCAAATTAAAGAAGTCCCTTAAAACAGATTCATAGGAGAAAACAAACAACTTCAAAACAGCTCATGTCACGCAGCCATAACTTATCATAGGATCGAATCACGATCACACATACCATATCATATTTGTGCACAACAAAATATATATCCAGCTGGAACCATATCATATCAAAACATAACATACTGGTTACCACGAACAATGAGCCAGAAATTCATAATTCATAATGTCAAGCTTGCTTCAAAATCATTATATATCATAAGATTTTCAAATATAAAATAAGTCTTAAAAATAATAATTATTATGAATGTAAAATTCATATTAAAAGTAAATCAGTTCAAAAACTATAAAATTGAAGTTAAATAAATTATAAGAAATTTTAGAAAAAAAACTGAGTAAAACATTCTATATTTAGAGATAATTGCAAATAAAATGATTTGGTAATTTGTTAATAATTTTATTATAAAAACATTTCTAAATAAATAATTTATTTTATTAAACATCCTATGTAAATAAATTTGAAAATATAATTGGATACTTTAAAACATAATTATGTAACATAGTTTCCGATTTTGCAATAGAATACGTAAAATCGTTCATGTCGGAATCATAAATATTTCATACTTGTCAAAATAAGACACACTAATATAAGTATCACTTACCTCCAATCCAGATCAAATAACTCTACTTCTATCTATTCAAATGATCGAAAAATCTTAGAAAATAATTAAACTAATAATATCGTTATTGTTCTAACGGTTGAAGCCTAAAATCTGAACATTAATTATTCTACGAATTTTATCTCTAAATTTCTTATACCAAAGACTCTAAAAATTTACAGATGTATACAAGACATGGATATGATGTTCCACGAATTTTTCTGTAAACTTTTATTAGCAAAAAGTATTTTAATTAAATTAATTCTTTAGACACCAGAAAACTGTCAAATTATACAAATCCGTGAGTCAACTCACTTCAATGATTTTTATAAAATTACGAAAATTTATAGAATCATTGTTAATATATAAATGAACCAGCATAAAAATTTTCAAATTTTTTGGAGACGTATTGGTCAGAAATAAAATTCGTGAATTCAAGTATGACTTTCTCACAGTTTAGTTTTTTAGCATGTAAAACCAGTTTTAAAAATATTTATAAAATAGTTTTATACACGATTTTGACATTAAAAAAATTATGATATCTAATTTCATGTCTTGAAACCGTAATAAAAATATTGACTTAAAATATTTAAAGTTTCCACAGATTAAAATTTATAAAATCAGCATATATACAGACTTCTGATTAAACTTCTATTTACAATATAATATTCAATATTGTAACATAAATAGTAATCAATCACTACAACCTAATATGTTTCAACGTATATAGAATCTAATTTCTAATATAAAATAAAATCTAGACTCATAGATAATATCTCAAAATATAATTAAACAGAGTTATAGTGAAATTCTTACCTCTTATCAAGTGAACTACGGGAAGTTGTATTTTGATCAATACTCATAATCTTACTTTAACGTGAAAATTCCTTGAATATACAATAAAATTCTAATTTAGAAATATTTTCTTTAATTAATAACTCAATCTAATGAAATTAAAATTCTCACTTACCGTAAGTTGAGTACGCTGAGTTACTCTCACAGCCGCTTATACTCAAAACCCTAATTGAACGTAAATGTAAATGATATAACGCTTAAAAATTAATTTATATAGTAGCTAACTTATCTCCTAGGACTGATTGGTAACAGGTATAAGTATACTCCTAAAAAAAGAGTAAATTTACATATGTAGACACACGTATATATATAAATTAAATAACATAAATAATATAATACCTTCGTATATTAAAATTTGAATATTACATTCTGGTTTTATGCAATTTGTTCTTCGTGTCATTCAAGTTAAATATCACGAAATTGCTTTACCCACCATGAAAATTTTTAGTCTTATTTATCTTTTGGTGTAGTGTCCTATTCCAATTATATCTTTTGAGCTGGATGTGGATTACATTAGTAACCCTTGCTAGTAGAAAAAGATCAAGAATAGTCAGTCAACTGAGTCTATCTCAAATTCATTAGTAAAATACATGCAATCAGAAGTCCAGCCAGTCAGCTTCTTCTACCTGCGCTGACTTTTATGGCATAAAAACCACTTCTTTCTTGAAATGATTTCCTTCACAAAAACGTGGTTCGGAGCATTCAAATGATTGCTTAAAATGACTTGTATCTGGACCAACTTACGTTTGTCTTCCTCCCAAATGATGTCTTTCCCATGAAACCTCCTTTTACGGAAAGAAATTCCAAACCGTGTGGTGTGGGCGCGTGCAATTTGGAAGTTGTAGTCAACAATTCATTATTATTCAATTCAAGTCAACCGAAAGCATTGCATACTCATTTGAATGGCTTAAACTCCCTCCTTATGTCTTTGCAAACAAATTTGTTTACGTAACTTCATTTAATTTGTTAATTTCTCTGGTCATTTTCTTTTGTTCTACAGGCTCTTCATTTCAATTTTAGTTGTTAATTCTGTTTTATCTTTGTTTCCTTACTGATTTGCTATCCTGCTTGAATTATCATTCACCAAGCTTGTAATATTTCTGGTTTGTATTTAGACAGCTGTAGGCGAACTGCTCTTCATATTTCACAATCTTCTATCGGTCTTGTGAAGGTAAGAACTTCACTTGAATATATAGATTGATTTATTGGGTAATTTGCTTACTGTCTCGTAAAACGTTTCCTCCATTACACACAAAATCTTAGGTTTTACAGAAAACTTCAAATACCATATACATAGTTGCTCTTTGAAGCTTTGCTTTGAACCAATTCTATGCTGTAAATTTTAGGTGAACTCCTGAATATTAGTGGCTTATCAATCTTGACGGATTCGGTGTTTAATTAGCTAATTTCAGTGAAATTGAGCAGTTGTTAGAATTATGGGTCTGTTTCAGTATGGTGGAGCCTTATGTTTGAGTCTACTTGTTTTGGAAACCTCTCTTGCTGCCTCTCAAACTCTTAGCCGGATACATCCAGGGTTTGTGGCATCCTGGGATCAATGGTCCCATAACTATGGACTATTCCTGCTATCAAACAGCTCGGTCTTTGGTTTTGGCTTTTACACTGCTGCGGATGCAACATTTTTGCTGGTTATCATTCACATTAGCAGTGCGAAAGTAGTTTGGGCAGTTGACAAAGATTCGTCGGATGCACGGTCTCAGAAGTTTGTGTTTGACAAGTATGGGAATGCTTATTTGCAAAAAGAAAATGGTGTTGCTTGGTCCACAAATACTTCTGGACAGAAAGTTTCATCGATGGAGCTGCGAGACTCGGGGAATTTGGTGTTACATGGGGAAGATGAGGTTACTCTTTGGCAGAGTTTCGACCATCCCACTAATACCCTCTTACCTGGACAGGAGTTTCTTGAAGGAATGATGCTTACAAGTTATCCAAAAAGCAATAAAATCAAAGCTCATCTTGCATTTAAGTCTGGCGATTTGGTCTTGTACGCAGGCTACCAAACTCCACAAACTTATTGGTCTATGGCAACTGATAGCCGAAAAACTAATAACAGTATCAGTGGGAAGGTTCACTCTGCATCTCTGTTGGCCAATGCATGGAATTTCTATGATAAGAATAAGACATTGCTTTGGCAATTCCACTTCTCCAAAAATACTGATAAAGCTGCTACCTGGGCTGTCATTTTAGACTCTGATGGGACAGTCACGTTTTCTAATCTTCAAAAGGGGAATTTAGCTATTTCTGAGGCATTCAAGATACCAGAAAACTTGTGTGGCATTCCTGAACCTTGTGACCAATATCGGGTGTGTACTTTCGAGAATTTGTGCGAGTGCCCTACATCTCTCTACTCTAGCTTCAATTGCGAACCTCCAATTGCTTCAACATGTAATATCTCCAAGGATTCAACAGAGCTTTTTTATGTTGGCTCAAACCTTGATTATTTTGCACTTGGGTTCGTTACACCCTTTTCAAGATACAATCTTGATGCTTGCAAAGAAGCTTGCCTTCATAACTGCTCCTGCTCTGTGCTTTTCTTTGAAAATAGTACTCAAAATTGCTTTTTATTTGACCAAATAGGTAGCTTCCAACACTCTGAGCAGAATTCCACTGGTTATGTTTCATATGTGAAGATATTAAAGAGAGATGATGATGGAAGAAGATATGGAGGGAAAAAGACCCTATTAATTGTGGTCGTAGTTGTTGCAAACATATTGGTGATGGCTGGTTCATTTTATGTGGGAAATTGGTATCATAGAAAGAAGAGATCATCGAATTTTTCTAAAGGGAACTTGGAAGAGGATGCTTTCTTAAACAGGTTTTCTGGCATGCCCGTACGCTTCAGTTATAATGATCTTACTCAAGCAACTAAAAGCTTCTCTACAAAAGTTGGTCAAGGAGGGTTTGGCTCAGTCTATCTAGGTGTGCTACCAGACGGCACTCAATTGGCTGTTAAAAAGTTGGAGTCCATTGGGCAGGGGAAGGAGTTTAGAGCTGAGGTTAGTACAATTGGGAAAGTACATCATTTGCATTTGGTCAAACTCAGAGGCTTCTGCGCTGAGGGTTCTCACAGGCTTCTTGTTTATGACTACATGAGAAACGGGTCCTTAAATAAATGGATTTTCAAGGCTGATGATGAAAGTCAGTTGTTGAGTTGGAATACAAGATTTAATATTGCATTGGGCACAGCCAAGGGTTTAGCATATCTCCATTCAGAATGTGAAGTAAAGATTGTCCACTGTGACATAAAACCTGAGAATGTTCTTCTTGACGATAATTTCAATGCCAAAGTTTCGGATTTTGGCATGGCAAAGCTGATGAATCATGAAGATAGCCTGGCATATACAACACTGAGGGGTACAAGGGGTTACCTTGCACCGGAATGGATAAAAAACAGCCCTATTTCAGAGAAGAGTGATGTATACAGCTATGGAATGGTCTTGCTTGAGATCATTGGTGGCAGAAGGAGTTATGATCTGGGGAATTCTTCAGAGATATCCCATTATCCTTCTTATGCATTCAAGATGTTGGAAGATGGAAAAATAAGAGAAATCATTGATCCCAAGCTAGACATGAATGAAATCGATGAGAGAGCTGTTACTGCAGTTAAAGTTGCATTGTGGTGCATACAAGAGGAGATGCATCTGAGACCACCTATGACTAAAGTAGTTCAAATGCTTGGAGGTCAATGTGCTGTACCTGAGCCCCCAAGACCTTCTCAAAAGAGTTCCGGGGCATATTCAGATTTCATTTTGTGGAACATTGAAGAGACTACTTCAATAGAACTACTTGGTGAGAAGAGTGGCGGACTCTTGTCAGATGTTCAACTATCAGGCCCGAGATGATAGAATTTTTTTTTTTTTTTTATTACACTGATTGAGATGTACCTATTGAGTTCTGAGCTTTCAGCTCCAAAAGATTCAACTGTAGTCTTTGGAGCATCTTCGGAAGAATCATGAACTGTGGAACCTCCTGATTTTGTGATAAATTCTTCCTTGTAATTAATTTATTCCTCATGCATATAAGTTCTCAGGAGCTTAGCCACTATTAAAATTTAGCTTTACATTTTCTGAAATTTCTTCTGTCATTATCTAACTGTTTGTTTAAGAGTTTTATGATTTAACATCCGTTATGGAACTCAATGGCATCCTGTTTTCTTTAAGCACTATGAGGAGTCATACTTGTAAAATTGTAATCTAAACTGCTCAGTAAGTGTGGAAGAGAATGATATAATCTTTTAGTTCCTTATGATGCCAATATCTTTTTTTTTTTTTTTGGGAGCTTTCTGAACAAGCAAATGGAATATTTCAGGAAAGTGAAAGTTCATTGAAGTCTGGCCAAAAAGATACCCTTATATTGCTGATGTGTTTTTAAAAAGATACCCTTATATTACTGATGTGTTTTTGTAGGTATGTATAGTTACCTGGCCCTGTATCTAGTCTATTATGAATTTCTCTGGTTTTGGACCTGGCGCATTTCTAGAAATTATGGGTCTGCTCCGATTTAATAGAACTTTGTACTTGTTCTGGAAACCCATGTTGCTGGCTCTCAACTTTGTGTTTCAGCCTTAGATGCTCAATCCTTTTTGTTAGTTGTAATTCGCATTAGTAGTGCAAAAATAGTTTGGACTGCTAACAGAGGTTTACAAATGGGAATGTTTATTTACAACGGAAAAACGGTGTAGCTTGGTCCTCAAATATGATGGGGCAGCAAGTTACATAGACAAGTTAGGGTTGCTTTGGCAGTGGAGTTTTTCTTGGCCGAGTTTTAGCTTGAAATGCATGATGTGAGGGTAGATATCAACAAAAACGATACAAGGGTTATCCTTGCAATCAAAGTTGCTTTGTGGTGCTTACAAGATGAGATGCATTTGAGACCACCTATGACCAAGTAGTCCAAATGTTCAAAGGTCTCTGCACTGTGCCTCAGCCTCCAACCCCTTCTCGGTTGAATTATCGGGTTTCATCTGGTTTTATTAAGTGGAGTTCTAATGAAGATACTTCATCGGGACTACTTGATATCAACAGTGGCTTACTTTTGTCAGATATTTGACTGGCCCCGGATAATTGAAGCAAAATTTTGTATTGATGCAGATGTATTCATGGAGGTAAAGCTTCCACTTTAATCTTCATTCCATATCGATATATTGATGTCAAGTAGGTTTTTTTTTTTTTTTTTTTTTTTTTTGGGGGTGGGTGGGGGTGGGGTCCGCAGGGCGCCGCGCGCGTGGGTGTGTGGGGGGTGAGGGGCGCAGGCGGGGCATCCTTTCTGGTTTTATGTAATTTGTTCATTATGTTTGCAAGTTAAGGCTCATCTAAAAAAGCTTTTCTCACCGTGAAAATTGTCTTACTTACCTTTTGACGAAGGACCTGTTTGATTAGACTATTAAAATTTGAAAAGACTCAAAAATTTTTGTGTGTTTATTTTTACATCTAATAACTTATTTTTAGATAAAATTGTCTAAAAATAAAAAGTGAAAATTTATCACTTTTTTTTCTAAATGTCTAAAAAATTTGAAATGTCTAAACTGTTCTCTTGTTACAATTTTATTTCATAAATACCCTTTATATTCAATTAATAAAAATTATATAATTAATTAAAAATATTTCATATTAAAAATAAAAATATATTAATATTAAAAATTTTATTTTTATTCAAATTTTGGAAATCGGCGTTCGACGTTACTGTTGGCTGGCCGCCGCGAACGTCGTCGAAACTGAGCGTCCGGTGACACTGCCTGCACCATCATGACCGCCTCGGCTTGCCCTACATGGCTGTTAGATTTCTTTTGCAAGAAACATCACTGTTTATTCGTTAAAGACCGAAAAACATTCGGTCGCCGAATGTTTTCACATATTTTACGGTGAAACGCCACCATTTCATCAAGAATCATTTCAACAACCTTGTAGATCGGTCAAATTCGATCATGATGGTGTAATCGGTGTATGAAACGCGTTACATCTCCGGCGGCAGACGGTGGACGGAGGCGGCTCCGGCGATTGAATTTTCAATTTTTTTTTATTTTTTGTTTTAAATAAAATATTTAAATAATATAATATTACTTACTGAAATTCAAATTTTAATTTAAAAATTAAATTATGTATGTATATGATATAAAATATATAAAAAGAATAATTACAATAATATAATTTATTTAATAAATATGCATTTGAATTTTTTAAATTTGACTTGTTTTACATGCATTGGTTAATAAAATTAACATAAATAAAAATTTAATGTAATAAATTAATTAAAAAATAATTAAAGTATATAATTATTGATAATCTTGACTTATATCAAACAAAATATAAATATATTGGTTTTTATAATAAATAAGCTTATTAATTTATTACTATATTAATATTTCAATTTAATTTTGTAAACTATTTATTTTACACATATTTAAAGCCATATATTTTAATTTCCATAACAAAAATAAATATTTCATTTTTAAAAGATTGTAATAAATATAACATTAGTTATTTGAATAAAAAAAGAATTTTGATTTAATTTTACGAACTTGCACAAATGTAATATAAATAATTTATATTTTTATTATAAGGATAAAAATGTTATATTAAAAATAAGATGCACCCTTACCACTTTTTTTAAGTGGTATGTAAAAGAACAAATAAACATCTTATTAAGTGGTGTAAATTAAGTTCTAAAAAGTGTTTAGATCTAAAAAGTGTTAAAGTGATTTAAACAAACACCACCGAAGTTTCCTTCCAATATCTTTACTTTTGGCTTTTAAAAGAGAATTATTGTATGATTAACATGCATACTGAGACTCAAAAGGAACAGAAACTCTTATGTAAATTGGTAATAATGTTGTATTATTTTACTAAGGATATCAAATTTTTTTCTTTTCTTTTAGTCCAGCTTCCAAGGGCAGCAAATAGGCAATTTTAGGAAATTGAAAATTCATCGAAGTCTGGCTAAAAGATTCTCCTATCCCATGTAACTAATGTTTTTCTATACTGGTATGATAAAGATGCACTGTCTTTTAACTACTCAACCATTCAATTCTTTGCTTTTGAGCTCGAATTAATTTACATTACCTAGTTGAAACGAGCAAGAATAATCAATGAACTGAATTGGCCGCAACTTCAATGTAACGCCCCTGATCGTCACGTACCCATTGCATGACCGATCCGGTCGCTATGAAAATTCAGATCTAAATTTTTTTTTTCGTACTTACATATAAAATCATTACTAATCAATAAACATACCACAGTTTAGAAACGTCAATCTAACTTTGCTTCAAATCAATTCCAAAGCTATCCCTCCACTTGATCACTCACGTATATAACAACTTCAATCACTCCAAATACAATCCTTCTAATCCCGTCAACTATATCATTCTGCAAAAATATTGATGATGAGGGGTAAGCCGTCAAGGTAAGCATAATCAATTCTAACATGCTTTTATATTTAAAAACTTTTATGCAACATAGATCTTAGAAATCATAATTTTACATAATGACATATCCAATGCTTGAAGGAAATAATTGCCAAAACATTTTATTAGAGACCACACCAAATAGCCAACGTAAACATAAATCATCAACTTAATAAATAATACCCACATTAGTGCATATAAAGAGAAAACGTATATATCATATTTACTACAACCAAATATTATGTCAATTCTCACAAAACTTACAAAGTAGCATAATTGATTCAAAATACCATAGCTCAATAAAAGCATTAAACCAATACCATAAAACATAATTTCAAAGTAGCTTGTAAAATCTTCAGAAACATATTTCCACAGTAGCTCATAACATTTTTAGAAAACATAGTCTCGTAGTAACTTATAACCTTTTCAGAAAACATAGGTTCATAGTAACAATCTGCATGTAGCACTTTGCACTGTCTATGGCATTTCATGGTCCCCATAAACCCTTGAGAGATGGCTCCCACACAGCCTCAAGAGGTGGCCCCTATGCACGAGAGAAAACATAGGTTCATTATAGCTCATCTCACATAGCCAGAACATAGCATAGGATCACTTCTGGATCAACCATATCATACATAATTGTGCACCTCATATCACATATCCAATTGGAACCATATTATATCATAACGTATCATAACATATTGGGTGCCACAGATAATGAGCTCAAATTCTTTTCTTATTATAACTTATAGTGTAGAATACTGATTTCAAAAATCTTATAAATCTCAAAATACTTAAAATAATCATTCACATAATAATTTTAATATATAAACTTTATTTATTAAAAAAATCATTCCTTAGAAAACATTTAAACCAAGATGATTGATTTGCAAAACTTCTTGAGAAAGATTAAAGTATGACGGTTTGTAAATCTTAGGTTTTTGATAAAAGTTAAATAATTAAATGGGCAAACTTTTAGAAAACAACTTATTTCATTAAATTTTTATTTAAAAGAAAATTGAAAAGACACTTTGTTGTTTAAAAGCTAAATTTATAGAAAACTACTTTTCATTTATGAAAAACTATAAAACTTAGATTTAGGAATCATAGCAGTTTTCAAATATATCAAATAAAGCACAGTAATGTGAATATCAATTACTTAAATACTAATAAGAACACGTAATCTTGATGAAAGTTTTTCTATTTATAAAATACTTGTATGCATAAAACGTGGTTTAAAACTGTTAAAGACTTTCATATATTTTCGAAACGCTATTGAAAACATCATATTATAGCTAAAACAGTTTTGTTTATAGCAATGATTTGCATAAAACATATGCTAAGTTTTGAACATGTAGTTTTTAATACTTATAATAAAATACATATCTTATAAAACAAACTTACATACATCAGATTCATAACATAAGAATCATTTATATTTCCAAATAGTTCAAAAACAATAACTTTTCATAACAAAGCATACCTTAATTATGCGTGTAAACTCATTATATTAAGAATGATTATACTTACCTTAAAATTGCAAATCATATATCATATATATTTTAGTCACCTATCCACCATCTCTCAGTCATCTAATAAGAATGAAAAATAATTCAATATATCAATATCCATTACAAAATATCATCAAGTGCAAAACTCCCATACTAATCCGAATTCCCAATTAAGTCTCTCGGTAACATCATGGATAAACTCTTTTCCAATCAATTGAAGAGTTATCATATCCATCCAAATTAACCAGGGATCTCATCATTAGTGTGCTCAAATCAACATAATAAAAATATGAAAATTTATCTCACATAATCTTATAAGTTTAACACCTTCAAATTGTCCCAATAATAATACTTCTACCTTTAAACCAGAACGATGAACACTCTCCCATTTTTAGTAAATAACCTATAACTACAAAGTTTCCAATATCTTACTAGGGAATACTAGCCATATGTATCTTATACCACAAAAAGTATCAAAACGTTTTGGATTCGAAAAACCATTTAAAGAAATCATAATTTAAGAAATACCAATTCTGTTTGCTAGATTCCAAGACTGAAATCTTTTACTTTGTAAATAAAAAATAATTTGCCATCAATTTATAAAATCATGAAAACTTCCAAAATGAAACTTAACATGCCAAATAAGAAGTCTTTAAAAGCTCATAATTTTCTAAAAATTATAGCCAGCCAAATCAAATTCATACTTCCAACATTCAACTAAAAACGGTAAATTCCAAAATTTCAGAGTCTTATTTCAAAAATCATAAAAAAATTATTCATCCTTTTTAAAACTAATTTTAAATGAAATATTTGCATGTCTAATATAAGATATAAAAATATTAGATAAAAAATAAATTTCAAACCATACTTATAATTTTTGTAAATTCAAATAGTCAGTTAAAAACAAGGTGTGTTCTTTTATAAATTTTGTGTTTTTGTTTTCAAAATGATTTAGAAATGTATCTATTTTTTGGAGATATTTAAATTGAAATGAAGAATATGTGCTTGATAATGAATTCTGAAAATAAAATTATGAAAATTATTTTAAGAATATGTGTTTGAAAATGACTTATAAAAACAAAACTCTGAAAATAAAAACAAGATATGTGTTTGAAAATGTATCCTAGAATGAAATTCTAAAATTCTGAAAATGGAGAAAATAGAGAGAGGAGTTAATGATTTGAACAAAATAGAGAGAAAAAAAATATGAACAGTGTACGTAGAGAGACAAATAGGCTTTGAGATCTTGTTTTCCAAATTCAAAGTTTGAAAATATAAGTGAACAACTACTAACCATTTTACACTACATTGGAATTCACAAAAATTAGAAAATGGGATTCAAGAAAAGTAAAGGAACACAATGAAAGATTTTCAAAATTCTGTTGTCAACTTCAAAAATTCATGAAAAAATCATATACTTCATATTTTCTCCAAAATAAATTTTAAAAGAATTCTTGAGACAATATTTAAGTATATTAAAAACATGGATTCAAAATCAAAATAATTTATCGCTTCATAATAGTTTACTATCTCATTTAATATATTGGTAAGTCAAGTTCCTAGGTATCCAATTCCAACAACTTATCAATACCACAACTCTAATACAATTAATTATCAAATCAAAAATCAAAATATCAACCTTTTGATAACATATAAATCATCATGTCTCAAATATCATATTTGACCCAATTAATCTAACAAGATATTCATCCTTAAATTCAACTCCAATCTTAGTACTTCAAACCATAACAGTACCAAATTTCAGATTTTTAATTCACAAACTACAAGTCAAAATCCTCTCAAATCTTATATTAGTTTCTAGACATGTGTACTTTGTTCCAAAAATTTTATTATGAGTTTTTAACAACAAAAAAACTTTCAAATAGATTTATATTTCAGATATAGAAAATCTGGCAAACACTATTTGACAAGTGAGTCAAGCTAATCGAAGATTTTTATAAATTTTTCTACCAATCAAAATGCCATAAAAATTTTCAGAATAAATATACATATATTGAGACTTGGAATACAAAAGTTCATTATTTTTGGACATCATTTGCGTAGTTAAATAAATAGTCAAAATTAGATTATTTTGTAAAACTATTTGGTTTTCAGGATAACGGTGTTATTTCGAAAATCAAGAAAAATCGAATTCTAAATCATTTTTGTTGAATTAAATTTCATATTGAACTTGTACATGTCTATTTTTTATGATAAAAATTTCAGATTAAAATTACAATGCAAGAAATCTTGAAAATTCGTGGAACAGAAAGCTGTCTTAAACAACTCAGTCAATGAACACTTAATATGATATTCTATCATTCTTCTTATATATCATGCAAATCCATTAAAAGCACTACTCATCAATCACCAAATACAGATCAATTAATCTCTCATAGAAGAATTTCAAACCAAAACGAACTCTACATAATCCATGTTGATCCATAAAGAAAATATACTTACTAGATGAAGAGCAATCCTTATTAGAATTTTCCTTGATCCAAACAATTCATTCCTATGCATCTTCTCTCACTTGAACAAACTCTCCATTAGCTCTCACAAGAGAGGAACAGTTTGGGATCTTTGGGATGGCCTTAGGTGGAGACAAATGAATATTTTCTTGGTCTCCAAAATGATGAAAAGAGAATAAGTGAGTGACGGCTTTTGGTGGAGACAATTGACAGCATGTTTCTTGGCCTCCCGCCTTTATTATTTTAATAGTCTCTCAAGTGCAATTGCATTCGAGTCTTAAGGAAATCTATAGAAGCTTGCTAGGAAAGAGGAAGCTTGAATAATTTTATTATACAAAGAGTAATATATACAAATGTGATAATGATAGAAAAGGCAACAAGTAATAATAGGAAAATGTTAAGGAGTAATTACAGCAGAGAAATCCTAATTTCAATTGTATAAAATAAGCTATTTCCTGAAATAATCAATCAATCAATATTATGCCTTAATACTATTTTTTGAAATAATCGAACAATCAATATTATGCCTTAATATGCCCCCGCAAGATTGGAGTTCCATCAGTAACACCAATCTTGGAACGATGATCAAGATAAGGATGGCGAGGAAGAGGTTTGGTGAGAGAATTAGCCAGTTGAGCAACGGAAGAAACATGATGAACTTGGAGTTTGTTGTTAAGAACTTGTTCATGAACAAAATGATAATTCAATGCTATATGCTTCATACGAGAATGAAATACGGGATTAGATGAGAGATAGGTGGCACCCAAGTTGTTGGAGTAAATGACAGGAGTGGTTGGAAGACTAATATGAAGTTCACTAAGAAGATTTGTTATCCAATTAATCTCAGATGCTGTAGACGCAATAGCTCTATACTCCGACTTAGTAGAAGATCTGGCCACTGTGCGTTGTTTTTTTGAACACCAGCTGATAGGATTGGCTCCAAAAAACACCAGATAAGTAGAAGTGGATGTGCATGTGTCAGGATCACCTACCCAATCCACGTCGGCATAAGCTTGGAGAGATAGGGAAGGGCTGCGACGAAGATAAAGGCCATGAGTCGAGGTGCCATTAAGATAATGGAGAACTCTTTTCACAGCACGCCAATGTGTAACAGTAGGACGATGCATGAACTGTGATAACCTATTTACTACATAGCTAATATCCGGACAAGTCATGGAAATATATTGTAATGATCCAATGACTTGTCTATATAAACTTGCATCCGCATGAGGGGAACCATCATCAAGACAAAGAGATTCAGTGGTGGACAAGGGCGTTGCAATAGGCTTGGACTCATGCATGTTTGTGCAAGCAAGGAGATCTCTAGTGTACTTTCGCTGTGTAAGAAAAAGACCATAAGATGTGTGGATCGCTTCTATGCCAAGAAAATAACTAAGAACCCCAAGATCTTTGAGTGAAAATCTAGCAGCAAGACGTTGAATAAATCCATTGACCAAGGATGGAGAGCTGCCTGTGACAATTATGTCATCCACATACACCAACAAAAAAATTGTTAGTCCATGACTTGAATAAATAAATAATAAAGAATCAGACCGGGAATTTTTGAAGCCTTGAGAGAGAAGAAAATATCGAAGTTCCTGATACCATGCCCGGGGGGCTTGACGAAGACCATAAATGGCCTTATGCAGTTTACAAACATGTTACGGATAGGAAGCATTTGCAAAACCAGGAGTTTGAAGCATATACACATAATCTTGAAGATGGCCTTGTAAGAAAGCATTGTTTATATCCAATTGACGAAGTGACCATTGAAATTGTAAGGCGATCGTAAGAATAATTCAGACTGTTGTAGGCTTCACAACCGGACTGAATGTGGAGTGAAAATCAATGCCAGGACGTTGATTAAAGCCCTTGGCAACAAGTCAAGCCTTATATCAGTCAATTGAACCATCTGCCTTTCTCTTTATTTTAAAAATCCACTTACAACCGATAATGTTTTGTGAAGGGTGAGATGGGACTAGGTCCCATGTGTTATTTTGTGTAAGAGCTTTGAACTTTTCAGCCATAGCAAGACAGCAATGAGAGTTCTTTTGGGCTTGACTGAATATGGTAGGTTCTGTGAGGGGAGGGTCATCAATAGCTGTAGCCAAATAACTATGAAAATAACGGGGATTGGGTTTAGTAATATTATTTCGGGATCTAGTGACCACAGGATGACAGAATGAATTATGGGTTGGAGATTGAATGGTAGTAGAATTGGAAGGAAGATCTATGTTCGGGGACTTTGAATTATTACTTACCAAAGTAGCATCTGTTGAATTTGAGGAAGTAGAGTCAAGACCAGCTTGCATCAATGGGGGAGTGGAGCTGTCAATATGAGTGTTGGAATCTGCCAAATTAGTAGGCATTGAGTGGGGAACGAAAGTAGAAGGAACTATACTGGTATTGGAACTAAGGGTCTGTAAAGTAGAAGAAGGTGAAGGAGTTGTGCCTGTCTTGGAAGGTTGAGAGGACACAGATAAGGTATAATGGGGCGGTTCAGATAGAGACCAAGCATCCAAGGTGGTTTGATTAATTGACTTTTGAGAACTCATTTTGGAATAAGGAAATTCATGCTCAACAAACACTACATGACGTGAAATAAATATTTTGTTGCTGGTAGGATCAAAACACTTGTACGAATTATGGGTGGATGAAAATCCCATAAATACACAAGATTTGGATTTTGGTTCCAATTTATGGGTAGAGTATGGCTTAAGCCAAGGATAACAAAGACAACAAAAAATATTGAGTTTGAGATAATTTGGTTTGGTGGAAAATAATTTTTCAAAGGGAGATATATGATTGAGAATTGGTGTGGGAAGCCGTTTGGTAAGATACGTGGCAGTTTCAAAGGCATAAGGCCAAAAACAAGATGGTAAAGAGGCATGATGAAGTAAAGATGAACCGGTCTCAATGATATGTCGATGTCGTCTTTCAACTGTACCTATTATTTGTGGTGTATAAGGTGGGGAGACTAGGTGCTAAATACCTGATTGAAGAATTATATTTTTAAGACCATAGTACTCAGTACCACCATCAGAATAAATTGAACGAATAGATGTATTAAAATAATTTTCCACCATGTTTTTAAATTGAGCAAAAATGCTTGTAACTTCAGATTTAAGTTTGATGCTAAACAACTATGTGTATTTGGTAAAATGATCCACAAATGTAACATAATATTTAGAGTGATCATGACCAATGACAAACGCAGGACATCAGTAAAAATTAAATGAAGAGGTCTATTGCTAGAAAGTGTATTATTGCAAAATTGAAGTCAATGACTTGTATTGGGAAGACATGAATCACAATACGAAAAAGACCTGGACCCAAAAATTCGAATAGACTAATCGAATAAAATTTGGTTGAGAACTCGAGTGGAAGGATGCCCCAACCGTGAATGCCATTGGGGCAATGAGATTGTGGTGTGAACAAAAGCATATGGTGTGGGCTGTAGGGAGGAAAATCGCTGCCACTCATAGAGATGCCCATTACTCCGTCCTTTGATGAGAGGTGCCCCCGTACTCAGATCCTTCACAATAAATTCATAAGGAAAGAATTCAATAGATGTGTGATTATTTTTGCAAAATTGTGAAACAGAAATAAGATTCCTTTTGATCGATGGAGCACACAAAACATTATGTAGTTGAAACTTGGATTTAAGAATAAAGAGATAGGCAGAACCTGTATGAGTAATAGGTACACTGGATCCATCACCAATGATAATGCCATCGTTACCTCCATATTCAGAATGAATGGCTAAATTTTGAAGATCAGATGTAATGTGATGAGAAGCACCCGAGTCGAGTACCCAATTAGAATTGGAATTGGCAGATTCTCCATGAGCAAAATGTGTTTGATCATAGGCAATATTGGAATGAGAGCGACACTGCTTGGCTGTGTGACCAGCTCGATCACATAGTTGACAGATCACACGTGGCTGACCATGAGTGGGCGACCTCCATTGATAAGTGGTGCGGGAAGAATTGGAGTGACCACTATGAGTATTATGAAATTGTGGAGTAGGAGAATTGGAGGCCTGTGAAGTCCGTTGATTATTGCGATGACCATGATTGCGAGAGAACCTATTTGAATTGGTTCGGTTTCGATCACCTGAGTTGGTATTGGAACGTTGAGTGAATTGAGCAGTGAAATTGGGCACATTAGATTTTTGATCATCAAGTTTAAGAAGAAGTTCATGATCCATTAATATTTCATGCAACTCCTCAAAGCTAATAGCATCAAACCTGGCACCCACAGCAGCATTAATCTCTTTGAAATCGGATGTCAGTCCATGTAGTACATGATGAACAATTTCATCTTCAGTTAACGGGTGGCCAATAAGGGCAAGATCATCAGTGAGTGTTTTAATAGAATGCATATATTCGAGACTATTTTGCCTTCTTTGGATGTCTTGGCTAAAAGATCCCGGAGTGTGAGATATCGAGTCTGTGATCTATTGGCATATGTGTCATGAAGTTTACACAAAGCTTCGACTGCTGTTTTTATTCCATTGAGAGAGGCCTGAACGAAGAAGCTTGATGAAGAATAGATAGCATGGCGGATAAGGGCATCCTAACGAAGCCATTTGCGATGATCTGGAATAACAACAACGTGGTCCAGAAATGTGATGTAGGCAGGAGGACAAAGAAAAGTGCCATCTAGATATCCATCAAGATGATACCCTAGCATAAGGCTTTGTAGTTGAGTGTGCCATGTAGCAAAATTATCAGGCGTTAATTTGAGAGGCAATTGTGTAGAGGCATTAATGGATACAATTTCGGTAATATGGGATGGTGGAGAATTAACAGATGATGGAGTACTGCCTGTAACTTCTTTGCTAATAGTTGAGGTAGACATGATGGAAAAAAAATGGAGGATCGAAAGAAAGCTTGTTAGAGCAGGAAAGCTCTGATACCATATAGAGGCTTGCTAGGAAAGAGGAAGCTTGAATAATTTTATTATACAAAGAGTAATATATACAAATGTGATAATGATAGAAAAGGCAACAAGTAATAATAGGAAAATGTTATGGAGTAATTAAATCAGAGAAATCCTAATTTCAATGGTATAAAATAAGCTATTTCCTTAAAGAATCAATCAATCAATATTATGCCTTAATACTATTTCCTAAAATAATCAATCAATCAATATTATGCCTTAATAAAATCCCACTTATTTTTGCCTCCCACATTTGTGAACATAGTCATGCTTGAGCCATCATGCCTTAACTTTCCTTTATTTAATTCCCACTTAGCTTATACTTCAAAATTTGTATAAGTCCTCCTTTACTCCAAAATTGTGTGTTTTACCTTCAATGGTAAAGAACATGTCATCAGAAATCCTGCCTGCCTGTATCTTCTAGATGCATAATAAGCTTAAAGTTTAACACAATGAAAATGAAAATCTTTCAAGAAATGATTTCGTTCATAAAAGGTTACATACTTCCTTCTTCCTTTGGAATATGAAAATGCAATGCTCCTTGCACAAAAAGACATTCCAAACCGTATGGCAGGTGAAAAATGGAATATTTTTTGACAGTAATGAATCATGGGTCAAATCAAGTCAACAACTATGCAAACGTTGCAGCTCAGTGTTGGTTAATCAAAAGGGACATGTCTTCAGTATCACGAACTCCTGCTAAGCAGTTAAGGGAATGTTCTTCAGAATTAAGGTACTTAATTCTGTTTTATCTATGTGTTATTTCTCATATGATATCCCAGTTGAGTCACCAATCTCCAAGCTTGTACCAAATTTAGTTTTTGTTAAAGGATTTCATTTTCTGCTAACCAGATCAATGCTAAGCTGTTATTTTTTGAATTTCAATTCAGAGTTTGAAGCTTGATTTTTCTGTTCAATATTTTTTGTTTTAATCAGATTTTGTTCCTGATTTGTAGAAAATAATTTCGAATTTTTTTTGTTGATGTACTGCTATAAATTTTAGTTTTAGTAAATTAAAAATATAAACTACTTCAGTATCCATTTGCTTCTGTTTTACCTTTTCTGTCAAAAATAACCAACAAAGTGGTATTAGAGCTATCCTGATCTTAGAGAGCCTTTGTTGTGTGCGAGTGAAATCGGTGGGGAACCCTTTCCACTTAAAAAACTAAATACCAAGGCAGAAAGTTTAAAATGTCAAACAATTTCTCCTTGGCTGCACCTCCTTTTTTACGGGAGAAAATTATCACATTTGGGTAGTAAATATGGAGTGATACCTGCATGCTTGTGATCTTTGGGATCTTGTTACAATAGATGCTGAACCAGCACCATTACCAAAAGATCCAACAGTGGAACAGATCAGATTTCATAGGGAAGAAAGAACTAAGAGGTTCAAAGCTAAGACCTGTATTCACTCAGCTGTAATAGAAGTAGTTTTTATAAGGATTATGGCTCGCACAAAAGCAAGGCAAGCTTGGGATGCTTTTAAGGAAACTTTTGAAGGTAACAATAGGAATAGGCAGATACAAGTCCTAAAACTCAAAAAGGAATTTGAGCTTTTGAGAATGAAAGACATAGAAAATATTAGTGAGATTGCTGACAAGCTTATGTCTATGGTAAACAAGATCAAACTAATTGGTGAAGAGTTGATTGACACCAAGGTTGTAGAGAAAGTACTTTTGAGCTTGCCTGAAAGATTCGAAGAAAAAAAAATCTCATCTCTTAAATATTCAAGGGATCCCTCTCAAAGAAAATGCTTTGCAAGCTCAAGAGCGAAAAAGGGCCATAAAAAATGAAGATTTGAATAAAAGTGCATTCCAGGCCAAAGAAAAAGAGCAGAATTAACCAGGTGAAAAGTGCAACAAACGTCAGTGGAAAAAGAAGAACAAGAAGGGTGGTAAGAGTAGCAAAGATGAGGAAAAGAAAGGCAAATATCCTCCACGTAAGCACTTCAAAAGAACCACTAATTTGGAAAGGTATTGCTGGTTTAGGTCCAATATCAAATGCAGGTATTGCAATCAAATAGGCCACATGGAGAAGGTTTGTAAGAATAAGAACAAAAGGCACAAGCATAAGTAACTGATCAGCAGCAGGATGAGCAATTGTTTATGGCAACTTGTTTAGCAAGCAATTGTACCAATAAAGGGTAGCTAATTGATAGTGGCTACACTCATCATATGACATTTGATGAGTCCATGTTCAAAGATCTTGATAGAACAAAAATTTCCAAATATAGAATTGGAAATGGGGAATATATCATAGTCAAATGTAGAGGGACTATGGTAATTAAGACTTTTCAAATACAAAACTTATTTCAGATGTACTATTTATGCCCAAGATTAATAAGAGTTTGTTAAGTGTTAGATAGTTACTTCTAAAAGATTTTTCTATGGTATTCAAGGATAAAACTTCTGTGATATTTGATTGTGATGGAAATGAGTTGTTTCTGTGAAAATGAAAGTGAAAATTTTTTCATTGGAATTGATGCAGGTTGATTCCTATGCATATCTTAGCTTCGTGGACCAATATAAGCTTTGGCATAAAAGGTTGGGACATTATCATTACTTTGCACTTAATTATATGCATAAGAATAAGCTTGTGTAGGATTTGCCTATTGTTGAAGAAGTATTAGGTGTATGTGAAGTTTGTCAGCTAGGAAAGCAGTCTAGATTGCCATTCCCCACACAACAAGGCTTGGAGAGCAGCAAAAAAACTTCAACTTGATCATATTGATATGTATATGGCCCAATGAAAATCTCATCGCTGAATGGGAGGAGGTATTATATAGCCTTTATTGATGATTTTAGCAGCTTGTTTATGAAACATAAATTCGAAGTTGCTGAGATATTTTGGAAGTGTAAAAACTGGGTTGAGAATCAGAGTTATCACAAAATTAAGATGATAAGGTCTGATAATGGAACTAGGGATGACAATTTTTTTCGCATGGTCTAGGTACCTGAATTTTCCCCTATCAATCCGGGTGGAAAAAACTTAGATTTTGAGGGGAGAAAATCCGGGTGCCGGGGTTTTCAAGAGGAAATTAGTTCGGGTGCGATGCGGGTGCGATATTGCCAATAAACCCCACACCCGGCCTGCACCCGTACAACTCAAGCCATTTATTAAAAAAAAAATGTATATACCAAGACTTGAAACCATGACTTAGAAGTTGAATTTTAGCTATTAACCACCAAACCACATACCTTTTTTCTATTAAAATTGGTAGACAAGTATATAAAAGTTATTTTTTATATAATTTAATTAAAACTAATTAATCAAGTAATATATTGTGATTGGAACTTAGGTACTGAAAAACACATTATACAGCTTTTTCAAAACTATCAAGCACATCTTTATGGCATATTAAAAAACCTTATTTTATTTTATTCATTTCAAAAGAGTTAAAAAAAAATTTAGAAAAAAGTGGGAACAAGTTAGGGAAAATCTGGGGTTTTTTTCGGGTGGGGCGTGGGTACGGTATGTATAATCTCGAAACCTGCAAATACCCGCACCGAAAGAAACCTAAAAAGATCCGGGGATTTTACGGGGACCAGAGGGAAATTTTTTTATCCAGTGCGGTGCAGGTTTGCATTGGCACCCATATTTTGCCATCCCTAAATCGAACTCAATATAATTCTGTCAAATTTAACAAGTTTTGTGAGGATGCAAGCATTGAACATCAGTTAATAGCAACTTATATGCCTCAGCAGAACGGGGTTAGTGAAAGAAAAAATAGGTCAATGATGGATATGACTAGATGCTTACTCTTTGAAAAAAATATGCCTAAGAAGTTTTGGGCAGAGACTATCAACACAGCAGCTTACTTACTCCATAGATTTCCTACGAAGTCACTGAAAGGAAAACTCTATTTGAAGCCTGGTATGGTTACAAACCCTTTATGTTGAATCTAAAGATGAAATGGAGAGAGATAAGTTGGATTATAAGGCTAAAGTTAAGATTCTAATTAGCTATAGCAACATTACCAAGAGGTATAAGGTTTATCAACCCTTGACAGAAAAGGTAATTTTCAGTAGAGATATAAAATTCAATGAATTTGTAGCTTGGAATTGGGACAAGAAAGAAGTGGATTATGTTGAGATAAAGAAAGATGATCTTAAAGCATAATAAGAAGCCAAAACTGATGAATCAGTTGATAATGTTCTAATAAGAGGTATTAGATCACTTTTTTATATTTGTCGAAGGTGTAATGTTTCTGTTCTTGAGCCTACAGATTATGAGGAAGCAGCAAGGGATTCAAAATGGACTGTTGCAATGAAAGAAGAGTTGAGAATGATTCAAAAGAACCAAACATGGCTTTTGGTGGACAGGTCAAGCCACAAGAAGCTTATTAGAGTAAAAGGGTATTAGAACTAAGCTAAATTCAGATGGTTCTATCAACAAGCATAAAGCAAGGGTAGTGGTCAAAGGGTATGCTCAATAGTATAGTGTGGATTTCTTCGAAACTTTTGCACTAGTGGCAAGACTTGACACAATGAGGATGCTTTTGGCACTTCCAACTCAAATGATTAGAGAATTTATTAACTTGATGTCAAGTCAGCTTTTCTAAATGCTTACTTGGAAGAGGAGATCTAAGTCTAGCAACTTGAAAATTTTATAGCAAATGAAGATAAAGACAAGGTGTATTTGCTTAAGAAGGCTTAGTATGGTCAAAAACAGGCTTCAAGAGCCTGGTACAGTAAGACTGATGACCACCTACTAAATATTAGCTTTAAGAAGAGTTTAAGTGAAGCGACTCTATACGTGAAGGTTCTAAATAATGATTTAAATGCTGTTTCTTTGTATATTGATGATTTACTTGTAACAGGAAGTAATTTAAGAATGATTCAACAGTTTAAAGATCAAATGATGAAGACATTCAAGATGACTGATTTGGGAGAGATGTCATACTTCTTTGGCATGGAAGTTCGACAACCTCAACAAGGGATTTTTATTAGACAACAAACATGTGCAAAAAAGGTGCTTAAGAAGTTCAACATGGAGAATTGTAAGTCTATAAGCACTCATTTGATGCAAAATGAGAAGCTTAACAAATATAATAGAGCTGAAAAGGTTGATGAAAGCCTCTACAACAATCTCATAAGTTACTTGATGTACCGTACATCAACAATATACCTGATATTATGCATTATGTGAGTTTGCTATCCATGTTTATGCATTCTGCAGGTGAATTACATCTCTCAGAGCTACTAAAAGAGTGCTTAGATGCATTAAAGGCACTGTTGATCTTGAAGTTTGGTTTGAGAGAATAAAGAAGCTGAATCTATTTGGTTTTTTTTGATAGTGATTGGGCAGGATTTTATGATGATATAAAAAGTACTTCAAGGTACTTACTCACTTTTGGTTCAAGATGTTTCTCTTGGAGTTCTAAAAAATAAGATATTGTTGCTCAATCCACTACAGATGCAGAATATATTGCTGCTACAACTACTGTCAATCAAGCTTTATGGGTGAGAAAGTTGTTAATAGATTTAAAGTATGGCTAGAGGGAAGCAACTAAAATTTTTTAGGATAACCAAGTTGTCATAGCCATCTCTAGCAATCTTGTATTCCATGGCAGGACTAAACACTTTAAAATTAAATATTATTTATTAGAGAGGTACAAAAAAACAAGGAGATTGTTCTAGTTCACTACAGAACTGATGAACAATTTGCTAATATTCTGACAAAGTCTTTGTCCAAAGCCAAATTTGAAGAATTGAGAGCAAAGTTAGGAATTTGCAGTAAAAGAAGCAAGGAGGAGTGTTGAAGGATTGCATCTCCTTCTGACCATATCGATGCTAAGCTGTTATTTTTGAATTTCAATTCAAAGTTTGAATTTTGATTTTTTTGTTCAATATTTTCTGTTTCAATCAGATTTTATTTCTAATTGATAGGAAATAAATTTCAGTTTCAGTAAATGAAAATGTAGACTGCTTTAGTCTCCATTTAAGCTTATGTTTTACTTTTTCTATCAAAATAACTAACAGTTTTGTATTTAGACAGTTCATAGTCCAATTGGATATTTCATATTATTTCATAATGTTCTTTTAATTTTGTGAATAAAGAACCTCACATGAATATTTAGATAGATTTCTACCAACAACAATTCTTACAATCCCACAAAACATCATTAGCAGTCTAACACCACACCACTATTCTCATATCCCATTAAAAATGTTCTATTATTGTTCAAAATCACCTTATTTGGTTATTAATAAGACAACTTGATCATGTTGAATATTTCCTCTTCAATACTATGAACACAGACATGGATTTGACTACCAATAGTTTCCTGTCATGATAAATATTTGCATAAATTGAAATAAATTGGTATCAACAAAACATTGTTTCTATTGAAAAATCCTATGTCTAATTAGCTAAACTTAGCGAATTTGTTCTGTTACGATCTTGAAGACAACGTCTGTTATGAATGTTGAAAACAGACTTAACTAACAAGTAAGATCTGAAGAAATAATAAAGGAAACACTAGTAGAACACACAAAAATTAATGTGCTTCGGTCCAAAATGACTTACATCCACATAGAGAGCCTTTATTAATTCATTATCCCAAAAAGAAGACAACACTCATATGTGAAATATTCACACATGAGAACTACTCACACATAGTCATAATCATACAACATCGGTTATAAAAACCACAATAGATAACTATAGAAACTGCTACAGCAACTACTAGTAACTGTAGATCATGGTAACTGCCCATAATCTTTATACATAACTTTCTATAACTGATTCCTACAACTAATTTAAACTGCTAAATATGAAGCTCATTGGACCAATTTCACAAATCTCCACCGTGGTGTGAGACACTTCAGTTTTCCACCTTAATTGCCTCATTATTGTGGTAGTAACTTCCTTGATCTTGACTAAGTCCAAGTAGTGCTTGAATTTTGCTCTAGTGACAAACTTTGGTAATCATATCAATTGGGTTATCCTATGTTGCAACTTTGCTGATTATTATGGGTCCTTCAACTACTAACTCCTTCACAAAGAATAATCTAATATCAATGTGCTTGGTCCTCTCATGATACATCTGCTTCTGTGTTAGATGTATTGAGCTAAGATTATCACAAAAAATCACTAGTCTCTTTTGTAAAATCTCCAATTCACTTACCAAACCTTTCAACCAAATTGCTTCCTTGATTGCCTCTGTGATTGCTATAAACTCAACTTTTGTTATTGACAACGTAATAGTAAGCTGTAGTGTAGCTTTCTAATTAACAGTATTGCCATTAATCATTAACACATAACCCGTTAATGACCTCCTCTTGTCAAGATCCCCAGCAAAATTAGAGTCTATAAACCCCATGATACCATCTTCCTTGTCATTTGATCTCTTAAACTTAAGACCAAACCTTGTTGAACTTCTTAGGTAACGAAATATCCACTTGACTACTGCCCAATGTTTCTTACCTAGATTAGCCATAAACCTGTTAACCAAACTCATTACATATGCTATGTCAATCCTGCTACAAACTATAACATGCATTAAGCTTGTTATCGCATTCGTATAAGGAATAGTTGCCATATAGTTCCTTTAATCATCTGAACTTGGTGCCAAATCAGTTGATAATTTGAAATGAGTAGCTAAAGCTGTGGTTACAGGCTTTACAGCAGCCATTCTAATTCTTCCAAGCACCTCCTTAATATAATTCTATTGAGAAAGACTTAACAGACCTCTGTTTCTATCTTTGTTAATTTCATGCCAAGAATCCTTTTAGGAACCCCCAAATTCTTCATTTCAAATACACTACTTAGCAACAGCTTCAACTTATCTATTTCCTCCATGGATTTACATACTATTAACATGTCATCAACGTATAATAACAAGTAAATCATGCATGTTTTAGACAACCTTTTAAAATATATACAGTAGCATACTTACTTCCATTATAGTTGCGTCTTAACAAAAAACTATCAAATTGCTTGTACCATTGGCGAGGTGACTGTTTTAAACCATACAAGAACTTCTTCAAGCAACAAACTAGATTCTCATTTCTAGCCTCTTTAAATCCCTCTCGTTGCTTGATCAAAACCCTTTCTTCCAGCTCACCATGCAAAAATGTGGTTTTAACATCCATCTACTCTAACTCAAGATATTGGGATGCCACCATAACAGGTCACACTCTGATTGATGTATGTTTCACCACAGAAGAAAATATTTCATGGAAATCAATCCCTTTTGTTTGTGTAAAACTCTTGGCAACCAATCGAGCTTTATATCTTGCCCTCTCTACACCTGTAATTCCTTCTTTTTTCTTAAAGATCCATTTGCATCCTACTAACCTCTGTCCTTCAGTATTTTTAACTAACTCCTAAATCTTATTCTTTTGAAGAGACTTAATTTCTTTTCTCATAGTAGCCTACCAATGCTTACTATCATGACAATTCATTGCTTCCTCATAAGATTTTGGTTCAACCTTTTAAATCTCCTCTACAATCATCAATGCATAACTTATCAAATCAGCATAACCAAGCCCCTGAGTAGGTCATATCTCCCTCATTAATCGGTCTCAGGTTAGCTTATAATCACTAACCTTACTCTATTATTGATTACTTAATAGAAGCTATTGTTGATTATTTAACAGAAGCTTACCAGATTCATAACGAGTAACAACATGTTCTCTATTGGCACCTTTAACATAAGGTTGCTCTACTCAAACTGATGTAACTTGCCAGATGTATTTGACTCCATGACATTTTGCTTATCTCCAATAGATTCACCTTTACCATTAGTTTCCAACATTTCTAAGTCATAAAATGTTACATCCCTATCGATAATACATTTCTTGTCATCTTTGTACCAAAATTTATAACCTTTAACCCCCTGTGGATAAACAAGAAAAATGCATTTCTTGGCTTTAGGATCAAACTTTCCTTCTTTTGTATGCACATAAGCTGTATCTCCAAAGATTTTTAAGTTCGTATAATCTATAGGCCTTCCACTCCACATCTCTTTCGGAGTTTTGAAATTAATTGCTGATGAAGAGCATCTATTTACCAGATATATTGTTGTTTATACAACCTCAGCCCAAAACTCTTTAGGAAGTTTTGCTTGTGCCGACATATACTTTACGCTCTCTAAAATGGCCTTGTTCATACGCACAACCAAGCCATTTGTTGAGGTGTTTTCCTCATTGTCAAATGCCTTGCTATGCTACATTCCCTGCAAAACTCGTTGAACTCACTGTTACAATACTTAAAACTGTTATCTGTTCTTAATCTCTTAACAGAATCCCCTGTTTAAGTTTCTACCAAAGTCTTCTAATGCTTAAAAGCCTTAAAAGCTTTTTTTTTTTGTGCTTTAAAACATAAACCAGACCTTCCTCGAGTAGTCATCAATGAAGGTTATAAAGTACCTACCTCCACCATGAGATTACACTCTTGATGGTCCCTATAAATCCGAGTGAATATAATCTAGTGTTCCTTTAGTTTTTTCCTTACCATATTTGAAGCTCACATGTATTACTTTCCCAAAATACATGGTTTATAAAAGCTAACTTTGCCAATCTGACCCTGTAACATACCCTGTTTGCACAATTCTGACAGTCCTTTTTCACTAACATGCTTGAGCCTTAAATGCCATATTTTTACTACTTGATCTTCTTCTTGAATTGTTATATTAGTTGTACCAGCCACTGTTAAACCTAACAAGGAATACAAACCATTGCTTCTTACTCCTTTCATCATAACAAGTGACCCTTTCAACACTTTGAAGGCTCCTTTCTCAGCTTTCACCTAACACCGTCTAGCATCTAGTGTCTCTAAAGAAATTAAGTTTCTTTTCAAACCAGGAACATGTCTAACCTCTATTAAGAGTCTGATTACACTATCTATCATCTTGATCTTAATTGAACCATTCCGATGACATTACAAGCATTGTTGTTTCCTATTAAGACTTTCCCACCATCAATAGACTTGTAATCAACAAACCAATTTCTATTTAGTGTCATATGAAAACTGCAACCAAAATCCAGAACCCATTTATCCTTTGAATTTTCTGTCATAATTGTGAGAACATTAGCCATGTCATAACCGACATAACTATCCAAAGCCATGGCAACATCTCCTGATGAGTAGTTTTTTTTCTTCCTTTTATTCTTCATTTCTAGATAATTTCTTTTGAAGTGCCTCTCTTTATGACAAATAAAACATTTTTTCTTAAATCTTGACTTAGATTTGTCACGATTCTTTCCTTTGTCCCTTTTGTCAGATTGTCCCCTTGCTAACAAAGCTTCTGTTTCAAATTGACTCTTTGAACTAGACCTCTTTTTAACATCTTTAACAGTCAAAACTCATAAAACCTCTTCAAACTTTAGAGTTTGCCTTCCATACTTTAAAGTGTCAACAAAATTCTCCATGGACTTTGGTAAATAATTTAGAAAGATCATAGCTTGATCTTCATCACTTACCATAACTGATAAACTTTCCAAGTCTTGAATGAGTTTCCTAAATTCATCTATATTATCACTGAGCATTTTACTCTTATCCATGCAGAAACCAAACAACCTTTGCTTTAAGTTGATTCTATTTGGAACTGTTGTAGACATATATTGATCCTCGAGTGTTTTCCATGCCTCAACTATTGTAGTCTCCTTTTTAACCTCATACAAAACTTTGTCATCGAGAACCAAAATTAAAGAACTATAGGCCTTCTCAAGAAGATCTTATTTCTCCTCTTGTTTCATGGTTATTGACAGCTTGTTGTCACCATCTAGGGCTATTGCAAGACCTTCCTTAACAAGAACTACCTTCATCTTCATCTTCCATAGGCTAAAATCATTTTGGCCAGTGAACTTCTCGACTTCAAATTTGGTTCCCATCTCAGCCACAAAAACAGCAAGAATTACCCAAAAGAAAAATTACACTCAACATTGGCTCTAATGCCAGTTTGTTACGACATTGAAGACAATGTCTGTTATGAATGTTAAAACAGATTTAACCAGTAAGTAAGATCTGAACAAATAATAAAGGTAACACTAGAACATACAAAGATTAACGTGGTTTGGTCCAAACTAACCTACATCCATATAGAGAGCCTTTGTTAATTCATTATCCCAAAGAGGAGAACACTTATAGATGAAATATTCACATATGAGAACTACTTACATACAATCACAACATATAATATCAGTTATAAAAATCATAATAGATAACTATAGAAACTACTACAACAACAGCTAGTAACTACAGATCATGGTAACTGCCTATGACCTCTATATATAACTTCCTATCAATAATTCCTATAACTGATTTAAACTGCTACAAATGAAGTTTATTGGACCAACTCACATGTTCGCTTTGATCAATTATGGATTTGTTCCTGTATGGAAGAATCGTGTGTTTGATTCTACTCCTTATTATTGTTGGCTCTCAAGACGTTGGCAAATTACATCCTGGATTCACTGCAGAGTAGTTTGACTGGTAAAATGACAAATGGCTATTCTTGCTATCCAAAAGCTATGTTTTTGGTTTTGGCTATTACCATGTTCAGTATAGCTTACATTATTTACTAGCTGTCATTCATACTGGTAGTGGAAAACCAATTTGCACTACTAAAAATTTAATGGGTGATACTAAACATCTGTTTATGTTTGAGGAAAATGGGAACGTTTATTTGAAAAATGGAAATGATATAGCTTGGTCACCAAAAACTTCTGGACAGAAAGTTGCATCCATGAACTGCAGGACTTGGGCAACTTGGTGCTGCTTAAGGAAGGTGGAGTTGTTCTTTGGCAGAGTTTTAATTATCCAACTAAACCCTTTTAGCTAGCTAGGAGTTACAGGAAGGGATGAAACTGAAAAGTTTTCTAATAGCAACAACTTGAGTGTTTATCTTGAATTCAAGTTTGGCTATTTGGTCTTGTATGTAGGGTATCAGACTTTACAAATGTATTAGTCCTTGTCAAATGACAGCAAAAAAAGCAACATTAGTGTCATTGGCAAGGTTGACTCTGCGTCTTTAAAGGCCAATGCTTGAAATTTTTATGATTAGAATTTGAAGATTCTGTTTTTCTGAATAAAACTAATCAAAATGCTACTTCGGCTTTCATTTTAGGCTCTAATGGGCTAATCATATTTTCTAGTCTTCATAAGGAATATGAAGTCGCTCTTAAGGCATTCGTGATACCAAAAAATCCATGAAGCACTCTTGAGCTTTGTGGCTAATTTTTTGTCTGTCATTACGAAAATCAGTGCCAGTGCCCTCCAACTCTCAACTCTTAATTGAATTAGAAACCTTTGGTTTGCTTCAATGTATAATAGCTCCATGGATTCAGCAAAGCTTTTACATGTTGGTGATGACCTTGATTATTTCATGCTTAGGTTTTGTTAAACTCTTTTTCAAGATACAATCCTGATGCTTGCAAAGAAGCTTGCCTTCATAACTGGTCCTGCCTATGCATCTTTAAGAATAGTTCTCAAAGTTGCTTTTTCTTTGACCAAATAGGTAGTTTGTCGTCCTCTCAGAATGGTTCTGTAGGTTATGCTTCATATGTGAAGATACCAAGTGACAAATGAAGAAATAGAAGAAAGAAAAAGATCTTGATTATTGTGTCACAAATTATAGCTAGCATTTTGGTAATCACAAGTATACTTTGTGTGATAGTATGGCACTGCTGCAAGAAGGAGAGATTAATGATGTGAGGTCCTAAAATTTGAATCATTAAGAATATTGTTTAATTACTAAAATGTGTTTTGCTACTCTTTTAGGTTTATATAGTTTTTATTTTTTTCCCTAAACATTAAGCATTTTTTTCTTTCTTAATAAAAGATCGATCAAAAATGTAAAAGAAAGAGATGAAATCTAAGTTATAGTGTTTATCAGCAAAACAAGAATGCTAGACATTGTCTTAGGCCATATCAACAGAATGCTGTGTAGGAAGATAGCTACTTGACTCAAATGATATTCTTAACGGGACAACAACTTCTCAAGTGGCAACTAACCTTACACCTGAGGGGTAACTTGCCGAGGCCTATGAAACCGTGATGGACTGTATGTCCAAAACTAACAATATTTGACATCGAGTTGGGATATGACAGATTGTATATCCAAATCAGACAATATCCAATAACAGGTTAGAATGTGATAATATTTGTGTGATGCCGTTCTTTTAAGAGACTCTTGGGAGATTAGAGCGGTAAGCTCTCATTATATTTGGATTTATATTTGGTTATCATGTATAGGAACTGTGATTTTACCAAGACAGTTTTCTGATAACGAAGTATTTCAAAAATCATATCTTTGATGTTACTTTTTATTTTAGTCTAATCTTTTAATATGTTAAAATGGACATGTCAAGGATTCTATTAAAAATCATTTCATTGAAAAAGCTCTTATAATTTATATGGATTTTCAAAAATGACTCTAGAACCCTAAAATGTATCATTTTCAGTGGGATGTTAAAGTTGCGAATTTTATTTCAAGTATTAATTCTTTTTAGAAAATTACGAAGTTGGGTAAAATTTTTTATTTACATGTCTAGTTTAATTTTGAATAGTGTCATGATTTTATAATTATCGTATGATTTATTATGAATTTCTGAAGTGAGGGATGTCAATTCTGGAATCTGCCAGATAGAACCGACCAGCCCTAAAATGTAAATTATTTGAAGGCATATTTGATCTTGAAATGTTTTGAAAATTCACATGATTAAATGTCTATGCTTATGATATGTCTCTATAAATTCATAGGAAGATCTGATGAGTATATTATTTATGAAAAATCAAATAATTATTGACTGTTCAATTCTGGAATTGATATATCGATTACGGAATGATGCTTTTATATGAGATTGCAAGGAGGTAAGTAAACTAGACTTCAATTGGATCGTAATAGACATATCTATATGTGATTTATAAAGGTTTTTATGAAAATATTTTCATATACATGTAAGTACGTTTTGCTAATTGACTTATGAAAGTGTTTTCATATATTACTATGCATAATAAGTACGTGGCATATTGTTATGCTCTGTTTTAATATGAATATATGATTTGTTGTATTGTCACATATGTATGATGCATTAAGCATAAAGCATAGCATATGCATGGTTTGAGAACAATTGTATGTTTTTGAAAAGTGTTTATGAATGTGATTCATGTCTTATGAAGGAAAACTTAGTTTGTATGTCCTTTATGAATTTTTATATGTTATGTGGAGCCTGTAAAATATTTTGATCAATGAATTGCTGACGAAGCATGCTTTTTCCTTTACTTGTCAAGTATTTTTATGCAGAATGTACAAGCAAACAAACAAGAGAAAAATCTATAACTAAATCTACATAAATTAGGAACAAAATATGCAAGAATTATGCTGCATGGTTTCTGAAGTAATGACATGATTCTTTACTGTGATTATGCTGATTGAACATAATTAGCTGCTGAAGTTATGACTTGATTTTGTTTCCTTTACATGCCCCCCAAGCTGGAAAGGAATGACAATGAACTCCTAACTTGGAATGAAGAAGAGAAAAGGAATCCTTGAAGAACAGCTTAGTAAAGATATCTGTAGGTTGAGATGCCGAAGGAATGTAGCAAGTAATAAAATACCCCATTGCAACCTTGCATGAACAAAATGACAATCCAACTCATTGTGCTTGGAGCATCCATGAAACATTGGATTGACGAACATATAAAGGGCGCTAACGTTATCATGAAATAGTTGAGAAGGATGAGGCAATAAAACACCATTATCCCACCGTAAAAGAAAAGTGACCCATGTATTTCAGCTATAGTAGAAGCCATAGAACGATATTTAGCCTCTAAACTGCATTGAGCCATAGTAAATTGCTTGTTTGAGCTCTAAAAATACAATTTGCCCTAAGAAAAACACAAAAACTAGAGGTGCCACATCTTGTTAGAGGACACCTAACCCAATCTGAATCACAAAAACCATGAAGAGAAAGAGGACTTTGGGTAAGAAAATAGATGACAGAATTTTGAGTACCCTTGAGATATTGCAAAACGTGTTTAACAGCCTTGAAATGGTTTATATTTGGATTAGTAAAGTGTTGACACACACAATTAACAACATGTATAATATCCGGTCGAGTGAAAGTCAATACTTCAAGGCTCCAACAATGCTTTGAAAACTTGTAATATCAATAGGATCATGATTTGAGGGCACAATTTTCTCGTTTAATACCATAAGAGTATTATTAAGAGAGCTGTCAAGCATCCTTGTTCGCCTAAGGATGTCCATAATACATTTGGATGGATAACGAAAGAGCCGGCTAAAAAAAAGGTTTTATTTCTACACCAAGAAAGTAAGATAAGTCGACAAGATCTTTGATGGTGAATCCGTGTCCAAGATGAATGATTAAGATTATCAATAAACCTGTCATTATTACTAGCAACAAGAATGTCGTCCACATAGGTGGATGGTTGGTGGCTTGAAAATGGGACTAAAAGTTTCATCATAGTCATTGTCGGATACTTGAGTAAAACCCCTTGTGACAAGTTGAGCTTTAAATCGATCAACTAAACCATCCTCTCAGCATTTGCTACGATATACTCATTTAGAGTAGATTACATTATTAGTAGCTGGACGTGAAACCAGTCGCCATGTTTCATTAACATGAAGAGCGTGTACGTAACTCCTCTTTCATGGCATCTATCCATCATAGATCTTGGAGAGCAGACCACAAAATTTTAGGTTACTTGAGCAACCCCTTTTTATCAGCAAGAAAGAGCATCTTCGAGCTAAGAGGAGGATCATTCTTAAGTTTGCAATGAGTGATCATCCAGTGTCTGTTACCAGGTGCTTGTTGAGATGAAGCATATCATAATATGAATGAACTAGTTCAGGATTGTGCCTAAGAGTGGGCTTGGAAGAGGTTGGTGCAAATGACTTATTGCAAGGTGTTAATATATTGTCTAAATGAGTTTCGTCTTTAAAATATTCATGAGACGAACTTGGTGAGATATCACATTTGGTTTGTATCATCAAGTGGAGTCAAATTATCACGTTGATGCTCATTAATATTTGAAGATTAAAAAACTCGTAGCATATGTGAATAAGGCCTATGATTCGTATTTGATTCAGTTGGTTGCAAATCGATTGATGAATGCCAGATACATGCTACTATTTGGTGGTTGAGAGTTCGACAATTGATTAGAACAACTGCTTGTAATAACAATTAATATTGTCAGATTTTGAAATGGAATCAAAATTATTATTGGAAATAATTGGCTTGGCTAATAAAGGACAATCTGTTGTTGCTTTATTTATTTCCTCTGATGGTGAAGGAATCCATTCATCTATGGAAGGAAATTCTATGAGATCAAAGCCTAGAGAGGAAATGTTTGACTTGGATTTATCCTTGTAAGGAAAAGAGTCCTCATCAAAGACTACATGCCGAGAGATAAAAAATCTCTTTGTTTCCAGTTCCAAATGTTGATAACCCTTATGTATAGGATTGTATCCAATAAAAACATATGGATAAGTTCTTTTGACAAAGTCGAAATTGTTTTGATGTCTTAAGGAGAGAAAACATTGACAACTAAGCACTCGTAAGCCACTATAATCTAGAGATCATTTGTGTAACCTCTACTAAAGACATTCATTCATAATAATAAAGAAAGGTAGTCGGTTGATGAGGTAAACAGTTGTAAGGAAGACATCACCCTATAATTGCAGAGGCAAATCTGCATGAAAAAATCATTGTTAATCTTATTTCAACAATATGGTGATGTTTTTCTGAGCTATATTATTTCATCCAGGGTTCCTAGAGAAGAGATGCTCATTTGAATTCCACATGTTATAATATGATTATGGAACGAATTAGAATTGAACTCACTACCACTATCACACTGGAAATTTTATATGTCTATAGATTGATTTTCAACCAACTTCTTGAATTTTTTAAAGCATTCAAAGAAGTCAAATTTCCTTTTTAAAAGATATAGCCAAGTAAGTCGGGAATGATCATCAATAAAAATTGCATAGAACTGAAATTTTTTATTTTAGTTTATAGGAGCGGAACCCCAAAGATCACAATGAATTTTATCTAGAGGAAAGTTTGAAATTTTATTTATAGAAGTAAATGGTTACTTACAACTCTTCCCTTTTTGACAACTAACACAAACTATGACTTTGGCAAGCCAATGAGTGACATCAATGAATCTTCTTTCTTTCAATGAGGAAAGTAAGATTTCCAAGCTGTTGATGCCAGATTTGAGATAAAGCACTACCCTCCCTTATTGTATTAAAAGTTGTTTGAAAACATCCATCTAAAGCATAAAGTGGACCTCTTTTTATGCCCCCTTGATATCATCCTTTGGCTTTGGTCCTTAATCACAAAATCAGAAGCAATGAATTCAAAAGAGCAAGAATTATCTTTAGCACTTGCTAATAGATAATAAACTCTTTTTCAATTTAGGGACCACTAAGATATCTTTTAAACGTAATGTTCCATCTTTAAGTTTTACTGAAGCATCGTTAGTGTAAGATATGGATAATAATTTCCATCTTCGACAAAAATCATATCTGTTCCATAATATTCATGTAGTTGAGATAGATTACCTGCGTAATTAGTCATATAAGAAGTGGCTTATAAGTCAATGTAAAAGGATGAATCATATCATCCAAAGATAATGCAGCGAGAGCTTGAGGAATATCTTCTGACTAATAAGAATGATCAAACCTGTACCAACAATCTATTGCAAGATGATTAGCTCTTCCACAAATTTGACAAGAAACTATACGGTCAACATTAGCCATGTTGTTAGATTGTTGCTTGTTATTGTCTAGAATAGTTTCCTCCCTTGCCTTGACCAAAATTTTTTGATTGATACATGTTATTTTTAGCCTGCTATGATCATTGTTATTTTTACAACGTATTAAAGGAGTAAAATGTAATATCCCACATCGCTTGGGAATGATATATGAAAAAAGCTTAAATACTATGTGAGCTCCTTAAGCTGTTGAAGGCCTTTTGTAGTCTGAAAGTAAAACTGTGACGAAATGTGTGTCCAAAAGTAGACAATAACTGATAGTGGGTCAAGGTGTTAGGCCTCATGCACATATAGAGGCCACATTTTGAGACTATGTGGGGGCTATCTTTTGAAGGTTTATGAGAACCACGAAGTGCCCCACACAGTGCAAAGTGCTACGAATGGGCCAGGATGTGACAAATGGTATCAAAGTTAAACCCAATCAAAAGTATAGGAGTGCGGATCTAAGCCCAATATTATAGGTTATCCTGGGATGTAAGCCGAATCAAGCAAGGACACTTGATTCTTAAGGGAGGATGAATACAACATCCTATATCGCTTGGGATATGTGAAAAGAGCTTAAGGTATGTTTCTTTATGTTCTTGTTTTCATGTTTTCTATGTTACACTTCTAATGCATTTTATATTCAATATCAAACACATATCATTTTCAAAATTCAATATACCACATATTTTTAAATCCAATTGAAAACAAAAACACAAAATACATAACAAACAAAGGCTTAAATATCCTGTGAGCTCCTTAAGCTGTTGGAGGCCTTTTGAGTCGCAAAGCTTGAAAGCAAAACTATGACGAATTGTATGTCCAAAGTGGATAGTATCCAACATTGGACTGAGGTGTTGGGCCTCGCGCATGCATGGGGGCCATCTCTTGAGACTGTATGGAGTCCATTTCTCGAAGGTTTATAGGGACTATGAAATTTCATACACAGTGCAAAGGTTGGGATGTTACATAAAACCTCTGCCTCTTGAATTAAATCAACCACTATAGTTTCTTCGTCCACAACTACGTTGCTTGAAAAGGCTTTTGCATGTTCTAGAACAGATTTATCTTCATCCTTTTGAGCCTTTAACAATTGCTCATGTGCCTGTAAAGCAAGAATAAATTGATTAAAAGATGGATAAGGAGGCTTAGCCAGCATTGCAATCATTATATTGTGGTCCTAAACCCCGTGATAATTTGAAGACTTAGTTAATATCATAGATTAGTTTTTGAATAGTAGCGAGACTATCACACACATATTTGAATCTTTTAGATATTCATTTACAAAATGTGATCCTTCTCCAGAGTTGCTAGCATGTTGTTAAGTTGAACCTCCTTTTCAAGTGTTATCAGAAGCAAATTCTCTTGAAGTGTTATCCAAATTTGATAGACTATTTCTCCTCTAACAACTATGCTTAAAGCTTCTTTAGTCATGGTGCCAAGAAACCAAGAGGTCAAGAGATCATCGTTGTCCAGCCATTTTTTTAAGATTGGATAAGCAATTTTTTTTCTCTAGTCTTATCTTCTATTTCCTCAGTAGGTTGATCATAATTTGTGAGATGATGAAGGACTCTAAGGCTAAGAACAAGAGGAAGGGTTTGAGAACGCCACAATAAGTAATTATCAAAAGTGAGTTTGATAAAAACTAGGCTAGAGCATTGATGAAAGTACCAAATGTTTAATGTTGGTTCTTGTCTTGGTTTTTCAGAGGAGGAAGATGAGTTGGTAGCTGATGACATGATTTTGTGGCTTGCAGCTTTAGGTTCTAATACATGTAAAATTTATTGAACAAGAATTGCCAAGGAAGCATGCTTTTTCATTTACTCATCAAGCTTTTTTGTATAGAATATATAAGTAGACAAACAAGAGAAAAATTGGTAATTAAATCAACGTAAATTAGGAAAAAAAATGCAAGAATTGTGTTGCATGATTTCCAAAGAGATGACGTGATTATTTGTTGTGATTATGCTGAATGAACATAATTATATGCTGAAGTTATGACTTGATTGTGTTTCCTTTATAGAGCCAGTATATGAAATATCATCAATGGTTTACAAATAGGCGATATTACTGACAATGATAGGTAATGAGTGGCAAGTGGCTCAAAGGTAGGGGCGGAATTCGGGTTCGTCAGTCGTGTTCGTGTCGCGTCGAATTGTGACATAGTAGAAGTTGACCCAACCCTAACATGACTCATTTATTATTCGTAACAGAAAAACCCAACTAGAACATGATATGATTATTAAACGGGTAATACGACATGACACACTAACTGAATAATAAATAGGTCATTTCCGTGTTAGACACGAATATGACATGTTTAACATGATTATGACATGTTTAAATGTTTTAACATGATTGTGACACATTAATACACATGATTATGACATGTTTAAATAATTAACACGATTATGATATGATTACATATTACAATTTACAACTTATTTTTAAATTAAAAATAACAACAAGAAAATATTCAAAATCCATCCACAATGTAATAAATAGTCCACTAAATGCCAAGTCCCATACATACTTTAAAAACAATTTAAATTCTCAAATATGAAATATTATTTAGCATTTTCTACTTTTCTTTAGCCTTTCTTTAGTAATTTAAAATTCAAAATCAATTTGTGTTTGTAATTCTATCAATTCAAAATAATTGTGTCTATGCAGTGCTATGTTTTATTCATGTCAAACATGTCACTAAACGAGTTTGTGTCATCCATGGGTTCAGACCCTCAATCCAAACATAACGCGATTATTAAATGGGTTAAGAATTTCAACTCAAACACGACCGAAACACGATTAAGACAAACCTAAACCACTAATTTACCTGTCTTGTCATGTCGGGTTCGCTGGTCATATCAAAAATTCTCACGTCTACTCAAAGGTTATGTCACTAACGGCGATACGTAACGAGTGGATAGTGGCTAATAGTATATCATTGACGAAATACGAAACGAATCGTATATTCCTTAAAAGTGATTAGTGAAAAGTATGTCATTGATGGCGATACATAACAGGTGACATACTTAAGTGTGTTAAGTGAGAGTCCTACTACGTTATAAGTGAACTATTTGTATTCTTGGTATGCTTGCATCTTATTATGATATGTGCTCATCTTTGTATTTTTAATATGAAAAACTAGTTTCCTTACTGATACTCTAGTTTATTATGATTCTAGTGTTCTAAGTGTAGTCAAATATTTTTCAAAGATTAAGAGATAAAGATATTGGTGGATCTTGGTAATGAGGCTTCTGCAAATTCCATCGTTCTAATTTGTGTATGAGAATTTATAATTTGTATCTTTGTAGTTGTTGAAAAACTAAGATGAGAGTAGAGCAGTGAAACGTAGTGAATTTTTGTAATTGGATTTCATGTTCTGCAATAAGTCTGGTTTTGTTTTCGTAAGATCACTCCTCTAACCCTTCCGGGTTTGGGGGGTGACAAATGAGTTTTCTCAAGTAAAGTTGGAGGAGGATGAGATCTTGGACAGTTTGTCTGGCAGTCCTGTTCGCTTCAGGTATAATGATCTTTGTCAAACTACTAAAAACTTCTCTACAATGATTGGCCAAGGTGGATTTTGCTCAGCCTATCTAGCTGTGCCACCAGACGGCGCTTGATTGACTGTAAAAAAGTTAGCCGCAATTGGGCAGTGGAAGAAGGAGTTTAGAGCTGACATAAGTACAATTGGGAAAGTACATGCTCTCAATCTGGTGAAACTCAGAGGCTTTCTGCGCTGAGGGAGCTCACAGACTTCTAGTTTATGAGTACATGGGAGATGGATCTTTGAATAAATAGATTTTCAAGAATGATGAGGAAAGTCAGTTGTTGAGTTAGAATACAAGATTCAATATTGCATTGGCTAGCAAAGGGATTAGCTTATCTCCATTCTGAGTAAAGATTGTCCACTGTGAGATTAAACCCGAAAATTTTCTTCTTGATGATAATTTCGTTGCAAAGGTTTCGGATTTTGGTTTGGCTAAGCTGATGAAGTATGATGAGGGCCGTGCATACACAACACTGAGGGGTACAAGCGGATACCTTGCACCAGAATGGATAAAAAACAACCCTATTTCAGAGAAGAGTGACGTCTGCAGCAATGGATGGTCTTCCTTGATATTATTGGTGGCTGTAGGAGTTATGATCCGGGGGATGATTCAGAGAAAGCCCATTTTCCTTATGCATTCAAGATGTTGGAAGAGGGAAAACTAAGAGAAATCATTTATACCAAGCTAGACATTTGTGTAAATGATGAGAGAGTGGTCACTGCAATTAAAGTTGCATTGTGGTGCATACAAGAAGAGATGTCATAAAACTGTGACTCAAGCTTGTGATTAGTTGTTGAGTCATCTATCCAAAAATAAGCAACTAGCGATGTGGAAATAATCTGACAGCTCAAAATAATATGCAAGAAAATTTGATTGACAAATGTTCACAGCTGGAAATTAGTGGTAGACTATTAGCAGCTGCTTTGAGTCCGGACAATTGAACATTGTAAACAGTATGTGAAACAGATCATTTTCTAAGTGAGAGTAAATTAGAGTTCTCTGAAATAGTTATTCTGCAGAAAGTGTATAGAGAGTTTCTTGAGAGCCAATCAATATTGTGACCAGAGAATTGAGTGTGTAAACTGATTATTTCATAGTGCATTCATCACCAATCCCTCCCACAAGTAGATCTAAGGATCGAACCACGTAATTTGTTTTGTCCGATTTATTTATTTATTAATTTTTTTTCTGCAGACAACTTTCAGTTTAAATGTTTGAAATATGTTCAACTATGTCACAAATTAATCTCCAGTTATAACAAGATGCATTTGAGACCATCTATGACTAAAGTTGTCCAAATGATAAAAGGTCGGTGTGCTGTACCTCAGCTCCCATCCCCTTGAGTTCTAAGGAATTTTCCAGTTTTATCGAGTGGAACACTGAAGAGGCTACTTCATTAGAAGTACTTGATGAGAATACTGGTTGACTCTTATTAGATGCTCAAGTATCAGGCCGGAGATGATAGAAGCAATTATTATGGACTGAGGAAGACGTATCCTTGGAGTTTTGAGCTTCCAGCCGTGAAAAATTCAGTTTTAGTTGTCATGGTAAAATGAACCACGAAAATTCCTGGTTTTGTGATGCATTTTTCATTCTTTGTTTCTTATGCAAGTAAGTTTCGTCTCAGGCAATCACTTAGCATTATGAATATTTAAAATCACCTTTTGTGAAGTTTCCCATCTCAATATCTTACTGTTTGTTCTAGTTTTGGTTCCAGGAGAGACCAAAATTGGTCTGCGATTTAATTTCTATGATGAAATTCAAAGGCGTTCTGTTTTCTCCGTTATTATGAGGGAATAATTTCGAACATATTCGAAAACGTAATGGAAACAGCCCAATTGGTTAGATTTATTTATTTTTATATTTTTTTCTCAATAATGCTAGATTTACAACATTTATACAACCTAAATTTTACAATATAACGTTGCAGCCTAAGGGATAAAATCGTATTGAAGATATAATTTTTCTCATCAATTTTTGTTTTTTTTCTTCTTTCAATGAATTTTGACCATGTAGACGATCACGTCATATTAAAAAATATATATTATATAAATATTATAAGTCTAACATTACTTTTTTTTTTTTTCCTTCCAGTTTAACTAACTCTAACTAACACGAGCAGCAAACAGAAAATTTCGGGAACAAATGAAACGCCAGTCATCTGATGTGTTGGGCCCTGCAAGCCCAATAAAAAAATTGAAACAGTATAGTTAATAGACTACTGTTTTTCGGCGCAGAAATTGGATAAAATAACTAATTTTGGTTAGATTAGTTACACTTCTAATTGTTTAATCAAGTTGATAAGTAGAAAACATGCTGCTTATCAAATATGACTTATGAGATCATATCATTTGATCAACTAAGTTTTAAAATTCAGACGAGGTAACTTATCAAGCATTTATCAATTTGTCGCCATAAAGAATATCTTTGATCTTAAAATTAGACTTATTAGTTATTAAACAATATAAAAACAATTTGCTAAAAAAAAAAAAATCCGTCCACTGGTTCATTATCCATTTAAACCATGTTAGTTAGTGGTTACCAGCAGCATGTAGGACACCACCGTGTGGAGGGATTCCGAACAGTCTACCTCCCCTGAAATGGAGAAAAGTTTTAGGGTTCCCAGATTTATCTGGCCACTTATTTTCTTTTGTTCTCCATGCATTAACTTCGATGAACCTTAACTTTCATTTTATTTTTACATTTTTTTAGTTAATACTCTCATTTTACCAAAACAAATATGCAAAACTTGCATGCAAATAACATTCTTCACTTAGGAACAAAATAATTTCTCGTATTTTTCTTGCCAATTTTTGCTTTATACCGTATGAGTCTTGCTTAGGAGTAATTGCCCGTTCTTAAGTTTCATATCCTAAAATCTTTATTCTAGTTTTTGCTTAGGAGTATTCTAGTTTTTGCTTTTGAGAGAGACTAATTGGACTTGATTTGACCTTCATGATTAAATTCCTCAAAACCCCTTTATGCTTCTTTCAATTGTGCTGTTCTGGAAAAAAGGATTACCAGAATACCGGTAAGATACCCATTTGTCAGCCAGGCTTGAAACTTGGAAGCTACATTGTCAATCTTTTTATTTTTATTTTTTTGGAATTAAAAGTTATTCAATCAATGCCTTCTTTTCTTTGCTGAGAATCCTTGATAAAAATATGCATATTAATCGATCTTTATCTAGCTCAACTTCATAATTATATGATATTTAGGATTCATGCATTTTTAAAAAAGAAAATTAATTGGCTATGAACTGAATAGAAAAAGTTAATACCTGTATATAATATGATGATATTATAATCTTTGATAGTCCAGTCTCATATCATCTTGTATGATTTTTTTGGCTTGGTGTTACTGTCAAGATTAGTTTAATATCAGATCTTGACTCTACATGTTTGAAAAAGTGCCTCCATACTCAACTACTCTATTAAAAGAAGTAGACTTAAGACCCCGTTCCATACTCAACTACTGTATTAAAAGAAGTCGACTTAAGACCCCGTTTAAAGACTGCAAAGAACTATGTAAACGACCACAAACAAAAAATTTCAACTATCAATTAAAAAAGAAGAATAGGAAAAAGAAAAAGAAAAAGAAAAGTTTGGATTACTTATGATATTAAGATCTACCCCTCATTTATGATCCGTAACCTGCTGTGCAACTGCACTGCAAATCCACCTTCTTGCCACTTTCCAAGCCCATCTGTTTGTTTGTAAGTCATCCAACAAACGAGGTATGTCACCTTTTTCTTCTTTTGCATGTGTTAAATCATTGGTTTCATTTTTTTTGTTAATTGTTTAATTTTTATAGTTATTAATCCAACTGATTTAATGATCTTTGATTGCTTTTGAAACTAAAATTTTCACCTGAAGTTTTGGATAGATTTCTTGTTCTTGTGTATTAATTTCAACAGTTTCTTGTGTCATCAAATTATGCAACAGAACTCACAGAATTGTTTTGAAATATTAAACTTTTTTTTCATTGCCTTGAACAAAGTTTTTCCTCAAGGTCAATGCTTATAGCAGTTATAGAAGTTATGGATTTATTTCAATATCGTCGAACCTTGTGTTTGTGTCATCAGTGTTTGGTCTTCGTATTTTATCATATTCTGTTGTTTTATTAGAGTTCCAGTTCAATCTTTAGGGAGGTTTTTTTTTTTTTTTTGTATTTAACTTGAATCAAACGATATAAATCAAAATTGAAAAGAATTTTGTTGAATATATCAATCTTTTCCCTTAATTTTTAACTAAATTTTCTATGTAATTCAACTAAGCCTATTCTTTAGTGCGCATCAATCTTTAGACAGCTTTGTTGAGCGGGCAAAGTTCTGCACTCTTTCACTTAAAAACAAATAAACTGGGTTTGTTTCAATATCGTGGAACCTTGTGTTCTTGTCTACTATTGTTCAAATCGAGAATAGCTGGCCCTCAACATATTGGCCAGATAAAACCTGGTTTTGAAGTCTCTGTCATGGATTGGCTTGACAACAATGGCCTATTCTTGCGATCAAAAAACTCGGTTTTTGGTTTTGGCTTTTACACTGCCTTGGATGCTCAATTCATTTTGCTGGGTGTTATTCACAATAGTAGCACAACAGTGGTTGGACTGCTAATAGAGGCTTATTGATTAGTGGATCTGATAAGTTTGTGTTTGGCAAAAATGGGGATGTTCATTTACAAAGGGGAAATGGTGTAGCCTGGTCCTCAAATACCACGGGACAGAAAGTTACATCCATGGAACTGCAGGACACAGGCAACTTAGTGTTGCTTGGAGACAGTGGTGTTGTTCTTTGGTAGAGTTTTAGCCATCCGACAGATGCCGTTTTTCCTGGCCTTGGAAGGAATGAGACTTGAAAGGTTTCTCACAAATAGCAACTTGACTGTTTATCTTGAAATCAAGTCTGGCGATTTAGTCTTGTATGCGGGCATGAAACTCCACAAATCTATTGGTCTTTGGCAAATGAAGTGAGAAAAATCATTAACAAACTAGGCGGCAAGGTATACTCTGCATCTCTGGTGGGTGGTTCATGGAAATTTTATGATGAGAATAAGACATTGCTTTCCCAATTAATCTTCTCAGACTATGCAGAGAAAAATTCTACACGGTTGGCCATTGTAGGTTCTGATGGGGCAATCACATTTCAGGATCTTCATACTGTGATCTGGAGTCATTCAAGATACCAGAAAATTCATGTAGCATTCCTGAGCCTTGTGGCCTATATTATATGTGCTTATCTGAAAAGCGGTGCCAGTGCCCTCTACCTCTCCCACCTCAGTTAAACTGCAAGCCTCCAATTGCTTCAACTTGTAATGGTTCCAAGGACACAACAGAACTTACATATATCGGTGAGAGCTTTGATTATTTCGCACTTAAGTTTGTTACACCCTTTCCAATATTCAGTCTTGAGGTCTGCATAACTGCTCCTGCTCTGTTTTGTTCTTTGAGAACATTTCTCAAAATTTCGTTCTATTTGATCAGATAGGCAGTTCTCAACGCTCTCAGCATGGTTCTATGGGCTATGTCTCATACATAAAGCTCTCAAGTGACAGAAAAAGTAAGAGAAGGAAAAAATCTTAATTAGTGTGTTCACAACTGTTGCTCGCATGCTGATAATCGCCACTTTAGTACTCTCGTACTGCTGCAAAAAGAAGAGATCAATGAATTTTCTCAAGAAAACTCAGAAGAGGATCATTTTTTTAAAAATTTGTGTTCCATGCCCATACGCTTCAGTTATAATGATCTTGTGAAGCAACCAAAGGTTTCTCTACGAAGATTGGCCAAGGTGGGTTTGGCTCAGTCTATCTAGGTGAGCTACCAGATGGTACTCAATTGGCCGTTAAAACTTTGGAGGCTATTGGGCAGGGAAAGAAAGAGTTTAGTGCTGAGGTAAATACAATTAGGCCGGTACATCATCTGCATCTGGTCAATCTCAGAGGCGTCTGCTCTGGAGGGGTTCATAGACTTCTTGTTTGTGATTACATGGGAAACGGGTCTCTTAATAAATGGATTTTCAAGACTAATGAGGAAACTCAATTGTTGAGTTGGACCACAAGATTCAATATTGCACTAGGTATAGCAAAGGGATTAGCTTATCTCCATTCTGAGTGCGATGTAAAGATTGTCCAGTGTGACATTAGACCAGAAAATGTTCTTCTTTATGAAAATTTTACTGCCAAAGTTCTGGATTTCGGATTGGCTAAGCTGATGAAGCATGATGAAAACCTTGCATACACAAAACTGAGGGGTACAAGGGGCTACCTTGCGCCAGAATGGTTAAGAAACAAACCTGTTTCACAGAAGAGTGATGTATACAGCTATGGAATGATCTTGCTTGAGATCATTGGTGAAAGGAGGAATTTTTATCAGAGGGATGACTCAAAGAAAGCCTATCTTCCTTCTTATGCTTTCAAGATGTTGGAAGAAGGCAAGCTCAGAGATATCATTGATCCCAAACTAGAAATCGATGAAAATGCTGAGCAAGTTGTCACTGAAATTAAAGTTGCATTGTGGTGCATACAAGATAATATGCATTTGAGGCCGCCTATGGTTAAAGTAGTCCAGATGCTTGAAAGCAGCTCTGAAGTACCTCTGCCTCCAACCCCTTCTCACTTGAGTTCTCAGGGCTACTCAGGTTCTGTTAGGTGGAGCTTATGCCTACTTGATGACAATAATGGTGGACTTCTGTCTGATGTTCGGCTATCAGGCCCGAGATGATGACAATGGAGTTGTGAGCTTTCAGCTTATCAGCTGTTAAAAGATTCTACTTTACTCTCCAAATTTTAGTGAATTTTGTTATAGGATATGATTTATGAGTATGTTTCCTTCCTACGTAATAGAACATCACGATTCAGTCTACCCCTTGCTCTGGGAAACTGTTGGCTCTCAACATGTAGGAAGGATATCTCCCGGGTTTACAACAACCGTGTTTGAATGGCATTGTAAGGATGTGTTGTTCTTCCTATCAAATGGCTCGGTTTCTGGTTTTGCCTTTTACATTTCTCACTTTGACATTTCGCTGGTTGTCTAACACATAGTAGTGCAAAAGTAGTTCGGACAGCTAATAGAGGCTTATTGGTTAGAGGTGTCTGACGAGTTTGTTGACAAAACTGGGAATGTTTATTTGCAAAGGGGAAATGGTGTAGTTTGGTACATTGATACCATAGTAACTGCAGGACTCAGGCAACTTAAGTGTTGCTTGGGATGGTCGAGTTGTTCTTCGGTCGAGTTTTAGCTTGCAAATAAGCTTGTCTTTGTAATTGTCCCTGTTCTGTGCTGATCTTTGCAAATTGTACTAAGAATTGCTTTCTAATGGACCGGACAGGTACTTTTCGAAGGACTGAGCAGGCTTCTATGAAAATTGAGTCTTACATTTTCTGAAGTTCCCTATCTCAAAATATTTACTGTTTGTTTCTAGTTTTGGTTTTTAAAAGAGACTAAACAGTCTATTATTTAGATTGCCTGATGAAACTACCGCCTCATAAATCAGGATTAGAATATTGTAACCTTCTGGTTTTGGAAAATGTCAAATTGTCTCTTCCTTCAGGTTAGGGGTGGTAATTTGTATCATGTATATCGATTCATTTAATTATTTATATCGAGATATAAAACATGGCTCCAACATGGTTATTAAACACATGGCTCCAACATGGTTATTAAACGTGTCACTTACGTGTTAATCTTTTCATATTTAATTCATATAATTTACTTAATTGTTTAATATAATTATGTATAATATATCATATTCTGTATATTTATATCAATTAAATTTTTTTTAGAATATAAAAAATTATTAGTATAAAAATTATTAACGTTATAATAATTTACTAGAATGTAAATAAATTTACTGTATAATATAAAATTATCAGTTTTATAATATATATTGTTTAAGTAGGTAAAAACTTATATCATTAAAGAGTTTACATGTTAAAAATTGACAAAATATGTTAAATTATTCGTGTCATTAAACGAGTTGATATATTAAACACTCTCAATATGAATCTGATTTATTTATTGATTATATATTATATTCGTATCATATTCGCGTGTTATGATTCAAATTACCATCCCTGTTTTGGACCAACTTATAGAGCTAGCGAGCCGAAAATTATATTGACAAAAGAAACACCAGCCACATAATGGGTTGGACCATGGAGCTAGGCAAGCCGACAAAAAACCTTTTGAAACAGTAAAGCACCCACATGGCCCACATCAAGGTCAAATTGCTGATCAGAAAGAACATTCTTCTTATTTGCAAATGTTAATTAAATTCTCCTATCATAATTCGAGGTACATCATCGAAGAACTTGATCTACCACAACTTGGATAAACATGTATTTCTGCTTCTTCTAATTTTATTGCCTAAATATGTATTTCTGTTAATTTTGGTTTCTTTTCCAAAATTTCAGTGCAAGGACTAAGAATAATTTATAACCTTAACAGTACAGAGGAAGAAAATGAACTAAAATTCTCCTTCAGATTGAATAGTTTAAACTCACTCATAATTTTTCAAAACCCATTTGTTTCTGTTTTTCTGGATTTCTTAATCAACAATTGAGGTCATGCAATCATTTTGTTTATAGACTCTAAGCCCAAATATGTATCATTGAAAAATGATCATCTAAAAGTTTACAAAAAAAAAAACCTCTTGTAACAAAATGATCATCAAGAGACGATGTATAAGCATTACTGACATGTATAAGCATTAATGACATATATGTCATCGTCATAGAATGTGGAATTCACTTAGAAAGCTTTACTTGATGAGAACACTGGGAGACTTTCGTCAAATGTTAGATTATCTAGACTAACAAAAAAAAAAAAAATGTTAGACTTTTGGAGATCTGTTCCTTGTTTTGTGCTTTCAGCTTATGAATTCTAATAGTGTCTATTTTACTCTCATATATGGCTTATGATCCTTTTGTCCTCTTATGTGTTTCCTACTCTCACTTCTCCCGAAGTCTCATGGCACCGCAATATCGTCTTAGTTTTATTCTAGTTTGGCTTTGGGAGAGAAGAAAGTGCTCCTGATTTAAGCTGCATGATGAAACGCAATATGGTATCGGAGCTCTTTCATTTTTATGATAAAAATGATTTAAAAAAAGAATAAAGGAAGTTCTAAAAGAGCTGTAAAAAATTAAGATATATAAAATAAATTTTAAAAATTAAAAGAAAAGAATAAAATATGGGAGATCTTTTAAAATTAATAATATATTTGGACAAATTACAGAGAAAATCCAAAAAAAGAAAATTCTTCTCCTTCCTTAAAATACTGAATTTTCAAGATGATAATGAGTTTAATTATGTTTAAAATATTATATAATTGTTTAGCCAACTTTAAGTAATTTGAACAAAAATACCATTCAATATTATTTATGAAAATATGTGTTCTAAATCATTGGCAAGTCATTTTTTTAGCATATTATCCGAAATTAAAATAATTAACATGCTCAAGTTGAGCATGTCTAGTATTCAATACACTCGACATATTTGATGAAGATCCATGCAAAGCAACGTTGTAACTAGGAATTTTTTCTTGGCCGGGCTAAATTAATTTCATTAACTATAAGACAATTTTATTAACAAAAATATATATAGATACGCACACATATATGCATGTATATATCCTTAGTAAAATGAGATATAAAAAAACCTAAAATTTTTGAAGTGTTATAAAATTAAAATTGTTATGTTAGAAGGTTGGTATAATAGTTGTGTAACTAAATTTAGAATGATAGAGAATTGAGAGCAATAAGAGAAGTAAGCAAATGGCCACTAAGCTTGTCTTTCATTAACCCAAGAAGCCTTTATATACAAATTTTAATAATTAAAATTCGTCTAATCTAATCTAAATATATTGAATTTGATACTTTAAAACAATTCAAACTAATATCAATTACCTATACAAGAAATATATATATATATACATATATATATATATATATATATGTATGTATATATGCATGCATGTATGTATGTATGTATGTATGTACAAGTAACACAACTCAATTCAATCTATAATTCTTCAATAATATTGTTCTAAATTGATATTGCAAATTATTAAAGTTATTTGACCATACAGACCTAATTTTTTGTCAATAAAATTCAAACTAAAACAATGTCTATGAGTTTGCATTTGAAATAGAGAGGTTAAAACACACACACACACACACACACACACAACAATTCCTTTGACAAGTTTCAAAGTTTTGTGGATAATGAAATATGTTCTGATTATGATCCCATAAAAGTATAACCAAAACTAAGTTTTGAAATCTACAATTATTTTCTTAATATTAATTCTCATGCAATTATTTAAAATTAGAACAACACCATCATAATCCATTTTTTTAGTATTTTGGAACGTAAAATAAGAAAAATCCGGGGAGTAGAAATTTAGGAATCAATTTTAAAGTAGGGATTAAATGAACAGATCAAATGTAAAAGCTGGGAGAATGTAAATGCATTGATAGAGCAAAGTATACTGTTGAAATAAGAAGAAAAAGAGAATCATGTACTATGTAAATCCAGGACAATAAGAAACTAAAAATAAAGTGAATTAAAACTAATAATGGTAGTTTGGTAAATAAAATGATGGTAGTTTAGTGAATTAGTGAAAAATCATGATAGAATGTTACGGTACATTTTATAAGTAATACGTTAATTATAGTTACTTATAGAATTTTGCTTTTTTTTTTTTTAATATAAAGTTGGGCGGACTGCAATCCGGCCTATCCCCCATTACCCTACACCCTTGACGGAAATATACATAAGATATATAAAATACCTACTAAAAATCATAATATACCTATTAAAAGTGGACTATTTTAAATTAACCAAAAACTTTTGGTGCGCTGCACTTATTTCCCGCAACATGCGACCACCAAAGGTGTTATTTTTTCTTTTTTTAATTTAATGGATCCAATTCGCTAACCCCTAAAAGCTCGGCCGACCAAGTGGTGAAGAGGCCCAAGAGCCTCCACCAACAACAATCGTTATAATTCCACACAACAGCACTGGCATCACTACTCTCATTGCCCACCAAAAAATTTTACAGTAATAGCAGTGGCAGGCAGCAGCTGTTGCAGGAGACATCCCGGCCGGATACAGAAATTAGAGGGAACAATTAAATTTGAGAGTTGATTTAATTTTTGGTATTTTTCTTAATTGTTTAGTTAAATTCAACCTATGAACAAAAATACTCTTTCAAATGAAATATATTAAAACTTATTTATCTATGTTTTTATGGCTTGATGGGTTCTAAAAGAAGCTGAAGCTATACTCGTCAAATTGTCAACTAAGTGAATGAAACACCTATTAACCGGTAATATGATTATCTGATAAGTGGGAAACACGTCGACCCACTAATTCATAGATGATTAGACAATAAGAAAAAAAAATTAATGTTTGATTAATTTTCAAAATGCGTACACCATAAAATTAATTGATTATTTTCGCATGCTGTCAAACTCAAATAGTAGAAATATTGAAGTCCTGACAAAGATGACGTGGTAAAGAACATGCATGCCATCACAACTTTAGACTTTCTGCTTCTTCCTCTTGACGTTGCATAAACGTACTTCTGCAAGTTTTAGTTTCTTTCACCAGTTTCCATTGCATGAAGGACTAAGAATATGTTGGAAACAAATATCACAAACAGCAGGGATGGCAAAAAAAACCCAGGTAATCCGGGTGAAAAAAATCCGGATTTTACGAAGAAAAAATTCGGATGCGGTGCGGGTGCGGTATTGCCAATAAACCCCGCACCCGCATAACTCAAAGTATTTATAAAAAAAATTAAGAAAAAAGTGGGAAAAAATCCGGCGAAATCCGGGTTTTTTCTGGATGAAGAAAAAAGTGGGAAAAAATTGGGAAAAATCTGGATTTTTTTCGGGGTGCGATGCGGGTGCAGTATACACAATCTCAAAACCCGCAAATACCGCACCCGAAAAAATCCAAAAAATTCAGGGATTTTCCGGGGACCGGGGAGGGAATTTTAAATCCGGTGCGGGTGCGGAAACGCAAAACCCGCACCCGCACCCGGATTTTGCCATCCTTACAAACAGCATTAAAAGAAAACAGAGGCAAATGAAGGAGAAGAGAACAATCAACGTTTTTATTTTGCAGTGAAAACTGATGAGCTAAACATGCCTTTATATAGGCTACAACTCTAACAAATTAACCTTAAAATTCTGTCCACTAACACACTAACAGCCCGTTAACTTTGCAACTAGTTTGACTAGCCACTAACAGAACGTGCAGCAATATGCGAATGTGACTTTGAATTATTCTTTAATACTACCCTTGATTCAAAGTTGCAAACACCAAGTTGAGATCTGAAGTAGATAAACTTCTCTTTCGATAGAGCCTTGGTAAGCACATCAGCCAGTTGTTCGTTTGTGCTACAATACTCCAAAGTAATCTCCTCCTTTGCAACCAAATCACGAATAAAATGGAAGCGAATGTCAATATGTTTTGTTTCGCCGTGAAACGCTGGATTCTTTGTTATAGAGATTGTTGCTTTGTTGTCCCAGAATATGGTTGTTGCTCCTTCTTGCTTTTGTTGAAGTTCTGCTAACATTCTCCTTAACCAAATGGCTTGACAAGCTGCTGAAGTGGCTGCTACATATTCAGCTTCTGAGGAAGACAATGCTATTGTAGCTTGCTTCTTTGAGCTCCAAGTGATTACTCCTGATCCAAGAGTAAAAACGTTTGCCGAAATGCTCCGCCTATCATCCAATGAACTAGCCCAATCACTGTCTGTGAACCCACATAATCTATAATTAGAAACTTTTGAATACCAAATCCAATAATCCATTGTTCCAACAATATAACACAAGACCCATTTTGCTGCACCGAGATGAAGCTTTGAAGGATTTTGCATAAATCTCGAAATTACACCAGCAGAAAATGCAATATCGGGTCGAGTGTGAGTTAGATAAATTAAACCTCCAATCAAGCTTCTGAATCTTTTAGCATTAGCCATCTCAGCTCCATCTTCATGCTGCAATTTTTCATTTATATTCATGGGTGTAGCTGCAGATTTACAATTAATCATGCCAAATTTCTTAAGAAGATCCTTGGCATATTTTCTTTGGGAAATAAAATTTTCATCTTCTGCTTGTTGAACTTCAAGGCCAAGAAAATAATGCAGCAAACCCATGTCTGACATTTCAAACTCATGCATCATACGTGATTTAAACTCAACCACAAGGAAACTAGATGAGCTTGTATAAATGAAATCATCAACATAAAGCCAAATTATGATGAAATCATTTTTACCTTCCTTCTTCACGTAGAGAGTGGGCTCATTCTCACTCCTCAAGAACCCATTTTGCTGAAAGTATCCATCAAATTTGTTGTACCATGCCCGAGGAGACTGCTTCAATCCATACAAGGCCTTCCTCAACTTGTACACCTTTGTCTCTTTTCCTTCAATTATGAAACCTTCTGGTTGAGTCACATAAACCTCCTCTTGTAAATCTCGATTTAAAAAAGCCGACTTGATGTCAAATTGATAAACAGGCCATTATAATTGTGCAGCCAATGCCAAGACAATTCTCACAGTTTTGAAACGAGCTACTGGAGAAAAAGTTTCTTCGAAATCAATACCATGTTGTTGGGCATATCCTTTCGCCACTAGTCGAGCTTCGTGTTTTTGTATGCTTCCATTTGCACAAAATTTTGTTCTGAATACCCACTTCAAACCAATTGCATTTTTGCCTTCCGGTAAGTCCACAATCTCCCACGTTCCATTCTTTGCTATCGCTGTCAATTCTTCTTTCATTGCTTTTTGCCATTCTTCTTTTATAACTGCTTCCTCATAGGTGATAGGATCTGAAACAGTGAGAGCAAATTGGCAAGACTCATATATGTCTCTCAAGGATCTAGACTTTCTGGTGTTTCATTTGATGACTTCTCAAGAGTGGATGAAGAGTTTTGGCTTGGTGATGCTGAGGTTGACGAACTTGGTGACGCCATAGAGGAATCAGCTGGTGAATTTGTAGGAGTTGGCTCTTGACTTTTATTTGGAGATATTCCAATGGGCATAGGAATCTGTTGTTGCACCTTCTCATCACTTTCACTCCAATCCCAACTTGCATTTTCATCAAATACTATGTCCCTTCTAATTGAAATCTTCCCACTTAGAGGATTATATAATCTATATGCTTTGGAGTGTGTACAATAACCAATAAAAACACATTTTTCAGATTTTTCATCAAGTTTATGACGAAATTGAGAATTTATCAAAGCATATGCAATACACCCAAAAATTCTTAAGTGACTTACAGATGGTCTTCTACCATGCCAAGCTTCAAATGGAGTTTGATTCACAACAGCACTTGTAGGAGAGATGTTCAATAAATAGACTGATGTTGCCATAGCTTCAGCCCAAAAATGATTTGAAAGTCCCTTCGCTTGTAACATGCTTCTTGCCATCTCAACAACAGTTCGATTTTTTCGCTCGGCGACAACGTTTTGCTCCGGAGTGTAAGGAGTTGTCAACTCCCTATGAATGCCATTTGCTTCACAAAAAAGATTAAATACTGTGGACAGGAACTCTCCACCTCTATCAATACGAAGAGCTTTAATTTAAGAACCATTTTGCTTCTCAACCATGGCTTTAAACTTCTTGAATTTCTGAAATGTTTCTGATTTGTTTTCCAAGAAATAAACCCAACTCATGCGACTACAATCATCAATAAAAAGTAAAAAATAAAGACTCCCATTGAAAGATGTAGTATGCATAGGCCCGCATAAATCTGCATGTATTAATTAAAGACACTTTGAAGCCCTCCAAGCCTTTCCAATAGGAAAAGATTTTCTTGTTTGTTTCCCATAAATGCACCCTTCACAAAAATCAATAGAACCAATTTTCGGTAGTCCAAAAACCATACCTTTTTCATTTAGCAATTTTAGACCCTTGATGTTGAGATGTCCATATCGTAAATGCCATAGTTTTGTGTCATCTTTTCCACCAGCAGCAAAAACAAAATTCCCCATGCTTGAAACTTCTAATGGGAACATTTTATTTTGAG
>SNVD02007189.1:0-27903 GCA_013180625.2 Boswellia sacra | reverse complement strand
GTTTTGATAAATAAAAACCCAATTCACCCCCCCTCTTGGGTTGCCATACCTGGGTCAACAGATGGCACTCTCATCATAGAGTTTGATGGCAAGGTGATATGTTTCAATATTTTTGAGGCAATGAGGTACTCCAGTGACTTACATTCTATTTTTGCAGTTGACTTTGTTGATTCTTTGCAACAAAAATATTTTGAGTTAACTCGCAAGAATGGATTGGATGTAGCTATTGGTGAGCATATAGGGACAGAAAATTCCAATGAGTCAGGAATTTTGATACAAGTGTCCAAAGAAATGGAGGAAACTGTGGCAAGCTTAGATGAGACCATAGCAATCACCACAAATAGGTATGATGTTTGTTACATCAATTTACTTTATCTAATGAGAAACTTTTCTTCTGTGATGAAAGCCAATACCTTGGAGTTTAAGTCACTTCCAGATCATTTGAATCATGGATTCTTGGGTGAGAATGATACTTTGCCAGTTACAATAGAAAGGGCCTTGCACGAATACAAGAGGAGAAACTCGTCCGAATACTTACAGATCACAAAATAGCTATTGGGTGGACGATTGCTAACATCCAAGGCCCAGCCATATGCATGCAACAATTCTTGTCGAAGAAGGGATCCAGCCCACTAGAGAAGCACAACGGAATAGACCCTCCCATGATGGGAAACCAACGTCGGCTGAGGAGTTTAAAACCAAGCGCTTATTGGGAGTCAACCCCAATGTTTTTGCAAAATAAATAACAAAAAAGAAAAGGAAAAAAATAAAATGAGGTAATAATGATCGATTTTTGTGTCTCGATGAGATTCCTTTCGTAGGCCATCAAATTGATCAGGTTTTATCTCTCTTTGCCATCTGTCTTATTTGTTTTTATATTTTTTTTATTTGTTTTTTACTTTTGTTTGTTATTGCGTTGTTATCTCTTTTATGTGTCTTTAGTTTCGTTTCTGCTCTTTTTTTTTTCCTTTTGTTTAATTTGATTATTTCTTACTTTGTGCTCATTTGTGCAACAGCTTGAGGAAACATCGAAACAAGAATTGAAGCCATTGCTTGAAGGTTTGAAGCGTGCATATCTTGGAGAAGAATAGACTCAAACGAATTACTGGTAATATCTTTCCTTTTCTTCTCTTCAATGGATGCCGATATCTTTCTGTCAAACCTTCGTAAATATTTCCCTTCACTTTCTCAAAATGCTGTGTCCAAAATTTATAAAGTACGGATTACTAGACTTTGGGTGTTGATGCTTTTAAATGTGCCTGCGGAGATCCAATGGCTTATCGAAGCCAAGGTAAGATTGTCTGGTGAGCCTGATATTAATCTAGCAAAATACATGCCTGATCTAGGAAAGAGCTACTACGCCAAGAGGCAAAGAGCGAAGAGGTTACAAGTATGCTAATGTGGCTAAGATGGAATTGTAACCAGACTTGGCGTTCATTAGGTTTTGGTCTAGAACAGAGAAGATCAAAACTTTTCATTTATTAAGACATGGTTTGAGTAATGAGGTCGCTGGATAATATTTTATTAACTCTTGAGTCACATTATTGTGGACTTGTTCAGCGTGAATTACTTAATTTATGGACACAATTTCGTGATGAGTTGCAGTGTTATAGTCTAGGAAATCTGACTAAAAACGACCCTGTTTGCCAGTTTATAAGAAAACTGGATGGGAAGCAAATCTCCGACTCATAGAAGGCATTTCAGCCGTTACTAGACGTAAAACCAGAGGAAAGATGTGAGCCACAATCACAACTACGTGTATATTTGAATGTGTGTAGTTGTTGTCGAATTTTATTTCTTTCTTGTTTCGTTTGATCTGATTATCAATGTTGTTTTGTGTGTTGTTGTGGTTTGTTGATTTTTGTTTGTTTTAATTTCAAGTTTTAAGTTTCAGGTTCTTCGACAAAACCCATATGATGCCCATGACATAAGCAAACATGGGAGAACAAGTGTGGAGGTTTTGTCAACCTCCGCCGAAAGTATATCTTTACTTTTCATGCTTCACGTGGGAGATAAGTGTGGAAGTTTTGTCAACCTCCGTCGAAAGTATATCTCTACTTTTCATGCTTCACGTGGGAGACAAGTGTGGAGGCTTTGTCAACCTCCACCGAAAGTGTATCTCCATTTTTAATGCTTCAAGTGGGCGATAAGTGTGGAGGTTTTGTCAACCTCCGCCGAAAGTATGTCTCCATTTTTCATGCTTCACGTGGGAGACAAGTGTGTAGGTTTTGTCAAACCCCGCCGAAAGCATATCTCATTTTTTCAAATCTTGGGGCAATAAATCTACATCGAGCAACTCCCACTGAAATTATGTCCCCTTGTGTCAAATTTGAGAGTTTTACGTGTGTATATATCCATTCTGCATATTTTCAAATGTCATTTTATAACCTGTCTTGCACTTGAATTGCATAATACCTAACGTGCATCATTGTCTTACACAAGTTTAGAGCACTTGTAGAATTGGAGAAAACACCAATTCGGTGATTCCAAAATATATGCGTATTTTGTAAAGATGGAGAGTTTACAACAGCAGCTCTTGATCTTGGTAGGGCATTAGCTGCGAGGGGTATTCATTTGATTTATGGAGGGGGTAGTCTTGGGTTAATGGGGTGTGTGTCAACAGCTGCATTCCTAGGAGGGAGCAAAGTTCTCGGCATTATCCCCAAACCATTAACTGTACGAGATATCGTAGGCAACACAATCAGGGAAGAGTTACAGGCCTCTAGCATGCATGAGCGTATTGCACATATGGTTGTTAAGTCCGATGCATTTATAGCTTTGCCTGGTGGTTATGGAACATTAGAGGAGATATTTCAAATCACCTCTTGGGCACAGCAAACATCCTCGGAAACCATTGAGATGTGTTAAATGTCAAATAATTTTCTGATCGGTTTGTTGTCCTCTATGTCTGAATCGAGCTGTAGAAAAAAACTTCAATCTCAAGTTGGCGAGGCAATCCTGGTTACAGCTTCAACTGCAGGGGAGTTAATGACAAATACAAGCATTCGCTTATTTCGCCTGATCCACAACGGCTCGGATAGATGGTTTGGAGAAGAGGCAAAAAAGGCGTAGACTGGATTTAACGCTCCATCTGTAATCTCTATCTATTGGTTTTCTTCATTTTTGTTTACTTTCTTTTTAGTGTGTTTATTTGAGATTTTTCATGTCATTTCTTTTGAGTTTTTTCAAGTTATTTCTTTCGTTCCAGGTAATATTTTCTAATCTCGGTTTTTAGAGTGGTGGCTTAAAAAGTTCAAGTTCTCTTGAAACGCATTCTGGATCTCTTCAATCCATAATGGCTGAATAAGGAGGCTAACTTTTAAACTTTTTAGACCCATTCTAACTGACTTGTTTTTGTTTGCTGGCTTGTTGGACTTTGTTATTTTATGAGTAAGTTTATTTTTGTGTAATTTAGAGTTGTTGTGTGTTTTTGTCTATATCAGTTTCGATTCGAAAAAAAAAACATTGTAGAAAAACCTGAGAATGGCAGAATATGGGGTTTCCTTAACTCTTGAAACGCATTCTCTCTAAATAAATCTGTAGTTTGTTTATTTCATGTTGTTTGAAGTGTCTTGTTTCTTGTTTTGTTCTTCCATAATAAAGGTATATAGGCTGGAAACCTTAAGTCTGCGGGCTATTGGTCCTAAGGATTGTTGAAATATACAATCTTGACTCAGGTGTAACAACGCCACGTACCTCTTTTCTTGCATTTTGTGGGTCGATGATAATATAATGATTGAATTAAGAATAACTCTTGGAAAATGATAAATGATGCATGGATCTGTGTGCTTGAAATGTTTATTGGTTTTCGCTTTGCATTTGATTCCTTGCGCAACTTGAGCACTGAGCTATTATCACTGAGTTATTTGTTCACTTAGAGAAAGTTTATGTAATTTAAATGTTTCTTCAGATTTCAATGAATTCTAGAACTTGTTTGATGGTCACTCGAGGCGAAATCCTAGACTGTGCAAAATTGGGGAAATGATTTAGGCCATCTTTGGATCGTTTGAGCCTTAATAGCCAACCTTGACTGAAATTGATCTCTAGTTACCCCTTTGATCCTCTGTAAGCCTTTTTCTTTGTTAACTCACTAAAAGATTTCCTAACCTCAAAGGAATTTGTTCCAAACAGGTTGTCCCTTACCTATGAGCATGTAGATCATTCACAATTAAATTCTGAGCTATGTTCTGGTTTTGGGAAGTTAGAGGAGGTTGGGATGTGTCATGAGCAATGAAAGTGAGTTCTATTGTGTTTGTAAAAGAAAAAAAGAAAAAAAAGCCAATCTGTACTTATCGTCCACGTACTTACACATTGAGGACAATGTGTTGTTTAAGTGTGGGGGAGGGGAAGTGTAGTAAAAAATATGAAAAAAAAAGAGAAAAAGAAAAAAAAAGAAGAAGAGAAAGAGAAGAAAAAGATATTTATACCTTGAGTGTTCTTAAAAAGAATAAAACAACAAAGTGTGGGGGTGTAGTTTCTTTTGTGTTATAAAAAAAAATTAATAAAAAGAGAGTTCGAGTGTTCTGAATAAGTTTGGGGGAGTCAGTTGATGAATAAGAATGAATTTTTATGTCATGGGTTTGAGCTCCACATAATCTTGAATGATTTTATGTGTTTGTGGGTGATTTGAGCCTAATTATTATCCTTTATCATACCTTCACCCAAGCCAAACGTTACAAGCTTAATAAAGTCCTACTTGATCCTTCATGTTGTGCTGGTCTACATTAGTGGAGAGTGACTTGAAAAGCAGACCTATGGAGTTCGTTTATACACACATCTTCACTATGAAATATGATTCATTTTTATGCATAAACTAATCCGGGTTACAAGTGATCAGGTGAGAATGGCTCTACACACACACACTTGAGGAATTGAAGTGAAGCGAAACTAATCTTTCGGATAAAATTCTTGATCAAGTGCATTATTTTGAAGTTTCCTTGGGTTATAATTAAGTACAATCTTTGAGGCCTATTTGCAAGATGAAGCATTTGTGTGTTTAATTTTTTGTTGATTCTGTTTCGGTTTAGTTTTATTTCATATTGTCGTAGTTGCTCGAGGACTAGCAAAGTCTAAGTGTGGGGGAATTTGATAAGTGTCTATTTATATATCAGTTTCATATCAATTCGTACATGTTTCTTTGCTATATTCCTTGGTATTTTTATGTTTTTGTGTGGTTTTGATGTTTGTAGGAGTTTTGGAGCAACCTGCACAAAAATGGAGTAAAACCCTTCATTTTCACCTCTGCTAGTCAGTGATCTTCTCGGATTTAATTGTATTGATATACAATGAACCCGACGACATGTTATATACCGTTGGAAAGACTCTCGAAGTCTATTTTCTGGAGAATTTACGGTTTATAAATCCATTCAGTGTACCAAAAGTTGTAATCAAAACAGTGTGAGAAGTATAGAAATGTAATTCCATAAATCACTGTAGCATGTATAATAAGGGACACTGTAGCAGGTTACTGTAGCAGAGTATTTAAACACATTTTAGGGTTTTATTTCATAACTTGAAGAGGGGAGAACGTGGTGGAGGCTGTAGCTCTGGAATTCTTTCATCTCCTGGAGTTCTTGAAGGAGAAGGAAGCTTGGAAAGAGGAAGAACTACAATCCAAAGAGAATTACATCAAATTTGCTAAGTTTTTCCCGTCCCTTTCATTTTCTGGAATGTCTCCATGTTGTATTGTATTTACCACGTTCTTAAACATGTGTAACTGAATCTGAATTGGTTGAGGGTGATTTCAAAGCCCCTGATATGGTTTTTGTAAGTTGATTGTACAAGAAGTTGTTATCCAATTCTCTAATTGAAGTTGCTTGTATTTTCCTATATCTAATGCTTATGATTGCTTGCTGGATTATATTTCGAATGGCCAACTGAATATAATCTGGTTGTTGTCTATTGCTAGACTAGAAATCTTGATCCGTAATTGTCTTGAATTTTTAATCCTTAGTAGCAAAATTGTGATCAGAGATTGCAATTGAAGAATACAACCTAAGTTAAATAATCCGAGCTTATGTGTTTATTGCTTAGATCAACCTATCTTTCTTATCGTAATGCATCCATTGAATTAAATTTAGAAAGCTTGTTCTAGGTTGTTTAATGGATAGAGATTAAATAAAGAGCTTGTTTTATTTAACAACAAAGTAAGGAAAGATTGGATAACAGAGCTTGTTGTTATCTACGGTTGATAATTTCAATGGTATAATTGGATGACAATTCTACAATTAATTCGCAAATCCATATCTTGTGGTAAGAGAAGGATCCCTTAACCAGGTTTCTCTCATTGATTTTTCAATCTGTTTAATTTGCATTTGTTATTCTTTACTTGCATTATTATTTCATCTAGTTAATCAATCAACAAAACCCCCCTCATTTAGTTTATTGTTGCTTTCGAATAACAAATTCAATTAGAATCAATCCTCGTGGGAACGATATCTTACTCATCACTTTATTACTTGTGCGACTAGTATACTTGCTAGTTTCGAACGCATTAGTTTCGGAATCGATGGAATCATTTACGCCGATGTCAATGGCGATGACGATATCACCGATTTTTGATAGAAAACGGAACGGTTGTCGTGCTCAAGTAATGCCGCGAGAATTCTGGACTTTTGCGTAAAGGACGGTAACCGATTGTGGTTGGTAACGATAGCTGCTATGGCGATTGAGGGCGTCATTGTGGTGGTGTTGTTGAAATTGTGGAGTTCAAAAGAGTCGTCGTTGGTCCAGAAAATATCGTCTTTGTTGAGGTCATCATCTGCGGTGTCGGGGGCGATGGAAGTGGAGGAGGAGATGCCGAGGAAATGGTCGGAAGAGGAAGATCTGTGGTGGCAGAAGGTGGGTTCCATCCAGACTACTGAGTTCACCAATACCGATAGTTTATATTTGCTCGTGTGCATATATATGTAGAAAGAGAGAGATAAAGAACGGAACTTCGATGTGGCAGCTATGCTACAAGAAGAGAATGATAGCATCCTTAACAAGGTTGGAAGTTTGATTTTTGTTTTTGAAAATGTAATCAGTTTACTTCATAAATATGAATACTTATTTGTTGAGCAATCTTTCCTGCTTTTGCTATACAGCTCAGACTTGAGGAAGAGAGATGTGAAGAAGCGGATGCCAGAGTCAGGGAACTTGAGAAATAGGTTAATAATTTACTCGCACCCTCTATATACGGGCATTCATGGATAAAGAAAGCTGTGGTTTTATTGATGCTTGGTGGAGTCGAAAAGAATTTAAAGAATGGCACCCACTTAAGAGGGTGACTTTTATTTCAATTCTGTTATGCCAGTCTGTTTTTTCTGACTGATACTGTGCTCAACAATCTCTTATTCCTACCATATGCATTAAGCTACATGAATTGAACCGTTATTCTTATCTTGTGATATAACCAGTGGTATACCCAAATGTTCCTGAGGTGGTTTAATGCTTGTTTTTTTCTTTTTCTTTTTCTTTTTTTTAAGGGACATTAACATGATGATGGTCGGCGATCCTTCAGTTGCTAAGTCTCAACTTTTGCTAGCAATTATAAATATTGCTCCCTTGGCCATTTCAACCATTGGTCGGGGTTCACCTGGAGTTGGTTTGACAGCTACTGTTACTTCTAATCAAGAAACAGGTAAAGCACCTCAACGGGTTAGCCTTTTAGCTAATTAGCTTTATATGTTAGCTTTCAAAAAAATAAATATATTTGTGTGCAGGAGAAAGAAGATTAAAAGCAGGTGCCATGGTTCTTGGAGACCGAGGTGTTGTCTGCATTGATGAGTTTGACAAGATGAATGATGAAGATCGTGTTGCCATACATGAAGTTATGGAACAGCAGACTGTGACTATTGCCAAAGCTGGCATCCATGCTTCACTGAATGCTAGATGCAGTGTGGTGGCTGCTGCTAATCCTATATATGGAACTGTAAGTCTTACCTACGTTGCCAATTTTATTTACTATTTATACCGTTAATGGATCAGTTGTTTCATATTAATGCTTCATTTTCTTGACTGATTTTATGCTGGTGGATATACAGTATGACCGTTCATTGACTCCAACAAAGAATATTAGACTTCCAGACTCTTTGCTTTCTCGTTTTGATTTACTGTTCATTGTGTTGGATCAAATGGACCCTGATATTGACCGTCAAATCTCGGATCATGTTTTACGAATGCACCATTTTCGGTCTATGATTGATGGAGGTAGCTTAGCAGATTTCTTGAGATAGCTTGTGGGATTTATGCTATTTGTTGGAAATGCTAGTTAATGTAACTTAATAATGCAGGAGAAGCAGGAATGGATGGGAGTTCAAGGTATGGAAGGGAAGATGAAGCTGATACTGACTCATCTGTCTTTGTCAAGTATAACCGAATGCTGCATGAAAAGAAAACGCAAAGGGGTTAGAAGCGCGATACGCTCCCCATCAAGTTTCTTAAGAAGTATATTAATTATGCAAAGCATAGGATTCAGCCTGAGCTAAATGATGAGGTGATTTTTTTATGCATTAATTAATTATTATTATTATTGTTTGTTTTGGAAATTTTCTTTTTTCTTGTTTGTTAAATTGCTTGTTTGCTATGTCTTCTTCCTAAAATTTGACACATACCAATGTAGTATTTTCTCCTGGGATTTTCTTAATAGTCCCCAACCTTAGCATATTTGGATTTTCTAGTGCTTAATCCTAATATTTCATCCTTAGGCATCTGAACACATTGCAACAGCATATGCAGAGCTCAGAAACAGGAGTTCAAATGCAAAGGTGAGTCTTTATGGTAGCTAACAAATTGTCTTAAAAATAACTACTAATGTTATTCTCTTAATCTTTTGATATTTTGTTTGGTATTTTTAGACTGGGGGAACACTTCCAATTATAGCAAGAACCTTGGAAGCCATAATACGTCTCTCAACTGCTCATGCTAAATTGAAGTTGAGCAGGAAGGTACTAAATCTTGTGTCACCCTTTAATATGCTTTCACACTAATGTGATTACATTATGGGATTTATGTTCACTTGTGTATTTGGTTTTCAGATAAATTTCCTTTGAAGTTGATCATGACCACAAAGCATGAGCATTTAATGTTTATAGGATATAAATTGATCTCCTGCTCTAGCTTATGTTTTAGTTATCATTTGTTTGTGACTATTGTTCATTCAGTGTAGTTTTCTTTGATAAATATGTTTTGGCAGGTTTCAAAGTCTGATGTTGAAGCTGCCCTAAAAGTTCTAAATTTTGCAATATATCACAAAGAATTGACATAAATTTTATATAAATTTTCACTATAACATTTTCTCTGATAGATTTGTATCCTAATGTTGCCGGTGAGTAGAACATGTGTTTGATTTAGGATTTTGAATTTTTTGTTAGTTTCAGATTGAAGTGGGGGTTGTTCGAAAAGTTCAGTCCTCAAGCTAGTGTACCTTCATATTTATTTCTGCAAACACAAATTTGGCTATGGAAAGATGCATTGCTTGTGGCATTAACGGTAACTCCGAATTATGTTGGGGCCTTGAAGCTATTTTAACTAATACTTTAAGATGCAGGGCCTTTCTAACATATTTTGCTAATATCTGCAGAGCTTCCTCCAAGGCCTTTACTTAGAGACTTGCAAAGGAACTTCATCGTCAACTGGTATGTATCTCATTTCTCGTCTTTTGTTATTTTGCAGCCTGCAAGTTATTGTTACTTGTATTATTTTGATATCTACATCATTATCTGTTATATGTAAGGTCTCCGGTTGTTCAATCTCGACATTATCAGAGAACATGGGAACAGAGATCATTTTTATGTCATCGATATTAACTACTTCCCTGGCAAGTGAAAAACTTTATTTTGTTTATCTTTGTTCCATATCGGACTCGTATAGTTTCTCGTTTTAGTACCTTGAAGGAATGCTAATTCGATGGGTGTTGGAAACTTGCAGGATATGGAAAAATGCCAGAGTATGAGCACATATCCACAGATTTCCTTTTGGGACTGGTACAGAGGCAGTACAAGAAGAGATTTGGCTAGTGACACGCTTATGGCCCTGTGATGTTCAAAAGCGGAGGCCACTATGATGTTTAAAAGTGATGCAGTATCTTGGAGAAAAATCATGTGATCCCAATTAATGTTAGCAGGACGAGATCCTATGTTTGATTTGTTACCTTGTACAGTAGCATCATCTTGCTAGCAGCCTGGCAGAGTGCATGCAAAATGCAGCATAACACAAACTCCATGACGTGTACTTACTGACTACCTGGTAGGATAACTCCTACTATAAGAACATAGCTCGTCAAAATTCAACTTTGGTTTCATTCTTGCTCAATAATTTTGTTCCCTTCTCGCCTACTTTCAGCTTTTACAAGGTGATATGAGCTATTGGCGAATATTTCCAACCTCATTTGTAATGTAAGGACATTTTTTTCTTCGGAATGCTGATATTTTTTTTTTATTTTTGAAACTATTATACTTGGCGGCCAAAAACCGCCAAGTATTTTTTTTTTAATTTTTAAATCTATTATACTTGGCGGTCAAAAACCGCCAAGTATAATCAAATGCATATTTGACAGGTTGACCAACCGCCAAATATAGTCAAATTGACTATATTTGGCAGTGCCATTGGTGGCGCTTTTAAGACCGCCAAATATATATATATTTGGCGGTTTTTGACTGCCAAATATGGTCATTTTTCTTGTAGTGTTAGGAGACAAGGAAGCTATCTACAACCCCTGGAGGCAACTCAAGGAGGGAATCTTCATGATTCCAGTTCTTTCTTTGCATTATATGATCTCTATGCAACTTTGTGCTATTTTTATTTACATTACAAACTAATTTTTTTTTCTAGGGTTAGGATGTAGTCAAGTTTCATACTCTATTGTTTCAATTCAATATATTAATGTTTATTCAAATTCTTGTTGAGTGAATTATTCATGTTGTTAATGCTTGTGATGGTTGACACATCAAAAAATATGATTATCTTCCAAGTATAGGAGTGTCGAAGTAATAACCCCAGCAAGACCGGGTCGATCCACGAGAAAGGGGATTTAGCAGTATAAACTATAGAACCAGAGAATAAGATATGAATAACGTAAATAAATGACAAGATAATGTTAACAAATATAAGTAAAGATGGTAGGCGGTACTACAGACCATTCAAATGTAAAACAAAAACAAAAGGTGGTAAAACCATCCATGAAAATAGGTGGTAAAACCTACCATAGTAAATGAAAGAACAAATTCATAAGCAGTAAACAAGAATACTTAAAATACACAAGTAAGAGAAATTGACACAATAATAATGAAAGCTAAGGTTAGGGGATCTGCCCTTGATATATCAAATAAAGATAAATACCCCAATTATAACTCAATTGGAATCCACACATTAAAGAGGTTCCAATTGAAAGATATGTCATTTAAGCCCATTTTAGTTATATGAATTATATTTGTTTTGTTACCAATATTTATACCACTTCTTGTAAATGGGTTCAACATCCAATGTGCCAATCACCATATGTCTACAACAAATCAAGATTCCTAACTAGACTTATGTCGGTAAGGAAGAACCATAAGACATCTAGAAAGGATCTAAGCATTTGATATGCCAAGGATTGTCTACAATGGATCAAGACCTCCACTGCGAGTGGTGTTAAGATTGATCAAGAAAATAAATATAAAACATATAAAATAAAAAACATAAGATTATGATTATTAAGCACATATCCAGGTTTAGAAAATTATTATTCTCATATAAACGGTTTCACCCTTTCACCTTAGCAAAAAAGAAATTAGCAAGACATTATGAAAGAAAGGAAACAAATTGCAAGAAAACAAAGATTTATTAATAACATTAAGAGAACAAAACACAAGAGAGAAAAACACAATAATAAGAGATCTCAGCCAAAGCCAAGATGTCCCAATGGGTCACAATGCACCTCTATTTATAGATACATTTGGGGGCAAAATTATCAAATTACAAACGGACAATTGTAAAATATCTTGTTGATAATTTGGATCATAATGTGCACCGACTTTGACCACCGATTTCGGCACTGAATTATTTAGAATTTTGATCACATTCATGAAAGTTATAGATATTTCTCTCAGCTTTCTACAACATCTTAATTCATATGATTTGAATATGTATATCAAGAGATATGGTCAAAATACGGAGGCATAGTCAGACTGGGTCGAAACTACAAATAGGTTCACTTCAAGCCTATGTTTGGTCCATTAAGAGCTCGAATTTCATGATACTCGTGAAATACAATCCTGAAGATGATTTAATCAGCTTTCCAACAAATCAAGATTTGCATCATTTTGATCTATAAATAGAAAGTTATGCCCATTTTATCAAACCTGTAACAAAAACTGAAGTTAAGATGAAGTTAATTCAAAAGATGCGAAGACTAAATATGCTTAAGTTGAGAAATATAATGATAATATTAATGCAATATGATGAATTAAGCTCTTATTAAGCATACATATTTAAGTGTTCATCAATGGTCTGGCCAACTATTGCATGATTTGAGATATAAATTACATGAGATAGAGATATGATTGTGATTTGTACAATCGTGTGTAATTTCTTGTGCTTAATAGATATTTATAGGCTGTTAGATGAGACCGAGATGTGATTCTCGCTATAGATATGCATTGTTGTTGCTTGAGAAGGAATAACAAATACATTAGTGAAATTGGTTGACAACAAGGTTGATGAACATTAATTGAATTGGATTGAATAAGAGAGTGAATAACTTAGGTGAAACTTGATACCCTAGAGCTTAATAACATTGAATTTATCTCAATTTAGTTTAAAACTTATCTATTTGCTTAGTTATTTTTTTTTCTAGTTATTTAGTTAGTTAATTCTTTTAAATTTGTCATTTAAATTGGTTATTCAAATAAAATCATAGTTAAATTAAGTTTAGTAGTTAATAACCAATCCTCATGGGAACGATAACTCACTCATCATTATATTACTTGTTATGATTCTGTGCACTTGCGGATTTTGCATAACAAGTTTTGGGTGCCGTTGTTTGGGACTATTTTTATTAATATTAAACTAAATAACGTGATTTTAGTTTGAATTTTATTTTCAGTTTTTACTTAAAGTGTTGCTTTGTTTGACATTGGCAGTTGCATGCAAAAGTTTAGAGATGAGGACTTATTGCCTTTGGATTCTGAGATAGAACGAACCTATTGAAATAATAGAAAGGAAAAGTGAGAAAAGTCCAAACAAACAAGTGTGAAGGCTGACAATATGGAAGGAAACGGAGAAAGAGCTGTAGTTCCAGCTAATCCAAAACTCATGGATTACATGCTCCCTACGATGACAAGAATTCATCAAGCTATAAGGAAGTCGGTCATTCAAGCAAACAACTTTGAGATTAAGCCAACTACTCTGCAGATGATTCTATCATCTCTATTTTGTGGACTGCCTAATGAAGATCCTAATGCTCATCTTGCCAATTTTATTGAAATTTGTGAGACATTCAAGCTTAATGGAGTCTTAGATAATGCTATTAGACTGTGTTTGTTTCCTTTTTCATTAAAAGATAGAGCTAAGAGTTGGTTGAATTCTTTCACTACAAGAATTTTTTGTATATTTGTCACTTCGTAAATTTTTTATTTGGCAGTTTTTTTTAAAAAGTGAGAAATTTAACCATGTCTTAAAAGTCAAACCTATCAATTTATCTTATTTGTCACTTTTTGTCTTATTCAATCACATATATATCACATTTTTATAAAAATTTGACAAATATGTAAAAATGTAATTAATTTTTTCTTTTCCCTCTCAAATTTCCCTCTTTCTTTTCATTTTTTCTTTCAAATATGTGAATATAATATTTAAAATTTCAATAAATTTATCTAAATATAATTAAACAATATAATTTTATTTTTAATCTAAAATTAAAAATAATTTTTAAAAATCTTTAAATTAAAGATAACATTATTATATGTATGAAAAGAATAAATTTTTAAATATTAAATTTTAGAAAAATGAATTTTTAAATGTGGAAATTTTATGAAATAAATAAAATTATTTTTTAATTTCAAAGTGATGAAAATCACATTATTTAATTGCTTTGATGAAAATTAAGCAATTAAAAATATCAAAAAAATTATTTTGTAATAATATAACATTTTAAATATGCAAAAAATTATTATTATTTATTTTAAAAATTAAATTAAAACATTTAGTGCTAAAAAAATTATAAAAAATTAGTCTAATGGTGTAAATGAAAAAGTTTGAAATATAGGGACTGAACATGGGATGATTTTGATAACTTTTAATAGTTATGGATTTCCTGTTATTTTACAATTCTATATAAAGAAAATGAAAAAAACCCTATATCTAAATCCCTAATTCTCCTATGTCTTCCTATGCCGCCTCCCACTCCATCGTCCTCTGGAAGAGATCGACTCAAGCCTCCGCTTCACTGGCTGTCTTTCCCTGATTCTCTCTCTCTCACTCACTCATTAAAATTCGTGAAAGAGCCAAATTCGAAGCCGAAACCTTAACTTCTTCTCGATGACGATGAATGGGGCTTGAGTCGACTATGAAGGAGGATCTGTGCCCTTCCTTCCAGGAGAATGTCGCCACAACTAAGGACTGGCGGAAGGCGCTCAACAAGGTCGTCCCTGCCGTCGTCATCCTCCGTACCAACGCCTGTCGGGCCTTTGATACCGAGCCCGCTGGTGCCAGCTACGCCACCGGCTTCTTCGTTGACAAGTGACGTGGAATCATATTGACTAATCTCCTAGATTTGTAAGACCTGTAGTTGCAGAGGCCATGTTTGTAAACCGGGAGGAAATTCCAGTGTATCCTATATACAGAGATCCGGTGAGTGTGGAATTTCTATCGACAAAATGGTAGACATATTTTTTCATATTAAGTACACTTCGGGTTAAATTTGTTCATAAGAACTCATAATTATGGATAACTATTATTTGTTTAATCTAGACTGCCTCTTGCTTATTTCTAATGATGTTATTTTGTAACTTACAGGACTGGTTTCTGTATTGCAATGGCTTCCAATATGACTAACCAATCACGTAATGTACTTAGCAAAAAGTTCATGGTTAGTGAAGAGGTACAATGCAAAATCTAACATTGATTTTCTTCCAAAAATTTGTTAAATCAATTATAGCACTTCAAAATTATTTTTTTCCCCAACAGGATACTATGGACAACTTCAATCTCTTCTCCGTAATAACCATAATTTCTTTTACCCTGTTGGTTCCTGCTGCTATTTTCTTGGAAGGCACCAAGTTTACCCATTCATACCTGCAATTTGCTGTGAGTAGATATGTAAATGGTCTCAACTTTTAGTCAAATTTACCAATTTCCCCAACAGATTGGTCAAAGAATAACTTGCATGAAACTGTTGGCTTTGGTCTTTGCTTCAGGCAGGTCAAGGTTTGAATGTAAGAGAGCTATGCATGAAATCTCTGTTGGCTGGGTTTTGCCTCCATAGTTACCAGCAGGCGAGATTTCCTGTATTTGTGTGTTTCTATTTCCCAACTCGAGTTGCTGAATTGCTTGTCGTCAACCAGAAACTAGTTATGAAACATCTTACTTCCATAATATGTTTCTTGACATGTCGGGATATCTTCATTGCCATATGACTCATTCCATTATTTATCCTACAAAAATTACTGTAATAGATAAAGCCCCTGGCTAGTACACAAGTCCTGTGATCATATTATGCTTTCACAAGGGATGGAGGGAGTTTTGAAAGTTTAAGATCACATACATAATGATGCGTTCGAAACTAGCAAGTATACTAGTCGCACAAGTAATAAAGTGATGAGTAAGATATCGTTCCCACGAGGATTGATTCTAATTAAATTTGTTATTCGAAAGCGAAAACAGAATAAATGGGGGGTTTTGTTGATTGATTAACTAAACTCAATACGAAAGCAAATGAAGAATAATACAATGCAAAGTTAAATCAATTGAGAATTACACAATGAAAGAAATATGGTTAAGGGATCATTCTCTACCACAAGATATGGATTTGCGAATTAATCATAGAATTGTCATCCAATTACACCATTGAAATTATCAACCGTAGATAACAACAAGCTCTGTTATCCCAATCTTTCCTTACTTTGTTGTTAAATAAAACAGGCTCTTTATTTAATCTCTATCCATTAAACAACCTAGAACAAGCTCTCTAAATTTAATTCAATGGATGCATTACGAAAAGAAAGATAGGTTGATCTAAGCAATAAACACACAAGCTCGGATTATTTAACTTAGGTTGTATTCTCCAATTGCAATCTCTGATCACAATTTTGCTACTAAGGATTAGAAATTCAAGACAATTACGGATCAAGATTTCTACTCTAGCAATAGACAACAACCAGATTATATTCAGTTGGCCACTCCAAATACAATCAGCAAGCAATCATAAGCATTAGATATGGGAAAATACAAGCAACTTCAATTAGAGAATCGGATAACAACTTCTTGCACAATCAACTCACAAAAACCATATCAGGGGCTTTGAAATCACCCTCAACCAATTCAGATTCAGTTACACATGTTTAAGAACGTGGTAAATACAATACAACATGGAGACATTCCAGAAAATGAAAGGGAAGGGAAAAACTTAGCAAATTTGATGTAATTCTCTTTGGATTGTAGTTCTTCCTCTTTCCAAGCTTCCTTTCTCCTTCAAGAACTCCAGGAGATGAAAGAATTCCAGAGCTGCAGCCTCCACCACGTTCTCCCCTCTTCAAGTTATCAAAATAAAACCCTAAAATGTGTTTAAATACTCTGCTACAGTAACCTGCTACAGTGTCCCGTATTATACATGCTACAGTGATTTGTGGAATTACATTTCTATACTTCTCACACTGTTTTGATTACAACTTTTGGTACACTGAATGGATTTATAAACCGTAAATTTCTCCAGAAAATAGACTTCGAGAGCTTTCCAACGGTATATAATATGTCATCGGGTTCATTGTATATCAATACAATTAAATCCGAGAAGATGGTTGACTAGCAGAGGTGAAAATGAAGGGTTTTACTCCATTTTTGTGCAAGTTACTCCAAAACTCCTACAAACATCAAAACCACACAAAACCATAAAAATACCAAGGAATATAGCAAAGAAACATGGACAAATTGATATGAAAGTAATACATATATAGACACCTATCACATAACATTAAATTATTTGACGACTATAGTACCATAGTATCAAAAATTTCGAAAAGTCACTAGTGGAATTCATTTTGTTGGGTAGGTTTCGTACTGGATATTACGGTTGGTATCACCTATCACTCACTTTGTAGGAAATTGTGTGAAGCATGTTATGGTGATTGTATCTTCAGTTATAATCTTCCAAACGCCTGTTTTGCCCATAAACTCTCTCGGTAAGTTAAGTTATAGCTTGTAGCCAAATGGAAAGTGGTGAGACTTCCATATTTTCTCTCCTCATGTCTCATGGAATTTCCTGTGTCTTTTTTTTTTTTGATAACAGGAACTACAGTGGCTCTTGCTGGAGTCCTATTGTATGCAAGAGCCAAGCGAATGAAGCCAAAGCCAAAGCCAAAGACAGTATAGTCTGACTCTTGTATTCTGATGACAAAAAGTGTGCATATATAGTTGGTGGGGAAACAATCTTGTTTATATTGTTTGACAATCAGTTATGCTGAAACAAATTGTATCACCCTTTTGGCTGATAATTCTTCATTAATGTGCATATCTTTAGCATCTCACTTTATTAATATATTGCTAGGATTTTGTTTTTATTATTGTTTCAATTATTTGTTTTGATTATATTTGCTTGTTTGATAAAATCACATCTGTGAAACAAATTGTATCACCCTTTTGATTATATTTGCTTGTTTGATTATATTGATTCATATTTCTTCATCTATTTGTCCTGTATATTTGCTTGTTTGATAAAATCACATCTGTGAAACAAATTGTATCACCCTTTTGGCTGATAATTCTTCATTAATGTGCATATCTTCAGCATCTCACTTTATTAATATATTGCTAGTATTTTGTTTTGATTATTTGTTCAATTAAAAACTGTTGTTTTAGTTTTAGCCGTTTTATTTTTGTTGAAATCATCCATTCTCATATGAGAAGCCATGATTTTGATAATTTAGACCTTTATGACAAATAATAATAAATGTTAAAATATTAAGGTGGGTGCTTGGTTATGATTTTTTTAATGAATTTAAAATGTGAATTGTGAGTTTTTCTAATTAAAGTAAAAAGTGATAGTATCTATATTGACGTGTCTATTAACTTCTGAAAATAATATTTAAGTGTAGAATTAAGAATGAGAATATGGAATTCTTGGTTAATATAATAATTATGCAGGGATAGGTTTTTGGTTAATATAATAATTATGCAGGGGAAAAATTCTTGAGGTCTTGAAGAACTGGCCTAAAAGGAGTATTCAGGTTATTGTTGTAACAGATGGTGAGCGGATTTTGGGACTTGGTGACCTTGGTTGTCAAGTAAATTGGGTTAATTACACAATTTGAAACCAATTTACAATTTAAGTGATGAGTACGTAAAATTGAAGTGAATTTCACATGACCTTATGGAAATGTTTTAGGGAATAGGAATTCCTGTTGGGAAATTGGCCTTGCACACAGTAGTTGGAGGAGTTCGTCCTTCTGTAGTAAGCACTTCTGGGATAGAATATCCCTGCTTGTTTTGTTTGTTCCATTCGCGAATTCCTTTAATTGGCCATAAGGATGCACTTAAGATAGAATTTACCATTGTTTAAGTGATTCTGTTTCCTAGTTTCCAATTTTGGCACATGAATCTACCAGAATCGAACAGACATGATTGTGTTGGCATCATACCTTGTTACTGTCATAACAAATTCTTTTTGCCTATTTTTAGTATTTGCCTATAACAATTGATGTGGGTACAAACAATGAGTCATTGTTGAAGAATGAGTTCTACATCGGACTCATTCTTTTACTACTTTTACTGCTTTCAGGAATATGCTGAACTTTTACATGAGTTCATGATTGCTGTCAAGTAAAACAATGGAGAAAAAGTTCTTATACAAGCAATATATGAATCATGTTTCTCATCTTTGGAGTTATGATATTCTTTGCATGTGTCTGATTCCAGTTCTTTGAAACCGAATTCTGCAGTTTGAGGATTTTGCCAACCACATTATTTTGATTGTGAACCTTCTGATCAAATACTTGATGTTTGATTCTAGGTAATGATGATATACAGGTAAGATGTAGCAGTAACACAATTGTGAACCTTCTAATCTTTTCTAAACTATCATCTAATTTTGTTTCTGAGTATAGCAGCAGTTGTTCTTGCTGGGGTAATTGCAGCACTGAAGTTGATTGGTGGTTCCCTGGTTGACCATACATTCTTGTTTCTTGGTGCTGGAGAAGTAAGACACTTTTCATTAATAAGATGCATAAGATCTAAACGTAGTATAAATAACTTTTCAAAGATAACTTTAAGATGAGATTATTTCTGTGATGATTTGACCAGTACATATTTTCCCTTCAAATTCTTGTTATTTTATAATATAGTAAATAAGCCAATGCGGTATATATCCTGATCCCTCCAATTTTCGGCAGTTTGTATAACAATCAAGTTATATAATCTTACTTCTTACCTTGCAATGGCAGACTAGGACTGGCATAGCAGAACTTATAGCCCTTGAGATGTCAAAGCAGGTATAAACTTATTATTATCCTCTGTATAGCTTCTTGGATATATGTACTGTTCGATTGGGATCTAAATACTTGATATATTGATAAGCAATATTCTTTACTTATTTAGCGATCGTCATCTGCCTTTTGCAGAAAAAAGCTCATTTGGAAAAGACCTACAAGAAGATATGGTTTATAGACTCAAAGGTAGTAGAGAGCTAGATCAAGATTCTTTGCCGTGCAAAAAATCTCTTATTCAATCTAAGTTTATGGAATCTCTGATTTGAAGTCTTTGAATTAAAAGCAGAGGAATCTCTAGTTCAGAAAGTGAAGAAGACAAATTTGCTGGTTGTAGTTCCTCTTCAGAATCGTCCTTGGCTAGTAAGTGAGTTAGTAAGTGAGTTACTGATCAATTTGTTAGCAGCCTCCTGAAATAACTCATCTCTTCTGCTTCATAACAGCAAGTGGGATTAAGATTCTCATTTAATTATTATAGTTAACAGTTTCTACATTTATAGTCTTATGATTTTATTTTTGAGAAGTCAATGTCTCGTCTTATCTTGTTTTCTGGAATGTAATACAAATACTAAGGATCACAAGTTATTTTAGAGAACAATCTTAAACAGCTAATTCCCAATATATCCTTATTATTCATATCTGCAGTTTTCACAAAGCAAATCTAAACTACCATATATCCTTATTATTCATATCTGCAGTTTTCAGACTTTGATTATTGAAATTGAGAAATTCAACAGTAAATAGACACAATGAGAGTTACTAGATAAAGTTATTAAGCAAATGCAATAATGAATATACTCATCATTTTAGAATGGTAAGTTAGTTTCTTCTAGGAATTACTTAAATAATTCAGTATCTTATTTTTGTTGTCAACTTGTTTAGAGAAATTAAGCAGCATATATATCTTTAAAATCAGTTCACTTATATTTTGCATATTAAGATCAATTGGTCACCACTTGACTCTCTACAAAATGCTTATTTATTATATTTTTTGTTATTGTTATAGCCAAGAGGAAATGAAGAGAGTACATGCAACTTGGAGAGAAAATACGAGGATAATTGGCATTGGTGGTCCATATGGTTCGGACAAAATGAGGTAGACAAGATGTATGTCTGTTTTTAATTATTTAAAATTTTAGGAAGTTAGGAGAAAACTTTGTAAAACATTCTCCCAAGTGTTTGCTGGAAACATGTCTTCAAAATTTGGACTTGTTTCATCTGGCTAGATGAATTAGATGGTTTGTCAAGCAATTGACAAAAGGGAAATCACATCATATAAGGATCTAACACTACATCTCCTGGGCCTATTAAATTTTGTTATGCTCGGGCCCTATAAAATTTTGTTATGCCCTGGCCCTATCAAATTTTTTTAAGCACTTAAATCATAAAAATGCTGGAGTATTGTTTACCCATTTGAGAGAATGAAATTTTGTACATAGGAAATCCAAGATGGTTGGTTTAGAACTTGCAGACATTCTGCTGACATGATTTTGATGGCCTCTTACAGGTACATCCAAAGCACATGTGCAACCACTGGAGAGGGTCTTTGAGGGGTTAGATTGGCTTTCCAACAACATTGCTAGCGGGGCAAACACATGAACAAGCTAAAAAACAGGTACTAAATCTGAAATACAACTAGAAAAAAGTATGACAGTTATGATACAATATGATAAAGTTATGCAATAGTATCCTGCTTATTTACTACCTGTTGTAGCATTCGACAAGTCTATGGAAAAGTAGCATTGTCTTTTACTTCCAAAAGTTACAGTTGTATGATTCATTCTGTTTCCATCTCTCCTTTGCAGGCAGAAGCCAGTTGAAGATTTTGCCTCATTCAAGTTTTTGCATGAGTTCTAGCTATTCTGAGGAGAATAGTTTCCCTTTTGTTCGGTTACTCCGTAATGGTAGAATGGATGTTTAAATTTACTGGATTTGAAATATGGGTATATGTAATTGCCCTTTTAGTTATTGCTTTTACCTGTAACATTTCTATTATTATAATACTGTATACTTCTTGGAGAGGGTTGCATAGATACTTTTTGGCTTGTTGAGACCCTCTTAAGCATATATATTTGCTGCTTTTATACCTTTCTGGTTAGTAATTCAATTAAAATGGATGGAAAAACTTGTCCTTATTGAATGCTTAGTGTCAAGAGAACTGGTAGGATGCTGACTTAGTAGCTTTGATTGCAAAGCTGGTTAAAATCTGATTATTTGCATTTACTAGGTCTTTTTAAAATTTCTTTACATTTATTATGCTTGGCATCAAGAAAGACCGGTGGGATGCTTCATAGATTTACAGGAGGTTAATAGCTGCTGATTTGCATGTACCTTAGTGTTGTTTAAACTTTCTTTTATGTTAAACTGTGCTAAGGAAATGGATTGTCTTGTTGGTGATTTCTTTTTTACTGCAATTTTAGCCGTTTTAATTCTTCATTGCACCATCAAGTTTGCCTTTGGTGTTGATTGATGTGTTCCCATGTAGAGTAGTCCATGCTGTTCATTAGGTTTTTTACTAATTTTTTTTTTCGAGTACTTGGCGGCTAAAAACCGTCGAGTATATTTTTTTTTAATTTTAAAAACTATTATACTTGGCGGTTTTGGACTGCCAAGTATAGTAAGTTGCATATTTGACAGATTGACTGACTGCCAAATATAGTCTAACTGACTATATTTGGTGGTGCCATTGGTGGCGCTTTCAAGACTGCCAAATATGATCATATTTGACGGTCAAAGACCGCCAAATATGATCATTTTTCTTGTAGTGTTTGCTTGTAGATTCTATCACTACTTGGGAGGAATTAACCCAAAAATTCCTTGCCAAATTTTTTCCACCATCAAAGACAGTCAAGCTACTAATGGAGATCTTCAACTTTGCACAATATGAGGGAGAATCTCTATATGATGCATGAGAGAGGTTCAAGGAGCTGCTTAGAAAGTGTCTTTATCATGGCGAAGCTAAATGGATGCAAGTACAAACATTCTACAATGGTTTGGGACACTTAAGAAGAACTTTAATAGATGCAATCTCAGGAGGAGCCTTTATGAAAAAAATGCAAGATGAGGCATATGACTTGATCGAAGAGATGGCTATGAACAACTTTCAATGGAATGGTGAGAGAGCTGCATTCGAAAAGCTACATAGACTTCACATTTTAGATGAGATTGACTCTTTGAAAGCACAAATGGCTGCATTATCTAGGCAACTACAAAATCATACTACGGCAGCCGATGACATCCATGTTCCAGTAGCTGCATGTGAACACTATCAAGGCAACCATCCTAGTGAGGGGTGCGAAGAAGGGAACTTATTCCAAGGATAGGCCTAGCAAACTAGCTATGTTGATTATAACCATCCTAGGAACAACCCTTATAGCAATACCTACAACCCAGGTTAGAGAAATGATCCAAATTTCTCTTAGAGCAACCAAAACACCATTAAATCTCCTCAATAACCTCTTTAATAAGAAAATAAATCATCCTTAGAAGAAGCCTTGACCCAATTGACAACAACCACAACAAGCTTCATGAAAAGAATTGACCAATTCATGGTTGAAACACGCGACAACTTCCAAAACCAAGTAGCCCAAATTAGAAGCTTGGAGACTCAAATAAATCAGGTAGCTAATATTGTCGGCAGAAGATGACGAGGTAATTTGCCTAGTACTGCCAAAGTGAACCCAAAAGAGCATTGCAAAGCTATTACCTTGAGAAGTGGTGTTGCGAAAAATCTGCAAGTATACAGAATCGTTACAAGTAATAAAGTCAAAGTACAGATATCGTTCCTATGAGGACTGTCGTTACTAATTACCAAAATTTTATTAACTCTTATTTAAAATAAAAATAATAAAAATTGAGATTTAATTTGTAGGGAGATTAAATAGAAAATTAACACTAACAAAAATGCAGTCAGGAAACTAAAAAGGGAATACAATGACACAACGCTCTAGGGTACCGATTTCACCGAAATTAATCCACTCTAGTTATTAATTACTATGATGCCAGCCTTATTCCTAATTGTTGCCAATCGATTTCACTGATGTAATTATTATTCTTTCTCAAGCAATAACAATGTATATTAATAGATTAGAATCGCATCTTTGTCTCATCTAACTTACTATTAATACCCATTAAGCACAAGAAATCAATAAGATTGCACAAATTACATTCATATCTCTATCTCATGTTGATTTATGGCAAAATAATTAAGGACTATTTTGAATATCACTTCTCAGTCTCAATTCATATCTCAAATCATGCAAAAGTTGATCAGGCTTTCACAAGCATTAAGCATATAATTAAATTACTCAGCAATCATGGAATAAATAACTAATATATTGAATTTACTTAACTAGGGTATCATAATTTGGCTACATCTTAACCCTGGAAGATAGAACTTAATTCATACTTAAAAAAATACACACAACAAACATAATTAAAAAGGAGGGAAAAAGAAAACTAGACTATTGGAGACTAATCTAATGACTATGGATTTTCGGCACCGAAAATCGCCGTGCCAACCGCCATGAGAGGGGTGAGAGTTTCTCTTTCTAGAGGGTGAAGAGATGTTCTCCCGAACGGGAGATATCCTAAAATGAGAAAAATTCTCATATTTATAAGCAAGCGCTAAATTGTAAAAATTGAAAGCTTCAATTTAAGAGGCCAATTACAAAATTCTAAACTTGCTATAGTACCCCGCGCTACTCCAAATTACAATTTTGCCCTTTTGTACAAAAATACACGTAACTTCTCATACAAAACTCTGATTGACAAAACGTAAACTCTTCCAGAAAGTAGACTTCTGGGGCTTTCCAATGGTATATCACATGAGCTATGGTTCGTTGAAAATCAGTAGAGAAAAATCCGAGAAGTTGGTCATCCAATTGAAGATAAAGATTGTAATTGCTCAAATTGTCGTATTCTTCCTTGCAACTTCTCCACATTTGTACTCCAACATTATTGAACCTACACAAACACAAAACACACGTAAAAGTAACAAAAATACCCAAAAACCGACAAAATATTAAGCTTAAAGATACTTGAATTATGAGTATGAACCCACTCATCAAGTGGTAAAGAGTTAAGTGAACCAACAAAGGGTGAGAGGCTAAATGAGAAGGTAGAAGAAGAATCGGTCATTAACCCTACTCTAACAAGAAAAGCTGATTATGACAAGGTTCACAATACACCATTGCCTACTGTAGAACCAATTCCTAAAGTCCCTTTTCCACAAAGTTTGCAAAAGAGCAAACTTAATAAGCAATTTTATAGGTTCTTAGAGGTCTTCAAGAGGCTACAAATCAATATCCCTTTTGCAAAAGCCTCAGAGCAAATGCTGGGCTATGTCAAGTTTATGAAAGGCATATTGTCGAAGAAGAGGAAGCTAGAAGACTATAAGACCGTGGTTTTAACTGAAGAGTGCAGAGCCATATTATAAAAAAAATTGCCACCAAGCTCAAGGATCTAGGGAGTTTTTCTATTCCTTGTTCTATTGGTGCCTTTCTCTTTACTAATGCATTATGTGATTTAGGTGCAAGCATAAATCTAATGCCGTTGTTAGTTTTTAGAAAGCTTGGTTTAGGAGAGGCATAACCTACTATGGTCTTTTTCTAGCTAGTTGATCGATCCATCAAGCATCCAAAAGGAATGATTGAAGATGTGCTGGTCAAGGTGGACAAATTCATCTTTCCAGTTGATTTCATTATGCTTTGATAGGTGTCTATTTATGTATTACTTTTATATCAATTCGTCCATGTTTCTTTGCTATATTCCGTGGTATTTTTATGTTTTTGTGTGGTTTTGTTGTTTGTAGGAGTTTTTGAGCAACTTGCACAAAAATGGAGTAAAACCCTTCATTTTCACCTCTGCTAGTCAGTGATCTTCTCGGATTTAATTGTATTGATATACAATGAAACCGACGACATGTTATATACCGTTGGAAAGCTCTCGAAGTCTATTTTCTGGAGAAATTTACGGTTTATAAATCCATTCAGTGTACCAAAAGTTGAAATCAAAACAGTGTGAGAAGTGTAGAAATGTAATTCCACACATCACTGTAGCATGTATAATACGGGACACTGTAGCACGTTACTGTAGCATAGTATTTAAACACATTTTAGGGTTTTATTTCCATAACTGGAAGAGGGGCGAACGTGGTGGAGGCTGCAGCTCTGGAATTCTTTCATCTCTTGGAGTTCTTGAAGGAGAAAGGAACTTGGAAAGAGGAAGAACTACAATCCCAAGAGAATTACATCAAATTTGCTAAGTTTTTCCCTTCCCTTTCATTTTCTGGAATGTCTCCATGTTGTATTGTATTTACCACGTTCTTAAACATGTGTAACGGAATCTGAATTGGTTGAGGGTGATTTCAAAGCCCCTGATATGGTTTTTGTAAGTTGATTGTGTAAGGAATTGTTATCCAATTCTCTAATTGGAGTTGCTTGTATTCTCCCATATTTAATGCTTATGATTGCTTGCTGATTGTATTTGAGTGGCCAACTGAATATAATCTGGTTGTGATTTATTGCTAGACTAGAAATCTTGATCCTTAATTGTCTTGAATTTCTAATCATTAGTAGCAAAATTGTGATCAGAGATTGCAATTGGAGAATACAACCTAAGTTAAATAATCCGAGCTTGTGTGTTATTGCTTAGATCAACCTATCTTTCTTATCGTAATGCATCCATTGAATTAAATTTAGAGAGCTTGTTCTAGGTTGTTTAATGGATAGAGATTAAGTAAAGAGCCTGTTTAATTTAACAACAAAGTAAGGAAAGATTGGGATAACAGAGCTTGTTGTTATCTACGGTTGATAATTTCAATGGTTTAATTGGATGACAATTCTATGATTAATTAGCAAATCCATATCTTGTGGCAGAGAAGGATCCCTTAACCAGGTTTCTCTCATTGAGTTTTCACTCAAATTAACTTTCTGTTTTGTTATTCTTTAATTGCATTAATATTTCATCTAGTTAATCAATCAACAAAACCCCCCTCATTTAGTTTATTGTTGCTTTCGAATAACAAATTCAATAGAATCAATCCTCGTGGGAACGATATCTTACTCATCACTTTATTACTTGTGCGACTAGTATACTTGCTAGTTTCGAACGCATCAAGTTTTTGGCGCCGTTGCCGGGGATTGATTTTCTAATCTATTTGTTATTTTGTTTTCATTGTTGATTCATATTTTCTTTGTTTTTCTTTTCTGATTGTTTGTGTTTAGAAAACATGGCAGTAAACTTCTATCAATTCGGTAGCGGATTTGAGCCACAAGTACCATGGAGAGTAAATGAGGTAAGCACTCCGAACATTGAACAATAACTTTCTGAGCTAACCTCTCTTGTGGAAAACATGGCTGTAGGAGATATGCAAAAATCTTATGAATGTGGGATATATTCTACGATGGAGCATCCATTCGACATGTATCCAACTTTACAAGAAGAATATATGGAACAAGCCAATGCCATGGGTGGATTTCCAGGACAAACGAGGAAATGGTATGATCCTTTCTCTAGCACTTACAATGCTGGATGGGAAGATCAACATAATTTCAGTTACTGGAATCATCAACCACTCACTCCAAATGTGATACCAAATCGGCCACAAGGTTTCAATCAACCTAGAGTGCAGCAACCTTTTCAAATGCAACCACCACCAATGCCACATCTAGCACCGCACCCAGCTTCACAAAACTCAGGTATGTCACTCCAATGATATTGTTATGACTTGCCACTACACAATGCAATTCACAGAACTGGGGCAAGTATCCAAAACCTGGTAAAATCACATTGGACAATTGGCTACTAGCATGAGCAAATTCGAGGGCCAAGGCTCAGAAGAATTATCTTGTCAAATGGTGATCAATCCAAGAGAAATTTCTTGTGCGATAACTTTGCAAAATGGAGAGCAATTAGATGTCCTGCCAAAGAAATCACAAACTGATGAAGGAGATGACACCACTTCTACCATGAACAAAACACTGACTTCTCAGGTAAATCCTATAACTCCCATTCCTTCATATGTTACTCCTCCACTTTATCCTAGTAGATTTGCAAAATCGATGAAGGAGGAACAAGAACAGAAAGTCCTGGAGACTTTTCACAAAATCGAGGTAAATATACCAAATCTGGATTCTATCGAGCAAGTACCTCATTATACAAAGCGTCTCAAGGAGTTATGCACCAATAAGAGAAATTTAAAAGGGAATGAGAAAGTAAGTGTCGGGGAAAATGTTTCAGCTGTATT
>SNVD02007185.1:0-27545 GCA_013180625.2 Boswellia sacra | reverse complement strand
TCTACTTCTCCCTCTCTCTCTCTCTCTCTCTGTCTTAATCTCCGACATAACCTATGATATTATATTAACTTATTAATCCATTATCATAATAAATAAATCATAATCAATCATGATGATCTTAATGAAGTTATATTGTTTACTGTTTCCCCCCTCAAGTTTTCTGTACTGTGTGTTGATTGTCTTCCTTCTAATCATATACAAGCGCCAGCGAAGCGAATCGCGCGCCGCTCGGCTCGAACTGAAACTAAAGAAATCAAATCTCAAACTCATGCCAGTGCCCCCCAAGATGCCACTCATTGGCCACATCTACCTCATGCGCGACTACAAAGACAACCCATGGGACGGTTTCAATGCCATCCGAGAGCAGTACGGGGATCTGGTTGGCCTCAAGATGGGCGTGCACCAGATGGTGTTAATCTCTAGTATTGACTACATGAACGAAGTCCTCATCAAGAAGGGCGACATTTTTGCCGACCGGCCCAGTTTCCCGCGCCATGACATTGTTTTTGGTGGCGACAAAGAGCATTCGCTCGCACTATGCAACTGGAGCAACACTCATCGCGCGCGCCGAAAGTTCTGTAAGCGCGGAGTTGTGCCCAACAAGTTGTCGGCACGCAATCAGCTACTTGAACGGATTATCACCGAGACAGTGAACAGATTCATTGATGCCATCGGCTCTCCAGGTCTAGGAGATGTTGATGAGAATTCCACGCTAGTGACATCTTTCTCGTCGCCGACTACTAGTAACGGCGACAAAGAGGGTTGTGATGGATCGTATCCATACGTCCGAACCGGCGGTCCGAACAAGTTCTCAGACTTATCTGCGACTATCCCTTCATCGCCATCCAAGTCCGGGGTTCCTTCCATCAAGGATGATACTACTGTCCGCTGCCTCGTCAAGCGCGATCTGCTCTTTCTAACTGGCGACATCTTCATGAAATTCCTCTGCAACGAAACCCGAAGTAGCTCAGACTTGGCCTACGAAAAATTCAACAATGGCTGTGATTTTATATTCTATGACATAAACCAATGTTATTTATTAGACTTTATGCCCTACCTCACTTCAATCGGCTTTGGCTACTCTTACCTTAAGCAACTCAAGAGCATTACCGACTACTGTCGCTACTACATTGATGACAACATCTTCGAGCCTCGCAGAGCCGAACATATCAGAGCAAAAAAATTGCTTCTCGGTGCTAGTGGCGACTGCAAGAGACCTTCAGATATCACTCAACAGAATGAAAACAAACATGACCACAATGAACCAGACAACGGAGACGATTACCTCAACTCAATAATAAGCGACCAGCTTGATGGAAACTCATTGATGTCGCTCGACGACTATAAGGTCGGCTTTGCCGATCTACTTGCCGGACATGCGGCCGTTGCCAACATTCTGATGCGTCTTCTTGGCTATCTCGCACTCGATGCTAGTGTCCAAGAGATGATCTATGAAGAGACTATGCGTGTCAAGCTCAACACAACGACTGTTAGTCAAATGCCACCGTTGCCCGTCACAGAGGCGGCACTACAGGAGGCTCTTCGACTGGCATCCTCGCCCATAGTGCCACATGTTGCGCGAGAAGATTCCTCCATAGGCGAATTCTTTGTGCCCAAAGGCACAGCAGTCCTCTTCAATTGCTACAATGTCAATCTATCGCCTGAGCTGTGGCATGAGCCGCGAACATTCAATCCCAGAAGATTTTTGCATCGCTTTGAGAATGAATTGGGACAAGTTAGCTTCAAGCTCGAGCTCCCTAAATATTTCATGCCCTTTTCTGTGGGCCAGCGCCAATGTCTTGGGTACAAAATGGTCGAGTCCATCTCAATCGTCGCCACAGCTCACATATGTGCTAGATATCAGATCAAGACCAACAATGAACGACTTGCACGTCAGTTGCTTGAGCCCAGAGGTACGGTGGCCTTAAATCCGCTTGAAGAATGTTTTGAGCTTGAGTTGTATCCCAGATAAGAGGTTTGCATATTGATTCTCAATCGATAGACAATGGCGATGACTCAAAACCAAGGTCGAGGCGAGTGAGAAAAGGCTCGTCATCAAATTGATAAAGAGGATCTTAAAAAATCAACGCTACTCTCAGAGGCATGATAAAAATGAGTGTTCACTGGCACGCAGGATCGTCAACGAAAGTCTCTCTAACCAGATGATGGTAGCAGTTGAGACTTTGTATATTCAATAGATTTAGCCTGTGAAAGGGATATCAACCCCATCGATGATAGATTGTGCTCGCTGATCTTTGTAGCAGTCATGACTCTCTCTCTCACCCATATTGAGCGGTAGTTTCTTCAACCGTTCGATCTCTTCTTTGTGGGGAGCCAGGCTGACGGCGTGGATCTCATCACTACATGTGCTGTCTTCTCGATGCAGTGCAAGGTGACTAATCTGATTATCTCCGCACCTGATCGGTGCGCCGGTATCGTGCAAACGTCCACAAATCTTGCCATTTCCGTTCGCGAATTTGAATTTACAAACTCCCTGCTCCTCATGATCGCACCCATGATGCTCGAGTGCACTTTCTTGAAGATGCCTATCGCCATCTGTACTGTTGAAAGGCTTGGAGCCGGTGCTATAATGATACATGTTGCAATTCTTTGTTGCATTCGGGTCATTAGGACCCATGATCTTTGGTTCTACCCACACGGGGTGTTTCTTGTATAACATATGATGTCTTCCGCAAGGTTCTGGACTTCTGTGGCCATATTGGTAAACGTTAAAGTCAGGCGTCAAAGCAGACAGATAATTGCAGCCCAAGTGTTGTGGTGGTGTCGCACCTGTTTTAGGATCTGATGGTCCATGGTGTATGTTGACGTCATGAGGCGCATGTAGCGAAAACATCTGCTTGGCCCATCCGTGTTGACGCTCCTCGGCACTCGACTCCGCCATACCGCACGAGTCAGAGTGTGCTATGAAAGTGTGGTTATTCAAACGTGTCGCGAAACCTGCTAGGCGGCCTTCATTGTTCTTCTGCTTGTCATCGATGTGGCGCAGATTCTTCTGCATCCACAAAGGATTCAAATGCCAATCTCCGTTACTGTAAGATTGGATTGATTAGTTTCTAAGCTGCAGTGATCAGTCTCATGAGTGTCTATTTGAAAGGATCACATGACTTACCCTGTCACCTCCAAGTGTTTTGGGTGCTCACCCCTACTTCCGCTTGCGACATCTGCAATCGCAACCGCTGTCGTTGTGTCAGTTTCATCGTCATCATCATCGTCATCATCATCATCATCATCATCATTGTCATCGTCGGGAGCTGTTGTCGTCGTGGAGCCGACAACGACTCCGGTTTTATTGTTGACAACACTGTTTTGAGGATTCGAGTTTGTACTAGCAGATGAACACAGAACTGATGTTACGACCAATGTAGCAGCAAACAAGAGCCAAAGTCTGAATGTAGATTTTGCAGACATCTGGTGGGCTACTTCGGGCTTGGATTCTGAACAATTAGCACTTCCAACTAAAATGAAAAGATCCTAACTCAATTGAAATCTCTCAAGACTGAAAAAGAACACAGAGCTCGACAAGTCTAGGTCTAGCGTAACTTGATAGCACCCTCATTACTCCACGGAATAAACTTCCTACCTTACACGAGACCTGTTGCCAAGGCGCCAATAACTGTTCTCGACGATTTCATGGATTGATCGCAGGGTCTCTGCCATCGGCCAGTTTGCTTCGCGACGAGAGATTTTGTCAGGCCACTGGGTCCCAGGTACAAACTCATAGTCAAATTACTGGATTAAAAGTTCCCACTCGTAAGACAAAATGAAGAGTCTTTTTGTGGTGGCAGATAACATAAGACTTACATCGAATGTCTTCTAATTATGCTGGTCAGAATTGTGACATAAAGGAAGGGGAATAAATCTCAACAAATCACGTCTACGATAAAAATGAGTGTACATCGACACGCACCATCGCCCAATACAGTCTTTTTAACTGCATCAACGCTAGTATCAGGTTCTATATATTTGCATGAAGACATCGGTCGGCTGGGGCGCGTCACCTTCTTCTCCCTGCAGCTGGTATATTGAGCGAATCTATGATTGTTTGTGCTCTCTCATCTTTGTAGCAATCAAAACTCTCTCTCTCGCCCAAGTTGAGCGGTACTTTCTTTAACCGCTCGAGTTCATCTCTATAGGGAGCTAAACGAAGGGCGCGTATCTCCTCTGTACATTCGCTTTCTTCCCGGCTCATTACAAGGTAAGCAAGGTGGTTGTCCCCGCACCTGATCGGTGCGCCAGTATCATGCAATCTTCCGCATATCCTGCCCTTCCCTCCAGAGAATTTGAACCTACAAACATTCTCCTCCTCATCATCACCCCCGCACCCTAGAGGTATCACTGAAGCCTCTTGTAGGAATCTTTTACCATCTGTTCCATTGAATGGCTTCTTGTCCGTGGTGTAGTGATACATCAGGCAGCCGTGTGATTCTAGTGGATTATTTTCCCTCATTATTATTGGTTCTCTCAACACGGGGTGTTTCCTGAATAGCTGAGTATGTCTTCCGCAAGGTTCTGGACTCCTGTGACCATATTGGTAAACGTTGAAGTCAGGCGTCAAAGCAGATAGATAATTGCAGCCCAGGTGTTGCGCCGGTGTGACGTTAGTCTTGGGATCTGTAGGCCCATAGTGTATATCGATTTCGTGAGGCGGATGCAGCGAGAACATCTGCTTGGCCCATCCGTGCTGGCGCTCCTCGGCACTCGACTCCGCCATACCGCACGAGTCAGAGTGTGCTATGAAAGTGTGGTTATTCAAACGTGTCGCGAAACCTGCTAGGCGGCCTTCATTGTTCTTCTGCTTGTCATCGATGTGGCGCAGATTCTTCTGTAGCCACAAAGGATTCACATGCCAATCTCCGTTACTGTACGAATGATATGATTAGTTTGTGTAGATGAAAGTCGATAATCTTATGTATTGATTGAGAGATACTTCATGACTCACCCCTCCCGTAATCCCATCCATAATGGGTACTCTCCTCGAACTCTACTCTCGACATCTGTAGCGTCGATCTCTTCCAGTATTTCTTTTTCTCTAGCGTCATCATCTTCATCATCATCATCGTAGGTGGCTGGTGTCGGTTCCAAAGTGTCGATTTCAGATGGAATGTTGTCATCGCTGTCTTCAGGACGCAGGTAAGTGCTAGCAGCAGAGCACAGAACTGCTGATACAAGCAATACAGCAGCCAATGACAGCCCAAACCGCGTTATGGATTTTGCGTTCATTTTGTTAGCTACTCGAAAATTTAGATTCTGAACAAATAATAGTTCGGGATCTGGGAAGATCCCGAACTAAACTGAGATTTCAAATGAAAAGGAACCACGGATGCCACCAGAGCTCGACAAGTTGAGGTGTAGCGTAACCTGATAGCCTGATCGATTGCTCTCACTTATAGATATTCTACAGAAGCGAGACTTGTTGCCTCTTCTCTGATACACGATAATCTCATTGTCCGCAGAGTCTACACGATTGACCAACTATTTCTATTAGGTCGTTCGAACCCAGACAAGGAGCCCTCGTCAAAATTTGAGCTGACATGTGATACCGAGGTGCCCCTACTCAAATCAGAGTCACGTCATACAACACTGCTATGAAAGGTTCGCTTGGAAGATCAAGTGAGCAAATCTTGCAAGATTTCTAATCATAAGATCCAGATTCATGATTCTAGAGCTCGACAAGCCGGTCTGTGGCCTAATCTGAAAGCTGTCTTGATTGCTCTCGCATCTCACGTCAAGAGGATATTTGCCATCTGGATTCTTCAAAGCAGTGGGATCAGGTACAGAGTCCATTGAAAACTTGTGCGCAGTCTTTGCCGCTATGCGTCGGTAGCCAGTAATGTCTAGCGAGTTTGTAGCAGCTATTCGCCTTCGGCGCCTGTTCAATATTAGAGAAGCATATATTCATCGCAGGTCTTGGCGCAAGACAGGGTTCGAGTGATCGACGCAACAGTTTAAAGTGGCAGATTCATAACATCACTTATAAGTCAGCGTGCCAACAGATGGTCACCCTACGCAAGAGTCAGGAGGCGTGCGGACGCATAGTCTGTAACCCCGGAGGTGACTATACTGTTATCAAAGTTTAACAAGTTGAGGTCAAGCCTAAACTGAAACCTTTCTTGCTAGTTTTAGCCTAAGAAACTCAAGCGTCACAATGTCCGATGGGATTGATGGTGGATTGATGGATCACTGCCTCTTGCTGTTAGCGCAATGGAGAGTTTGAGGTTGAGTTTTGGCGCGCGCACGCGCACGCTCACTTCAATGAAGGCGAAAAAACCCCACCTCAGGATGGCATCGCTTCAGACACGAGCGGGCCGCAGGGTCAACCACTCTGCTCGTGCTCGAATAATAATGCGTGGGAGCTCGTTTTCTTAAACGAGTATAACCAATATTATCAAACACCAGAACACTTTACCATCCGCCTCTAATCACGGCTATCTTCTCTCTGACTCTATTCTGCCATGTCCTATCCGACTCCCAATCAGGGTCCAAATCATGGCACCAACAACCCGGAGTCTCAACAAAATCAACAATACACCTCGCGTCGAAGACTTGTCGACCGAATCTGTCCACCAAAAGCGTATGAAATAGCTCCTGAAATAAAAGCTTACCAAGAGATGCTCGATTTTGAAAGAAGGTTAGATTTCAACATCTCCAGGAAAACACTCGATATTCAGGAGTCACTGAAAAGACCGGCCAGGATCAAGAAAACTTTGCGAGTATCCATCACGAATCTATTCTATCAACAACAGGATACCGGTGCTCCAGCTTGGGAAGTTAGAATAGAAGGTGGGCTAACCGATGAGCTTGCAGTTCGCAGGAGGAAGTTTTCTTCATTCTTCAAGAGCTTGGTTATTGAGCTTGACCCCGCGATTTATGGTCCCGACAACCATCTCGTCGAATGGCATCGCACCGCGACCACGGCCGAAACCGACGGCTTTCAAGTAAGACGTCAAGGCGACTTGCCTGTGAAATGTACCATCCTGCTTCAACTCAAGAACACGCCCCCTCACTTCAAGATCAATGAAAAACTTGCAAGGATAGTTGGCAAGCAGAATGAAACTAGACAATTTGTCATTTTTGCCTTGTGGCAATACATTAAGAACAACGCTCTACAGGACCCCATTGATAGAGAGTTCATCAACAATGATGACTACTTACGACGAGTATTCGACTGCAGGCGCATGAAATTCTCAGAGATACCATTGAAACTAGATCGTCTTCTAGCTCCCGCTGATCCGATAGTCATCAATCATATGATAGTTCGTGGCAACGGTGATTCCCAACGCGCTATATTCCACTTTGAAGTAGAAATAGAAGATACTATCGACTTGAAAGTACTCAATCACGACACAACAGAAATCAAGCAGTTGGACGAGAGAGTATTTAGCATCGTGGCCGATATCAAGCGCTCAGTCTCGAACTATGACTTTTTCTCGGAGTTCTCGAATGACCCGCAACAGTCGATCAATAAGTGGTTGACATCACAACTCAGCGATCTCAAACTGATGACAGACCAAGTTGGTGACGCAGATGAAGAGCGAAAAGCGGATTACTACCAACAACCATGGATGCAAGAAGCCGTCAGTAGGTATTTCTATAGAAAAATACAAGAAAGAAGAAATGAACTCGAGATGGCCCTGACAATGAATCGTCGCTGATCATCACCAGCTCTAGAGTTGATAGTCTAATTGAGCCGTATTTTTTAATGGTTTATTGAACTATCAAGACGCGTCATCTGAGAGTAAATATTCTGTTGACACTCATTTGGTGAATATTGATATCTTAGATTCGACTTAAGCTTAATAGATGGTCTATAATTTATTGTCCTATAAATTAAAAAAATTCATTAGCTGGGTTGATATAGAGATTTAAATCTTTCTCTTTGGGTAGCATTCCAACCAGCCCAGCATTCGTCACAGACACACACGTTCAAATCTTTTGCGAATTTCTTAATCCACGAACGACGCTCACTGATGTTGATGTGAAATTTCGATCTTCTATTGTTTCTCCTGTCCAACTTTTGTTCGAGATATTTCAGTATCTCCCAGTAGTATTGAGCTGTTACCATAGTCTGAGTGACTGCAGTCAGGGTTTGCACAACTTCAAGGATAGTCTCAATGCAAGTCTTTTGATCATAGGAGACGTGTTTCATTAGATCTCTTGTCTGTTTCATACATCTGTCAAGACATTCGTTATAGATTGGCATTAGAATACAATCTCGATCCACATGATTCTCAGGTAATTGAATGAGTTCAAAAAACTTCATGATCTCAATGAGTAGTATATGCAATATGTATGGATCAGTAATTTTCTTGATGATGCTTTGGCTAAACTTGTACAAGCAATCGCGGCCGAGTGATTTAGATATACCTAATAGCCACAGGATCTCGTCTAGTCTTTTTGGATTGTGTTTGCTCACAATATGTGGCGGCGGTTTGAGTGAATACAATGCCTTGATGCCGACTCTGTAAGCGGCACGAACATAGTCACTGTTCTTGTAAACCGGTGTATCAGGTGTCAAAATGAAGTCAGCCCTTGCATAGACATCCCAGGGCGGTGGAATGATCACACGTGAGTCCACCTTCATAACTCCATCCACCTGGGGTTGTCCCGAAGTTGCCAGCCAATCTGACGCTCCAAGATCTTCATTTGGAGCGAGATCGTCCAGTTGATAAAAATTCTTATTCGTGGAATCTCTCTCACTGTAAATGAACTTGAGATAGAGTCCGTGCCAAGCTCGCGCGGTCGCGAAGAGGACATCGGCACAAACCCGTTCGTTCTCTGCTATCTGTTCAATTTCGCTGCAAGCTTCCTCGATCATCTCTGTCGTTTGCTCCTTACATTGTTCCAAGATCCTTGTTACGACGCTGGAATCGAGATGATTTGCGTACTTCAGACAGGACTTGGCCATTTCCGCTGCGATTCGTTTGTTCTCTGGATCATTTGAGGACCCGGCTTTGTCAGCGATTGATGCGGCTTCAACAGGTGTGAGGTAGCCATCCCAGTTCTCAGATAGATATTTAATAGCTGGTAAACCTATCTCAAGCGCCTGATCGTGTATAAATGATGCACGGCCGTTGTACGTTCTTTGCATCCAGTTTGAGGATGCTCGATTCTGTAAACCGACGGCATAGAGAGCTATGCGCAGAGTACACATGTGAAGCTTTCTATGTATGCCTCTACAGCCATTTTGTGCGACTACTTGAGGTCTAAATAGATGTGCTGTTGTGCTACTTCCCCCAGCTTTATCAAAAACCGTTTTCGCAAGCTCAAAGATAAAATGCGCAGCTGCTTCCGACGGTTGATTTGCATCAACAGCGTTGAGATTTTTTTTGCTGCAGTTTGGTGACTTGTCGGTTGTGATGATGGGCGCCTCTATGAGATCCTTGTCTAAAAGGTGCTTGAGTATGGCATCGAGTTTTTCTTGATCATCCTTGTAATGGAGTATCAGAGCTAATGCAAGATCGCCACGTTGGCGACGAATTCCTTCGCATAAGAGTGGATGGTCCAATTCTGAGACATTGACTTTCACACCTAGAGCACTCAATGCAGACTGATATCCGAGCGTAGCATCATTCGGAGACCTAGAATGACGTGTCAAGACCAACGCTTCAAATATATAACTACCGAGGATCAGAGTTGTGAGAGCATCTGGGAGGCTGTCGGGATCAGCTGACGCAATGCTAGCGGCCTTTTCCCGCAACAAGCTTAACTCTGAATCATGCAGAACTATACTTTTGAGTAATGTGACAAGCTCCTGCTTTTGATTGATCAATCTTACCTCGAGAGGACGCGTCGCTGCTGGAGCTCGTTTCAATTCGATGCCAAACATCAATAATTTGAATATAAGACTATGATTCTCTTGATCATCCATCAGTACGTTTGAGAGGAAGTTAACTTTAGAGAGTGTCTCCGAAGATACAATGCTCATTTGGTTGTCAAGACTGCCTTTCTTTTTTCTTCGTCGCGGTAAGGTGTAGAGTTGTCGAAGAGTAGGATAGTTACGCTGGCTGAGTATCTCATGGACGAGTTTACGAGCGATCGTTCGAGCTTCTTCGAGGTGACCGTGCGCGTGTAAGCCCTCGACTTTCGCATACATCGTCTCGAGAGGATCAGATAATCTTCTCAGGTTCACTTTGATCAAATCCTCGATACTTTCAGGTTTGTTACTTTTCTGAGGGCTATCTGATTGTTTATCCATGAAATAGACTTGTAAGTCATTGTCAACTTCATTGATATTTTGGTCTCTGTCAGGAGAACGATCTCGACTCTCGATAGCTTCGTTCATCGGATCCCGACCGGAAACACGATCTGGAGATTCTTCGGCTTGATGCTGAGGACCAACAAAAAGATCTTCTAACCCCCCATCAACCAGTTCATTGGGGCCCACATTTTTGGGACTGAGTTCGTGACCAATGATACAATTGTTCTCGACATTAGCGTCGTTTCGTTGCTCATGATTTATAGTTCTTTCGACGGATGTTGTAGGCTGAAGCTCAGTAGGATTTTGTTTTGCTGCTTTGGACTTCCGTTTGCGTCTTTTAGTTTGCCTCGTCGGCTTGTCAGATGACGATTTCTCAAAAGTATTTGTTCGTAGAAGGGTTGACTGCTTTTCATCCCAATCTGACCAATCTACATGACAACCCTCCATGGCTGATTTGAACCCAGGAAAGATTTCTAGCAAGTTTCTTTTGCTCGCCCTAACATTTGATGTATAGCCATTATCGGTGATTGAACTGTGTCGTTTGAGTATCGTTAAGTGCCAGTTATGAAACTTCTTCAATAAAGATTGACGCTGCAAGCTGTTAGAGCCCGGGTTAAGAGCAGCTAAACGCCATAAATGGACGATTTCATCGCAGAAGTTGCTGCAGGAATACTGTGATGTACATTGAGAGTTTTTAGTATTGGCGAAATGTATCGATGATCCAGAATGCATTGAGACTTTGGTCTCAAACCACCATGTGACGATCTTTTCAGACTTCATGACCTCTTCGGTCATGATTTCCAATAGAAGGAACAAGTTCGGATCACGTCTCCTCATCATTTCGCCAACTATGGATATAAGGTTCCATATACCTTCGGGTTCTTTGCCTCTGATAGGTCTAAGTAGCTGAGAATACTCAGAAGTAGCGGGTGGGGCTGTCACGTGTAATGATTGTATGTCGCTGCATATTGTCGGCTGGGCTGTACACTGCTTCTGCAATATCCTGTGGATATCCATGCTCAAATGTGTGTAGTCTAGACACCAGCTAGTCTGCTCGTAGATGGTAGCACCAGCAGTGGGATCAGGTGCTGCCGGATTTTTATTAATAGTGGCTTCATCACCGGAGAGAAGTTCGTCCAAAAGTTTTTGCGCAACTGGAAGAATTTGTTGGGGCAATTCATTGATGAGATACTGAGCAAATTTTTGTAGTTGATTCTTCTCCAATCTTTGTAGCGATTCAGAAACAGGTGCACGTAACCTAACTTCTTGCGGCTGCCTTATCCGTTGTAGACAGACGGCGACAACATGCTGACACCAAAAAGTGGAAGTCATACAAGTGCAACTACACGAAGTTATTCTGCGACGGTCAAAGGTCATAGCCACTCTAAAAGATTCAAAGTTTTCATTGTCGCCCATGAATTGGACATTGGCACTCAGATGGAATCCGACCTGCAAGATATCTCGGACAGCATTCTGATTTATCAACTGCTCAGCTGTGTAGAAGTAGTCTGGGTTTCCGTTTGCTAGACAAGTGTATAGCCTAACATCTTCTTCGTCTTGTGGGAAACTCCAAAACGCGATTCTACATTGCATCGGCTCGGGTACGGGTGGCTCAAAATGCTCTACCAGACCGAATGGTAAGTGACATGCTACTTTCTGGGCAGCCAACTCGGTGAGTGATAAAATTGTGCCTTCGTTGCAAAGTTTGACTTGTTCCTTGTAAGTGCGTGACCTAACGCGAGTATTCAGACCGTATGGACCATAGGTTGGACCATACGGGGAGACGGACATCCTGGGAACACGGTAATGGTTGATGTGGACATCGACATCTGGATCTCCAGGAATAGAGATAAACTCCGACTCATCTGAGTCCTCATCGTTGAAGTCTAAATTCATTTTGTGATCATGGTTTATACACTTTGTTTTGCAAAAATTAAATCTCTGATAAATAGAAGGACCAATTGGTGTTCGTCCACCTCTTTTTCCCCTCTTTTAACGACAGCCTGCGCACTCTTTCATTGTGCGATCCCCAGGTTTTGGGCGTGCAGCGGGCTATCGCGGGCTACGCTCAAGCAACAAGGCGGTCTGCGGGCGAGTGGTGGGAGCAGCAGGACAACGGGGGCAATATAACGGTAGCCAGACGCGAGCACCATTACCCGGGTGCAGCGGGAAAGTAGGTGGGATGATGTGCGTGAGAGGGCGGGAGAGGGATTGAGACAGCGGGATAATGAGAGCTGGCCAGCAGGATGAAAGGCCAAATCAAAACACAGCTCCACCCCAAGCAACGCCGCGGGTCAGCCGAGTAATGTATCACTATTCGGCCCTTTGCTAAACGCTCTTCTAGACAATGGTATTCTTGTTGAGGTATATCAGTCTTTAGTTTTTATCTATTAAGTAGTTGTGTAACGATAGGAACTGTGACACCGCCCAGAGTTTGGTTGCGAAAACTCTTGACCGCAACCTCCCTGGGCGTCTGCCATGGGCCAGGGCCTTCGATAACTAGAGATAAACTTGAACTTGAACGTCGGAACAGAATAGTTTGAACTGCACTTAATCGAAGTTAGACGATAGGAGGGGTTTTTTACCAGTCATGTGAGATAGTGAATCTTGGAGAAAATTATCGCGGAAACTTTTGGGGCAAACAGAGATTTGGGCGGACCTATCCTCTCTGCCGACAATATTCTGACTAACGAATTTGTTTCACACTCTTGGAAAAGCAGCGTGATACAGTTTGAAAACTTATGATTATATGTTGATTCAATGATCTTGTCAATATTTAACTTTGGAGCTCAGTATCATATAGTCTGACTCGTTTTTAGCGGGTGAAGATTTGTCGACAACAAACTTCAGTTTGTTGTAGAATTGAAGGCCTTGATGATTGGTACGGAAGGAAGTCAACATCATTTTATCCATCTTGAACTCTACGGCAAAAATTCGCGCCATCCTCATCAGTTCTTCTCCCAATCCTTGTCGTTGGAAGCTACCATGAACGTGCAACTCGTATACATATAGAGCACTCTCACTTTTATTGGCTCCAGTTTCGAACCGGAAGCACATGAAAGCAATGAGCTCATCCTCAACTATGTCATTAGCTTTATCTAACTCCTCAGGCAGCCTATTGAATATAACGTTTTCTATGGGGTCGCCTATTGATCTTTTGAAAACCAAAATTATCTTGGTTCGGGGGTGTTTCCATTCGGCTAATTTAGATTCTTCATTCCAACCCCAACTCGACTTTTCGTAGGCCTCTCGCATCAGACTCTCGAAGAGGAGCATCATTCTCTGATAATTTTTATCATCTACTTTATTGGAGTCCAGCACGTAGAAGTTGTAGTCCTTGTGATTACTTTTCAGCTTGATACGTGAGGTTAGATCCTGACATTCGTTCGCCAATTTGAGCCGAAGCTTTGCCGGCATTTTATTTCCAGCCACTTGAGTTGTTTTTACGGGCATCTTCATGTTTAATGATGGCACTCTGTTCCAAGAGTATTGAGATACACTTTCTAAGAGCTGTCTGTACGATTTTTTTCTATGAGGTAAAGCTATAATCTGTTTATTGAAACACTCACAAGTCGAAATTCATTTCAAATACCCAACTGACGAGAGCGCGCGCACCTGGGGCGTGCATCTGTTGCTGATAATCACTAAGCCAGGGAACGAGCCTTGACTCACAATCTCACTAGAACAAGCAACATAAATTGATAGAATCGGTTTTGTCATTTGTCGCAGATCTAGAAGCAATGAGAACATCCACTTATGTTATCGAACTGAGTCCGCCCGAGAGTCTTGGGGGCCTTTCTCGAGCCTACTCTAGAGTAAAAGATCTACTGGATCACTCTAGATTTGTGAGTTTAACTAGCAAACCCTTGAATCAGCACATCACAGGGTTTGATCTGAGCTATCGATATGCGAGCTATCTGCTCAACGAGGATCCTACTCTTCAGATCCTCTTCCATCTGACCTGTTTCGACCTTGATAAGATTAATATAGCGTCCAGGCTCGGACTCTTGAAATCGCTTGGAATAACGAGTATACTCGTAATCTCTGGCGACGGATACGAACCAACGGGAGATTCCGAAGCCGACCAGATATACTACAAGAACTCGCACGAGCTTGTTGCTTCTATACTCAAGAATTACAACTGGTTCAGTCAGGTGGCTATCGCTTGTTATCCTGGCGGAAACGGAGTAATATCCACATGCAATAGAGGTGAAATCGAACGCTTATCGAAGGTTTTGCAACTGGGGATCAAGGATCTCTACACACAGTGTATATCAGATCCCGAGAACTTACTCGACTTTGTATCATGCCTAGAAGAGAGATTTCCCCACGTTAGAGTGACACCGAGTATAGGTTTTTACGAAAATCCCACAGACCTTGTTAGGATATCTAGACTGACCAGAGTAACAAGAACTTCGCTGAACCACATCAAGTCGAGACTGGAAACAGTCGACGAAGAAGCTTCAGCTGAGTTGGCTTACGTCATCATCAGAGACTTGGTTGTTCAAATAGCCAATCTATTGATACCCAAGGGCGGAAAATTCAAAACACTAACCTTCAACCTTTGTCCGTTCGGAAAATATGACATGGTACTAAGGCTGTTGCGCGATGAATCTACATATTGAACTATCTTGTGAGCTTAACTTATCGATGAACGACGCACGCACGTGTAACCAAAAAGATAGTTTTATGACAGCTGAAGTAATAGAAACACAAGTCCACCTGCAGCTGTTTTGAATCCTGATTAACACTCTGTACATCTCAGATTCATAATGTCAGATACAGAACGAATCGAGACATTGAAAAGAATACTATTTGAACTGCAAGATCAAAGAAAGAAGATAGAGGATGAGTTGGTGATGCATAAGGTTGTTTTGCAGACCAACAAAGTTGGCATGAACGATAGTCTCACGGATAGAGAAGACTTTCCCCGCAATGACATTGATGTTTACGCTGTCAGACACGCCCGTTCAGAAATTATAAGACTTGAGAATGATGCTAAAAGTATTATCAATGACATGCAGACCTACCTAGAAGAGTTACATTCGTTGACCAAACAAGGCGGCAATACAAACTAGGCGCAGGTAGATATGACTCTGTTTGATAAATTGAATTGAATTAGCCTCAAAAACAAGTCATCTTCGGACGGTTATTATATAGAGAAAGTATGTCAGAGATAAAGTTACGTATTTATGAGGAAAACAGTGAGAAGAAATCTGTTGATTTAACCTTTACACAATCAGGCATTCCCAACTTGGTGAGAGAGTTGAATCAGCATAAAGACCTCAACGATATCGTATTCGTGACAGGCAATGAAAACAAAGTGACTGAACTGAGACAATGTTTGAATTTGGATAATGTAAGAGTGTCCTGCATGGATACATCACTTGACATGCTTGAGATCCAGCACTCCGACCCTATCGAGATAGTCTTGGACAAATGTAGACGAGCTTATGTTGAGGTCAATGCGGACAGAAATCAACCAGTTGCTGTGTTAGTTGAAGACACATGTCTGAACTTCAAAGCTCTGGGTGGGATGCCAGGCCCGTATATCAAATGTGAGTACCACATGTTAGCTGGATTCAGTCCATTATCAGAGTTCTATCGGGTATCACAAAAGCCCACCCGTTTTCTACGGAAACCCGATATATAGTATGTGGCGGAAAGTAAACTTAACTCTATGATCTACAGTGAGTTGTTGTAGAATCAACAACTCACTGTAGAATGAATGAATGAATGAAAATATGAAGCTCCTCTTCTGATTAGGCTCTCTGAAGGATTGAAACTAACAAACGCGATGTTGTCCTGTCTGAACATAGGGTTTCTTAAGGCCATGAAACCAGCAGGACTGTATCGAATGCTCACTGGCTTTGAGGACAAATCAGCTCAAGCTATCTGTATCTACGCTCTGATGTTTAATAGCTATACGACACTGACAATCAGCGGCGTTGTGGAGGGTGAGATTGTCGAGCCCAAAGGTCGGTTGGGTTGGGGCTGGGATAGTGTTTTCCGCGAGAATCGCACGGGCTTAACTTTCGGCGAGATGGACACAGCGATGAAGTCAAAGTTCAGCCATCGTGCGAGCGCTGTCGATGCTTTGAAAGATTTCCTCCAACAACTTTCAAGCGTTTCGATTTAGCGCGACCTCTCGCACGGCATCGAAGATGGACAATAATTAAGAGGACATCGCGAAGGGGTTCGGTTGAAAGATGAAAGAGGCACTGTTAGTTCGGGATCAACAAATCTCGCCTGCACGGGAATTGGGAAACTTCCTTCGGATTTCATGTGTTCCACCGATCACCGGTGCCTCTCACGAGTACTTTCCAAGGGGCATCGCCACAGGCGTCGCCCACTCACAAGTCCCTGCACTTGAATCTGAGTGTCCGGACGCCGGACCGCCGGATTTTCTGTCCCTTTCAATAGGCCCCTTGCGCCCTGTAGGATTGGTCATACATCATTTAATCACTGTTTGAGGTCGCGCCGGAGGCCTATCCAATTTGGTTCTCCCTGAGCCGATACCGGCTCATCCTCGTATGGAAAAGCTGATGAAAATGAAAGCGCGAGCTTTAGTAACACTTTCCCTGCGTGAGCCCAGATTCTTCATTCCAATCCGCTCGCTTTGCTAGACGACGCGTTCGATGGCGCCGCCTTAAGCCTCGGGCGGAGCTACACCTCGCTACCTTGTCCCTTGCACCCCTTTTGCCACGCTATCCTCAGTCATGCCTCTCAACTGTTGTTTACTCGCCGCCATGTTGACCCAGACGGTCGGGCAACCGACGACGACCCCGCCACCACCGGCGCCACAAGCATCACCGGCTCTGCACACGTGCCTAGAAAGAGAGTCGTCGAGGGGGTGGCTTCAGTTACGAAGGGGGCAACAAGGGAACTCACGTGACAATTGTTTCTCTCGACGACTCTTGAACAGCGCCTCCAGTCCGGCGCTTCAATCGCACCTGACCTTTAGAAAGTTGGATGGTACCGCCAACGATCGGATAACTTGGCCGCACTGTGCTAAGGACTCTAGGGAAAACATCATCTTGGTGTTCTCTCCAGCCTGTGCTCAATTGTTCCAGCCTAGGAAAGAACGGGCTGAGGACAGGCCGCCCTTAACCGACTCAGATACTGCCTCGGCCCAAAATAAGTAACAACAAACAAGCCTTACCACGCCTGGAGGTTGCAACTGGAACGGATGGCCGTACCGCCTAGATTAGGCCGTGCGATTAGACCCATTTAGAGCTCGGCACTTTCGCCATCGGCTAGACGAAATTTACGTACACTATATATTATCCATGAACCAAGACACCGATCGACTGTAGTCAGGACATATAATCACTTCCCATCAGTAGCTCACAAAGAGATAGTTGCGTCCATCTGAAACAGGCAACAATAGATGGTCATCAAGTCTCCGCGCTACCGTTACACGCTATGGCCAAGCCGAAGATCTACAGGTGTCGGCATTGCGGACACGAAACTCGCGAGAAAGCCGAGAGCTGGCAGCACATCAAGATACATGTAGACCCCAAACGACTGCTCTCCTGTGACGCGTGTCAATTCGTGACTGAATACAAGCATCACCTGGAGTACCACCAACGGAACCATGCCGGTGTGAAGCCATTCAGGTGTGACCGATGTGATTACCAGTGTGTCAACATGTCAATGCTCAAGAGTCATTTGAAAAGCCACTCCTCGTTGTGTCCTTACCAGTGTGGTGTGTGCAAGTATGCCACCAAATACGCACACAGCCTGCGGATGCATCTCAGGAAGTACAACCACCACCACTTAGAGGGTGAAGAAAAATCCCAACCTGGTGATGTCAAGAGAAATTCCGTCGAGGAAACAAGGGCCGAAAATAACAACAGTCACCAGCACATGTTACACATCACTAACAATACTAGCAACAATACTAGCTGCAGTCAACTGCCTGGAGCGTCCAAAGCTCACAATGTAGATTGCAAAGACATCAAGGAAAGCATCGACAGCGGTGCAACCTTGAGTCTCCCTTCTTCGACATCGATGGAAGCGGTGTCAACTACCTGTTCAAGATTTTTCTTAGTCAGCCCACCATCTGCGGTCACATCTCACATTCACGACTACTCACTGTTGTCGACTGTTTCCTCCTCGACCTCTTCTTCGTCGTCCTCATCCTCGTCGTCATCATCAACGTATGGACAAACATTGGTGCAACAGCCCATGATATTGGACCTTAGGATAGATTCCAAGTTGCACGCCATTAGGACATAGTCTGAGATGTCGAATGACTGCAAGCGAATGCAGCAGTTGATCATCAAATCAGATGCACAACTCGTACATGCTCAATTTCAATTTAACGTCGTTGACGTTTGTAGTCGAGCCGAGTTACTTTGAGCTCAATAAATTGCAACTCATCCAGCTGCCAGTGCCAACCGATTATATAGCCGCATCCATACCTCCTGAACTCTACTCTAATCCAGGAGTTGTTTGCATCTGGAGCAGAGTTCCCACTTCTGCACCAGACTAACGGGGTCGCTGGTGCGTCTAATGAACCCAAACTTCCTCCTCACCTTAGACACACAGCCCCCGAGGATTCATCCTCACGAGACACTCGAAGTCTCTTGAGAGTCCGAGACTCTGTCTAGTGAAGCGAAGATGTTAAGAAAGTGACAAATTGTTTGCGCCTTACTTTGTTCGCTCGCAGATCAGAAGCAGTGGCCATCCGGCCTCAGTCAGGAGCCCCTCCACGGTGATGGCAAGTGAGTCTGGTTAGTCGATAGTCCGTAGTTCGCCTACGGCTCGCGAGAGACGTAAACAACACCACCAGACTGGCTTGTCAAGCTAACGACTCTCGCGCAATGCGCACATCACCCATCAGTCGTTCGAGAGCACTCACCCGCATGCTGTTGTTTGTCTGCAGTTGGCCTTCATCAGTCGTTAGGCGCGCGCCTGTGATAGGGGGTCCCGCTTACTTCCGCCACTGCGTGTCGTGCGTATTAGTCGGGCTAGACATCGGTCCAAACGATCAGTGACAAGACGCCATCAGAGGCACCTGGAAAGGGAACAACAGCAGCGGTGCACTTGTGCGCGAGGCCAGCTGCTTTAGCTCGACCACGGGCACGTAGTTATTGTCCGAATGGTCGAGGGGCTAACATTAAGCCGAGCGATGGTCGCGTGCAACGGTCGTCGGCACCTCCCGCGTCTCGCTGGCATCGTGATGGCAATGGTCGACTATGTGGACTACAACAGCAACGACTACTTCCACCTTGACTGTCATCGTCGTTGTCGTCGTCGTGGTCGGCGTTGTCCAAAGAGTGACGCAAAGGATCACGACCGCGACCACGAGCATAGAGACCGTTGGCCGCCGGTCTCTTAGGCGGATTCGCTTGCCTCCACTGTATGCAGTGTTCTGGCTTCGATGACCGAGACTCTGCCACGACGACGGCCTCACTCGGGCGAGCAGCGCCAGCAGCAGCCCGGACTGCCGCGCGTCAAGTTCATTGAACGCGTGACGAGTACAGGCAAAGCTGCGCGCGAAGCGGCGCGCTCGCAGCCTGCGTGTGTCTCTCTCTCTCTCTCTCCCTCTCTGTGTCTGCGCCTAGTTGTGGGCGGGCAACAGAATAAAGAGCAGCCAACAATAACAAAACAGTACGGGCCAGCGGCTGAGCCAGTTGGCGAGCGAGCGCAGGACTCGCTGCGATCAAGCAAACTTTGCCTCGCTAAAGAACCGAGCCAAGCCAGCACAACTTCTTTACCCTCTCGGAAGCCACCCTCACAGGTCCAACCTGATCCCCCCGACATCCTCAACAATTCTCACCCATCCAACCAGAAGAGGCCAACAAATCGAGGCGACATTGACGATCAGTTATGGTGACCATCGCTTTCATGACACCCATCATGTCGAGCGCAGCCGTCTCGAACCAGCGCCTGCGCTAGGCCAAAACACTGGTCTCTGATTGACCAGGGAGTTTTGCTAGATACCAACTTCGTCATCCGGAGTGTACTAGCCTCTACCGACGAATAGATTGGCAGTCGCCAGGATCAAAGACGCTAATAGAAACCCGAACCTCATCTTAATCCACTGTGACAGAATGGCATGAGCATTCGGTGCTCCGTAGCATTCAAACAACCAAAACACAGTCGACCTTATCACATTTGATTTTTTATCACAACTAGCTTGAGGACACAATATATCATACAGTGTCGCACTTAACCATTTTGGAGAGGAACTGAATCTCAACATGTTTAAAAGTAAGACCAGTAGGACGGGCAAACTCTTGCGCCATCTCCAACTACGCGGCCGCATACAGGATAACGAGGCAGAGTCGGAGCCTGAGGCACCGCGCCAAGATTACCTGGCGCCTGGTTGTCATCGTACCTACAGTTGTATCCACTGTCGTGCTCATTTGGCTGACCACGATGAGCTCGTCTCGAAACTGTTTCAGGGTAACCACGGTCGAGCTTATTTGTTCAACAAAGTTGTCAATGTAGGCTGCAAACAGGCTGTGGAACGCGAACTTCTCACAGGACTCCATGCTGTCTCGGATATTTATTGTGATTGTTGCGAAACGACTTTAGGCTGGAAGTATGAGCAAGCCTACGTGGCGAGTCAAAAGTACAAAGAAGGTAAATACATCATAGAGCTGGTCCACATGCTCAAAGAGAACCACTGGGACTTGACATCGTACAACAGTGAGCAGCTGCTGTCGAGCACCACCAAAGAGAACGATCAAGAAGATAGCTCTACACTGGTCGATGAATGCGGAACGCGCCTCAAGTCGAACAGGCGTAGACCGGCGGACTTATACTTAACGCTTGCTGCCAGTATTGATCTGGAACTGGTCGGCAAATCAGCCCAGCAGGTGGATACCTGCGTGGGTGCAACAACCTCAGCAACTAGGCAATCTAATCGAATTGACAAGAACAACGGTACCACGAAACCGTTGGGCGTACAGTAATGATAATAAACTTTACATAGCTCATCAACTCATGAGCTACTCAACTTCTTCCACCATCTTGATATTGATAACACACCGACTGACAAAGAGATCGCGACAGGGTATTCTGTTCAATTTCACGCCTCACTAAAGAATCCCCTACTATACTCATGAGAGAAATGATTGAATTTGATTCTCCAGATTGGAGTTCTATATTTGGGGCATTGTAAGAAGCGTGATCAATGTTATCTCACCAATCATTCCAGCGGACATAGCTATGTTCCGGGAGGGCAGCTGACTGGGCCTTATCTTCATTGAGCCTGCTGCTAAAACTATCATGCATATTTGTCGCCTCGATATGATGCTGAGAGTTGACATCCCTGGCATAGATATCTTTGAGTACGGAAGCGGCCCATAACTGGACGTGGATGTCCGGTATCTTTCCAGCTAGTTTCATAGCCGGAGATACCATATTCAAACTCTCACGCGGCAACTCTGAGTTGTTGAATATTTTGCCTAATAGAACGAGTGAACATGAAGTCACTCTATTGAGATCTTCACCGTTAGCCATCTTAAGAGTTTCACGCAAGTTTCGTTTGGCATCATTGAATTTCTCGTCACAGAAAGCTTTCAATCCATGGACGTAATAAGCGGCAGCCTTCAAACAGAAGGATGAAGATTCATCTAGATTCAGTTGACTTAATAGTACTTCTACTTCATGCCGTCGAACGAATCTTCTTGTGTCGTCTTGAAGGTAGCAGAGCGCTAGGTTGAGCATCGCCATGCCTCTCAGCTCGGCACCTACATCTCTGTCAGAGATAACTCTAGTAAAGTGATTTTCTGCTTCATCAATCATTGACATGGACATTGCATAAAAGCCTAATATTGTTCGAACAATACCTCGATGTTTGATCTTCAGCTTGGGGCTACCGCGGTAGCACAACTGGATCGCCTGAACTGATTGTTTTATTGCAGAGACCCGGTTTCCCATAACTAGGTGACACATGGACATGTGTTCGAGGAGCAATATGTGAAATGAATCGAGCAAATAGTCTGGTTGAGTTGATTGACTTCTTAATCGTTCGATTTGCATTAAAGCTTTTTCAGTGTACTTCTGTGCCTTGTCCAGGAAACCAGCTTGCATGGAGTGGAGCTCTGATATCAGGAAGACGAGGATACTCATGTGCTCCCTCGGCATCCAGTTGAAGTTCTCTGACATGTTTGGTGAAATGAAATTTGTGTCCTCGATGGCAAGAGAGTCGGGACCGCTGATACTGGTAAAATTGTGTATGCTCTGTTGCAATAACTTCAAACAAGGTTTCGCGCTCTTATTGTGACCCTTGCTGAGATGATGGCAATTTTGTAGCACCAGAAAGAAAACTTTCAGAGCCTCTTTTCGTGATGCATCACCTTGCCAAGCCTCTAGGAGATTACCTGCGGTTGCCATAGTGTCGACTAATTGCTGCTCGGGTCGAACTTGCTGCATATGTTGAGGCTGTTGCATTATGGAATTAGGATACTTTCTCGCAATCATCAATACCATGCTCTTGCTCAGCAAGAACAATATCCTCGTGAATGAATCATTTGTAGCACCGGCTGTTTGAGCACCGATAGATAATTGATTGTTTGCATTGGCAAATTCGCCGTCTTCTAGATTGAGGTGAGATAACTTCAGCAGGAATCTATAGTGCCAGTAGAGATTGTAGTGACCACCTCCGCTTGTCGTTGTCTCGTTGATGGCTCTAGTGAGCAGTTGTTTGGCTGATGTTCGCTGATTTTGACTTAAGTATATGTCTACTAATGATGCGACCACTCGCAATCGTATGAATGTGAGGTCGGGCGTCTGGGATTGTTCGTAAGCCTTTTCCAGATATGTTTGTGCAATATTGATATCGAATGTATACTTGTGTATCAGAGAGCCGAGGTGGTAGTTTGTTTTGGCCACAACAAAGGGCGATACTGGTAGATTCAAGATGGCATGAAGACATTGCAGACACGATTTGAGATCTGGTGGTTGCTTCGTGCGAAATTCCTCAGCAAGGTTGAGCAGAGCTTGATGACACTTGTCGACATTCATGTTGGAAGGAGTTCAACTATGATGAGTAAAAATATTGATATTGTTAACTGTTGGGCCAACAAAGTGACTATCCTGCATGGACTAATAACTGTGTCTTCGATGAGCACTCATGAATGATTATGGTGTTGTAGTGGTGGGGGGGCTTTATGTATAAACTCAGACAATGTTACCAATATATTTGACGTGTTAAGACTTCTATTCCAGTGGTGATAATATAAAGAGGTTCGAGACCAGGTTGAATGGTTTGTGTTGATGGAGAGGAGTGGTTTAAACGACGAATAATACGTCCCACTTCTCATAGAACGACTGTGGCATGAGGATTATGGGGTACATGTGATGGTGTTTTGGTGGGTGTGATAAGCCCCTGACGTGAATTGGAGCAAATTTGTCAGAGAAGCAGAGCTTCAAGATAAACCGACATTTGATGAGCTTGTGAATGGATGCAGAAGACCAAGCATAGATTGGGGGCTAATATCTGACATGAGTGATGCCAGTTTATTGGTGTCAAAATATCGAGAGGGCTTGTCGAAGTATTTCCTCAGAGACAACATGCATTCGGCAGATATTCATCTCAGTTTTGGGACATGTCGGTATTGCATCAGTATAGGGGTGCAGATGTTAGTTGATAACATTTAGAGGATTATGATGAGATAGCAATATCAAGCGGTTAGTGAGGCAAAAGATAAAGTTTGAGTTTTGGATATTCCATTTGCAGTCAACAGAAGGCATCTCGGGCAGTTTATTGCACACACTCGCAATAAGTGGAGTGGGCGCACAAGTTCTTTGCGCGCAGAGTTTACCGCGAGGGCGCCGCGACTACGGCGAGTGTGATTCGGATGACTGGGCGGCAGTGACTTGAGCTGAAAGGCACGTGAAAAACCTATCTCGTGCATACTTAACAGTTGTGGCAATTTGAAGGCTCAAACGTGCAAACATATGCAGATCAATCTCGAGAATGCGCTAGTTCGTGTCTATCGGAGGCAAGCAGCAGGGTTGTGCTAGCCGTACAATCCCGCATATTGATTAACAGACAGCTGGGCGCTAAACCGCGGCATGAAATCAATCATCAGAAAGCCCGAAACTCCTGGCTTCAGGCGGAGATGACGGGCTAGCGGTACACATGTCTAGCTTATTCGTCTGGTTGGTTCATCAAAGTACTTCGAATTGGACTCGGAAGCCGACAGAAAATCAGCGCATGGTAACAATAGAATCAAATTCCCGATATCAAAGTAGTTATTGGGGAAGGTTTGAATATTGTCAACTCATTCGGTGTGCTTTCTCCACACGATCCATTGAGCGTCGGTAGGCAACACCAACTTGCCGACTGAGATCATCATGACGTCAGTGGCTGTCGCGGTGGTCGTTGAAAGGGTGCGGCGATTTGGGAGCTGCACGCGCGCCACAAGCATGTCAGCCCGTTCAAACGGCTGAGGCGACGGCCCGGAGCGGTGGTAAATAGTGGTCGCGCCTCGGAGCGCTCGTCGTCTCTACTTAATCACTGCTAGTGACACTCTCTAGAGCGCCCGTGAACGCTCCGAGTCGCGGGTGGCGGCGGTGGCGCCTTTGCAGCCGCAATTGCCGCCACTCAAGCCTGCGCGTGTCGATGCGAGCAAGATAGCGAGCACGAAGTCGTTGGCTTCTGCGCCGCCTCCAGCCGCAGCTCTGGAACTGGTACCAGTCGTGGCGGCGTTATCTGGTGACGTGGGTGGCGCAACCGCTACTCGTTTCGGTCGACCGCCACCGTGTGCGTATGGTGGCCGATCTACAATCAAAGGGCGCCCGCGACCCACACCGGCTGCTAGTGCTATTGGAGACAATTTGGGTGCCAGCAACTTACATCTCGTCACTGTGTGGCTGTTGTCTTTGCAAACGGCAACCAGTTTCCTGCCTCCACTCGTCGACGTTGTCGTCTATTGTTGGCGTCTGTCTCGAGGTTTTCGCCGCATAAGCCGAGGAGTTTGCGGCATGCGGCACGACAGACGTCGAATTCGGCGGGTAGGGTGCCGCTCTTTCGCAAGCCTAATTGCGATGGAAGTGGCGACCCGCCCGCGATGAGCCGCCTTAGTCGGCGCAAATCAGCCCAACCGCGCACAAGGTTACGAGTCATGCTAACTTGTAACACGCGCGAGCTCGACACCAACGGGGGCGGCCTCCAATCAGTAGCAGCAGCGGCGGCGGCGGCGCAGACTACCAAAGAGACCGGGTGCGAGAGTTTATCGGTGTGTGTGTTTGCGCGCCTTGTGGGGAGGCTTGCCTCTGAAAGCTATTATCGTGTCTGGTTATCTGGCGCTGGCCACACGCTCAGTCGATCACTTATTCAGCCGGTCCGCCAGCCAGCCAGCGGGCCAACAAATCAGTCGAGCGCGTCGCACGTAGCGCGGCCGGGGCGCCGCACAAACAACTGGTAGTTCGGGTACACTGCGGGAGCAACCGAGCTCGTGCCGCGTTGATGACGACGCCAGACAATCAAGATTGCGTGAGAATATTTTGTTTGTCGACCGGCTCTGGCTTGCCGCTCGAAAGCTGCATGCCGGCGCCAAGAAGCTCACAAACTCCGGGCCCGCAGAGAGCGCGCAGGCGCAATTGCGTCTCGCCGCACTTCTTGCACGAGAGATTCTACGCCCACCGGTGTCTCGGCTTGTGCAATCCAGCTAGCGGAGTAAGGAGCCTAACGGGTGCGTATGCGAGCGCTGCCATTTGCATGATGGAGGTTGACTTCGATTGAACAGTTAGACGTGGTTGATATTATTAGCATCAGCTGTGTGTGATTGCCGACTGAATCAGTGGATGGATTGCTGAATGCTCAGTGAGTCAGTGTCAGCGAGAGCCGAGCTGGCGGGCGAACACAAACATCCGATCGATAGAGTGGGGCGTGCGGTGTCAGACAGGTGAACGAGACAAACTCGACGGGAGCGGTCGCCTACCTGCCTGGCCGCGCGCGTGCGCGAGCGCGCACACCTGAGGCCGGCAGCGATCAACAGGTGAGCGTCGCGTGGCGTCACTCCGGGAGCGCAGGGGCTCGTCAATCTCTAGGCATCGAGGCAGTGGCTCCATCGGCGCTGACGACGGCTCCAGCCAGCGTAAGAGAGTGCGAGACAACAGTTGAAAGTTACTGAGTGTTTCTGTTCTCCACTTCCATCTGAGTCGCTGCGAGCGAGCACGTGTGTGATGAAACAACTCTCGATGCGCAATTCCAACAGCAACCACAAGGTTTCGCGCCAAGTTGGGTTTAATAAACAAGCATTCGCAAGCTCATGAGGCGAACGTGCAGGAGACAAGTGCCCACACAACTATGCAAGTCTAAACGAGCACTTTGGTTCAATCGAATGTCGCTCTCAGCTTTGTTATAATCGCAGAGGGAGCCGCAGAGAAAAGCCGCGCGAAACGGCGAGAGAGGCACTCGAAGCCGATATAACCTGACAGCGGCGTCCAGACCACGCAAACAGCCACGCCCAAGCGACTGCAAGACACCGACAAGTGGCCAAGGCGGGCCGGGCCCGGTTCACAGACGCGTGCCGCAAGATGAATTCACTCTGCATCCTCAGCTCCATCAGGTAAGTCACCCGGTATGCGTGCACGAAATTCTTGATGTCTCACTCTCAGCCTAGCCATTGTTTTCGATCGCGATCGAGCCACATTCACCCGGTGGCCTCGAGCGCGGAGTGCGGGACTGGCGAGTTCATTAGACTCGCTAGAGGCCATTTTTAGCCTCCGCACGATTCCCGTACGATCTTCAGCTAGACCACTTTTGTGCTCTCTGTTGACTCAAGCAGGCCACAACTCTCGTGCGCCCATCGAAATGGATTCGCACGCTCATGGGCGGTTGTTAAGCAAATTGATGGACAAACTTGCCAACACGGCTCACACGAGCGCTTCGCCATGAGCCCGTCTAGACGAGCACTCTCTCAAGCCCTCGGCTTCGGCCAAACGCAGAGTTCGACGCGCTTTGGTCGCGCCCGGCCGGTGGTGGCCCGTGCGCGTACATTCTGCCAGGCCAACAATCCGATTATAAGCCGCTCGTGCCGTTTGATTGATTGCCACTGGCGCTGGCGAGAGTGATCGGTGGCGAACGCACTCGCCAGCGCCCGACGGCCGATCACAGGCGCGCCCCTCAATCGATCCGGCCCACGAGCTCGTTCGCATCTCGCCTCTCGACGAGGGTCTTTGTCTGGCACAAAACGAACAATTTTCTCGTCGTCGTCGTCGACCCGCAACAGCTGCCCCTCGGCCAACTAGCTCAATATATATTCACCTGCAATAGCCAACAGGTTCGCGACCGTTGGGCAGCATCCGACATTCAGAGCGCCATCGCCATCGCCATCGCCATCGCCATCGCCATCGC